>JARQOC010000016.1:0-433933 GCA_033576535.1 Allobates femoralis
AGCACAAAAAAAAAACCGCAGCAAAAATGCACCAGAAATGCATTGAAGCATTTTTTGAAACAGCTGCGTTTTGTGTTGCTGAAAAACGCAACTCAAAAAAACCCTACATACCCTAATGGTACCTTTACACGTCGCAACATTGCATGCAACTTCACTTGCAACTTACTGGTTGCAGTGAAATCATGGACACATTGTTCTATCTTGTTGCTGTGTACAAATGGAACAATGTGTTCATGATTTCACTGCAACCAGAGAGTTGTAAGTGAAATTGCATGCAATGTTGCCGCGTGTAAAGGTACTATTAGACCCTATTGCACTTTTTTTTTTTTTTAAACCAATTCTTTTTATTGCACATATAAAAATCAGGTAAAGGCCATAGTGGCGGGTACAAATACAATGCAAGTTATAAATGTGCATCCATTTTCAAATACAAGGAAAGAAAACCTCATAGGAGGATTAAAGATTTAACCAAAACAACAGGGGCAGGGAGCAACAAGAAGAGCAGGGAAGGAGGGGAGGGGAAAGTATAGGGGACAGGATGGGGCTTATGCAGCATATTTAATTACATATATAACACATCAACAGAAATGTCACAATATCAGTTTAGGAGAGGGTAGCATAATAGAGGAACTCGTCTGCTGTCAAGTAATCCGTCAGTCAGGAATTGTCACTTCATTTAATTTGGAGCCAACCCAAGGGTCCCACCAGTTAAGAACCTTGATCCTCTGGGAAGATCATGCGAGAGAAGGAGTTCATGTGTCAGGTGGCGATTTAGTCTAACTGTCACCTCCCCTAGGGAGGGGCGGGTCGGAGACCTCCAATGCGCCGCGATTGATTGGCGGGCTGCTATCAGGATATTGGTAACTATGGGCCTAAGAATAGTTGGCCAGGTATCCAAGTCTATGCCCAACAGAGCCATAGGGGCCGAGAGAGGAATCGTCAGTCCCGTCAGCTCAGCAATCAGAGCCCCGACATCGGACCAAAATGCAACCACTCCTGGACAAAACCACCAGATATGAGCTTCAGTACCCGTCTGACCGCAGTTACGCCAGCAGAGCGGCGAGGGAGAGTCTCCATGTCCACCAAATCGGGCAATACGTGCAGGGACCAAGTACCACCCCATCTGGAGTTTTTTGGACTGTTCCAGGTGAGTGAGGCACCTTGTATACTTATCTGCATGGGACGCAGCAGCCCGCCACCCATCCAACGGCACCGAGAAAGAGAGTTTGGTCTCCCATCTTGCCATAAAGGGAAGTTTATGCTTTGTGCAGGCAGCAGTCAAGGCCCTATAGATTATAGAGACCCCTCGCCTAGAAAGTGCAGATTGTTTAAAGAATGACTGTAGATTGAGATCTACCAAGGTAGGATCCCAAGAGGGGAGGGAGCAGGAAAGCAGGAAATGACATATCCTCAGGTGAGTGAAGTAGGCCGTTGACGGCAAGGAGTATCTGTCTACTAACGCTGGGAAGGGGATCGGACGCCCATCTCTCAACAAATCCCATATCCCTTGTATGCCCACCTCCCGCCACCTCGCGAGCGACATATCCATCATACATGCCTCTAAAACCTGTAGGGAGAGGTATCTGGTAAGGAATGGGAGGTGTAACCTTGCTAATTTATGCCATACAGCCAGTACAGCTTGCATAGAGCGTAGAGGGACCACAGGCCGGGTCCTTTGGAGGAATGCGACCTCCAGCAGAATCCTGGGGGATCCCATTGGGGAGAAATGGGCCTCAATCTGTAGCCAGTGGGAAGAAAAAAAAGGAGGAGAAGCCATTGCCCACCACGTCTTAGCCAAGTCCAGGTGATAGCCGCATGATACGTGAGGATATTAGGCATGCCCAGACCCCCAAGCGAGCTGGGCAGAGTTAGGGTCGCCAGAGCTACTCTGTGGGGTTTGCCCTCCCAAATAAACCGTCCCAAGATTGTTTGAAAAAGGTTCAAATATCGCCTAGGAAATAGTAGAGGGATGCACCGAAGGGTATATAAAATTTTAGGGAGAAGGGTCATCTTTACCAAATTGATCTTAGCCACCCAGGAGAGCTGCACCTGCGAATATTCTTTGGTGAGAACCCTAAGCGAAGAGGCCAATGTCTCACAATTAATGCTAATCATAGACCGCACGGGGGCGATTTGAATTCCCAGGTATACAAACCCCCTGGGGGCGAGTAGGAAGGAAAATCGAGAGGCCAGGTCAGCCTGGTCAGGGGGGGAAAGGTTCACTGGAAAGAGGGAGGATTTAGAGAGGTTGAGCTTGTAGAAAGAGATCGCGGAAAAGTCAGAGAGGACAGACACAATAGCTGGAATAGAAACTCCAGGGTTCGTACAGGTGAGGAGGACATCGTCCGCATAAAGAGAAAGCTTATGCTCCGTTTGGCCTACCATTACTCCCGAAATCTCAGGATGGTCTCGAATGGAAGCTGCTAGCGGTTCCATGGCAAGAGCAAAAATTAGAGGAGAGAGGGGGCAGCCCTGCCTCGTCCCATTAGAGATAGCAAACGTAGCGGAGGAGAACCCCCCCGCCTTCACGTATGCGCGGGGGGAGGAGTATAAGGCTAATATGCCCGACTTAATGGGGCCCTGGAACGCAAACTTATCCAGGACCGCTGCCAGATACCCCCAGTGCACTCGATCGAAAGCTTTCTCAGCATCAAGTGATAGAAGGGCACTGGGGGTCCCTCTCTGCTCCAGGACCTCCAGGAGGTCCACCACCCTCCGAGTCGCATCTCTCGCCTGACGATCGGGAATGAAGCCCACTTGATCGAGGGCGATCAGAGAGGTAATAACTGACTTGAGTCGGTCCGCCAGCAGCTTCGAATAGAGTTTAACATCGCAGTTGATAAGTGCAATAGGGCGGTAGTTAGCCGCTTCCGTGGGAGCCTTACCGGGTTTAGGGATGGTGGAAACAGCCGCCGTCAGACCCTCAGGCCGGATGCGTCCTTCACTCTGCCAAAACCGGAATAAAGACAGGAGGTGTGGGGAAAGAGTGGGAGCAAAGGAAGAGTAATACGAGTAGGAGAGGCCGTCTGGGCCCGGGGCCGACCGCTTCTTAGAGGCACGGATCAGCCCAAGGATCTCCTCCACGGTAAAGGGCCTATTTAGGAAAGAGAGCTGAGAGCTTGAGAGGGAAGGGAGCTCAAGCCTGGCAAGGAAAGCGCCAATGGCGTCAGCCGTCGGTCGAGGAGAAGAAGGGGAGCAACCCAGGTTGTACAACTCGTGATAAAAGTCCCTAAACTGCTCAGCTATCTTGATAGGGTTGCGAACATGCTCCCCTTTGGGAGAAATCAGTAGAGCAATCCTTGACTTGGCCTCCCTCCTCCGCACCCGACGCGCCAAGAGCGCCCCAGCCCTGTCTCCCATCCCATAGTACCGTGCCCCCACTTTCTTCAGTTGGTGCTCCACTCTGGAAAGAAGAAGAGTCCTAAGTTCATCCCGCGTAGCAGTAAGGGCTGATAAAGTGGAAGGAGCCGAGGTGGAGAGGAAAGAGGCCTCGAGAGATTTAATCGTGGACAAGAGCGAGACCATTCTCTCATTATATTGCCGTTTAGCCTGCGCCGCTAGCTTGAGACAATGGCCCCGGATGACCGCCTTATGGGCGAACCAAAGTCCCTCCGGGGTGATGTCTGGTGTCTCATTCAGATGGAAGTACTCCTTCAGATGGGAGGTCAGGGTGTCGAGATTCGACTGCGAGGTCAGGAGGTAGTCATTAAGCTTCCATGGGGCTCTGGGAAGTCGTGGAGTGGAGTCGGAGATAACAAGGGCATGGGGGGCATGGTCTGACCATGTGATTACGTCAATATCAGCCTGAGGGCAGAGTGGCAAGAGTGAATCACTAATCAGGCAGAAGTCTATACGGCTGAAGGATTTATGTCTGGGGGAAAAAAAAAGTATAGTCACGTTCGTTGGCATGCAGGTATCGCCAGATGTCGTGGAGTCCGTATGCATCCGCCACAGGGGCGAGGTCAGTCCGAAAAGAGTTGGGGGAGGAGCAATCAAGTTGTTTATGCAGGGGGGCGTTGAAATCACCCGCCACCACCCTATGCCCCGGCATGGAGGGTAATTGGGAGTCTAAAAGTGATCTAAGAAACCTACTTTGACCCTTATTAGGCGAGTATACTGCTAAGAGGGAATAAAGGGTTCCATTAAGCTTGGCCACCACCAAGAGGAATCTGCCATTGGGGTCAGATACCTCAGTCACCAACTCAAAGCCAACAGAAGACGCCACTAGAATAGCCACCCCAGCCTTCTTCTCGGAACAGTTAGAGAAGAACTGATGTGGATAAAAAGGCGAGGCCAGACGGTGGTTATCACCCTCCAGAAGATGAGTCTCCTGGAGTAAGACCACATCCGCCCGAGCCCTTCTCAGGCTAGAACGTAAAAGTGATCTCTTTTGGGGGGAGTTCAACCCGTTGACATTATGTACCCAAATTTTTACAGGCATATTTAAGTAATAGGAGTAATTCTAAAGATAGACAGTGACATATCCGTGAGAATGAAAACTGCAAAGGGAATAACCAAGGAGTAATGACCAGGGGGGGAAGGGGAGACAGGATGCGTTGGCCTGCATCTCCGGGCGAGGGACCGGTGCCCAATATGGCCGGTGTCCACCGCGGAGAGGACCAACGTCCTCCGGGAAGAGAAAAAACATTTTTGAGGGGGCAAACAAGGCAAATGCCAGCATAGCCAAGATAAACATCGCAGGAGTGAGAGAAAAAAAAAAAAAAAAAGGAAGGATCACTTCGGCGATCTAATCTCCCAGTCCAGTATCAGTACCACAGCGACACAGTTCTGTCCAATAAGCGACGCGGGTGCACTGTCAGAGAGAAAAATACAACTTCGCACTCCGGGAGAGAGAAAAAGCGTCCAAAAAGAGACACAGTAATGAAGAGAAAAAAGAAAACGAACGGGAGAAAAGAAAAAAAAAAGGGGGAAGGACAAGTCAAAAACGCTTGAGCGTAAAAATCTGCTCAGCAGGGGAGGATCCTCCCAGGGTCGCTGGTGCCTAGACAAGGGGCTGTAGCAGAGGAGACAAAAAAGGAGAGGGAAAAGATCAGAGAGACGAGAGGAAGGAATGGTAAGAGGGAAAGGAGTTAGACTAGAGAGAAGAAAGAAAATACAGAACTGAGACCAGGAAAGTGAGATGGAGAAGGAAGTAGAGGCTAACGACCTGGGAGGACTATGTGGGGACCAGGAAGGTGGACCCCGGGCCTCAGAGAGCAAAAATCAAGGACAGAAGACCAGCCAAAATCATCCTCAGACCGTGGACCATTCTGGGTTCAATCTGCGTCGCCGAGTGCGGCGCTTCGGAGCATGATCACGGACGTCACGCTGGGAAGAGGCAGAAAAGTCCGGAGGAAGTAGGTCCCAGTCTTTTAGCAGCGTAGCCGCCTGTGAGGGACCCAGGCAGACATGGGTGGCATCATTCCTTCGGATGATCAGGCGTGTAGGTCGGCCCCAGCGATATGGAATCTCCCTGTCCCGGAGTATCACAGTGTATGGTTTGAAAGCCCTGCGCATCGCCAGGGTTCCTGGAGAGAGATCAGGAAAGACCTCCAAGCTGGCGAATCGGTCAGAGAGTGTCGGTGATCCACGAAGTACCCTCAGGAAGTTTTCCTTGGTCTCATAAAAATGAATCCTCGCAATCACCTCGCGAGGCAGATCGGGTCGGACCCCCGGTGGTTTGGGGAGTCGGTGAATCCGATCTATTTTAAGATCTCTCGGGTCCAAGTCGGGCAGAACTTCGTGTAGAAAGTCTCGCAAGAGACCTTTCAGATCGGGATCAGCGACCGTTTCCGCAACGCCTCTGAGACGTACATTATTCTGTCGGTTCCTATCCTCTGCGTCGAAACTCTTTGCCTGGACCGCAGTCATAGTCGCCTGGAGCTGTTCGTGATCGTCTAGGAGATCGTTGTGAGATTGAACTAGCTCCGCCAGTTTAGATTCTAAATGATCCGTCCGGGATCCCAGGGCAGTCACTTCCCCCTCAGGTCGGCCACCATCTCCTTCATGTCTTCCTGCAAAGACACCCTGAGGTCCGACAGGAGGTCAGTCATGAGGCCCTTCATGGCCGCGAAAGTAACCGGAGGGTCAGGGGAGACATCCTCCTCTCCAGCGCCAAGCGCTTGCTGTTCCCGGCGGGAAGCTCGGGCAGCACGGGGGGAAGGGGGCGCCATGCTGGATAATACTGAGTCCATGCGGCCTGGCGGGAAATAGTCGGAGACCCGCTTAGGGACAGGGATATGCGGCGGTTTCACCTTGCCCATAGATGCAGGCTATGTTCCTACGTCCTCTGAGCTGGTTCTGGCGGTCCGGTGGTATGCTGGGTTGCTGGAAATCTTAGAAACAAGCCCGGGGTTTGGGAGCTCCCGAGTTAAGCAGCCATCTTTCTGTGGTGCTCAGTCACGCCTATTTTCCCCATAATTTGACCAAATAGTAAGCGCGGTGTCTGGCCTTGCGTAGTATAGATCTTGTGCCCCCTGTTGGCTGTCTATGAGCTCAGCATGTCATTTATTAGAATAAGAAACAAAAATTTAATCCAGGATGTAAATGTCTTTGTAGATCCTACTGGGGCTTGGATGGTCTGCTCCAGATAATAGCAGATAGGGGCCAGATCAGATGTTTTGAGTCTCTTGTCTGGATATAGCGAAGGAAAATATACGTATACAGCAAACTGCAAACAGAGGAGCTCCCTGCCTGTTGCTCTAGGGTCACAGAGGTTTCCTCCACAGAGGGAGCTGCACTTTAGTTGCAGCAGGGGTGTCTCCTGATTGGCAGCACTGTGGGCACTAGAGGTGAATAACTCAGAGCCGGCTCTGTTTGAGCTGCAGCACAAGGGTCACAGTCACAGAAGTGTATAATGGCGTCAGGGCTTTACACAGGGAGTCTGATCTTATCTCCTCAACAACCCCCGCTGTGCACTTATGTTCGGCTGATCCCAGGGCACACGAGCTCTCCACTGCCAGCCTGCTCCCGCCAGTCCCCGTTATCACCTGCACAGTGTGTGTGTAGTTAGTGCCGGCCCGTCGCCTCCTCTGGTGTCTCTGCTGTGTCTCCCGGCGTCTCTGTTTCCTCCTCTCGGAGGGCAGCGGTGCCTCTGTCTCGCTTCGTAGTGCAGGCAGACTGAGCACAGGGGTCGCAGTGTCAGCAGGAGGTTATTAACCAGCGGTGGTCAGGCGACCTCACCTCGGCTATCTCTCTGATGCTGGCGATGGGGACCCTGCGGGTGTAGCTGGCGGGGATCCACTTCAGAGGGTCAGAAGAGCAGTGTATAAGGAGATGGTGATGTCTCCAGAGTGGGGGCGCAGCTCTGGCATCATGGTGAAGGCCGCGCCATGAGGAGGGAGAGTCCAGATCTTCAGGGTCAGGTTTCAGGTTGATTAAAGATGTTCTATCTCGGTCAGGAAGGGTAAGAGATGGTGTTTGGTATCAGTCCATGTCTGGATGTCCCCTTGGGGCCAGGATTTTAGATGGATTATGGCTGTGGGCTGAGGAGCTCCTCAGGCTGCATCCATCTCTCTCGAGCTCCAGATCACGCCCCTCTATTGCACTTTTTTTCATCCAGTTCATTGCTTTTAGCAAAATTACCATTTTTAAACTTCAAATCTAGGTAGTTTTTTTTACAGAAAACATACAAGATTGATCAGTGTTAACAAAAGAATAGAAAATCATTTATTACAAATAATATCATTCTGATTAAAAAATAAAGTCTGCAGATTAAAAGTGTGAAAAAAAAAAATCATATTTAGGATGTGTAACAATTTTAGTTTATTTGAATGAATTTGAATAAAATGTTAAAAATGATTTGCAGGAAAAATAATACATCCTTTAACTAAAATATTGTTTTCTTAATGTTTGATTGTATTTTATAATTGGTAAGTTGAAAGCCGAATAAGTTTTTTAATTGTTAAAAACAATTGATTTGCACTTTTTTCTTTTACTTTTCCCGTTATTACTTTTTTCTTTTAATTGTGTATATATGTATGTATATATTTATTTTTAAATTTATAAGGTCTTCATCAATATATTTTTGATCATCTAAGCATAGTGTGTTAGAATTACGTACTCGCTAACAGCTTATGTTCTCCTGAATTCTTTTAAAGGGAACCTGTCACCCCAAATCACCCTTGTAAGCTGTAAATACATGTCCCTGAAGCATTACACTACAGTCCTACACATCCCTTTGTGGTGTTTTAGTTCAATATGAAAGTGCACTTTAGTCGTTTGCAAACTTACTAAATCCATGGCAGTGGGGCGTTCCCAAGCCTCCTTGTCTGCGAGGCGGTTCCCCTGTGTGCCGCTGTATTACGCCCTAATGGGCGTTTTTTCAAACTTTCTAGCGCGGGCACGATTCATAATCTCGTGCCCGCATCGTCACGGTCATGTGATGCCGTGACGCGTCATTTCCGGGCGGCTGGGTCGCTGCTGTCTGACGCGCACTGGCCAACTTCAGCGCATGCGCAGATCGCTTGCTGAAGTCGGCCGGTGCGCGTCAGACAGCAGCGACCCAGCCGCCCGGAAATGACGCGTCACGGCATCACATGACCGTGACGATGCGGGCACGAGATTATGAATCGTGCCCGCGCTAGAAAGTTTGAAAAAACGCCCATTAGGGCGTAATACAGCGGCACACAGGGGAACCGCCTCGCAGACAAGGAGGCTTGGGAACGCCCCACTGCCATGGATTTAGTAAGTTTGCAAACGACTAAAGTGCACTTTCATATTGAACTAAAACACCACAAAGGGATGTGTAGGACTGTAGTGTAATGCTTCAGGGACATGTATTTACAGCTTACAAGGGTGATTTGGGGTGACAGGTTCCCTTTAAGGGTACCTTTACACATCCCAACATTGCATGCAATTTCACTAGCAACTTACTGGTTGCAGTGAAATCATGGACACATTGTTCTATTTTGTTGCCGTGTACAAATGGAACAATGTGTCCATATTTCACTGCAACCAGTAAGTTGCAAGTGAAATTGCATGTAACGGTACCCTAAGTGTCAGTTCAAGCACATCTAATTTGGCATCTACATGAGCGATTATTCCTACAGGTGAAGTCTAGAAAATCAAAGACAGATCACAAGGTTAAGAACGTTGTCTTTCTCGTTCATAGCCTTTAATGTGACCATTCCCATACGCATTGCTTGTGTTATAATCACAGTTACCAGACAACATGAAGCAGGTCTGCAGATCATTAGTCCATCCCTCCATACCCTGAAGCTCTTTGTGATCTGAGAATTACAGGCTTGGAATAATTTTTGTAGGATTACAAGAGAAATAACAAAAGTGTTCAATTTTCTCTATCCGGCCATTACAAACCCATGTTTAGAAGTCATTGTAAGTGTTTAAGAATTATTTTCTAACCATTTACACACTGTTACAGCTCAGATTATAGTTCACAACCTGACGTGACCGAGAATGGGTAAATTCCATCTAAAACAAATTGCACTGCACATATGACTCCTATTAGAACCATAACGGAGTCAATTATTCTGGCTGTTCACATTTTTTTGTTTAACCAAAGGTTAAAAACTTGACTGTCTAATCCATTTATGCATTTAATAAAGATTTGTAAAAGCAAAATGTTGTCTTATTTTTTATTATACAATAAAAAAAATGTAATGCATGGAAATAAAAAAAAAAAGCCTTGTAATCGAAAGTGAGAAAAAAAACACTGTTGTGTGGCGTAAACTAAGAAAAAAAAACTAAACAAATCTATAGAAAATAAACTACATCTACTGATTTTGCAGCAGATTTGTCATTGAATTAAGTACTCTGGACACTGGAGCAAACTAGTGTAGGAGTAGGATAAACTAGTCCTCTTCCTGATAAGCTGCTATAAAGCCTTAATGGCCGCTTTACATGTCCCAATATCGTTCCGATATTGAATACAACGGCTTGGGAGCGCGCATGTTTTTGGCACTAGTCCAAGATCGCATAGGAGATGTTACACAGGGAGATATCGGCAGGCTACTCAACTGCGATGTCTACGCCCCCTCCTTTGTGCTGTGTACGAGCGACCCAGGCAATGACCATTTAACATGGAAGTGAATAAGGGTATTGTGGCCCAAATCGTAGTTGCGCTGTCACACAGCATGATCCTGCCAGATCGTCAAGCCAATATTGGCCAGTTGGAGAGCCTGCACAATTCCCCAACGATATCGTTTTGGCATCGTTCATGCATCGCATTGCTCATTTACACCACACAACGCACGAACGATATCGGCGGCAACGCACGGACCATGTGACTTTTTATCGTTGTTGGACAACGATATCATGCCGTGTAAAGCGGCCATTAGGGTGGCTTCACACCACTATAAGGTCCAATCCGGGGCTGTCAGGAATGAACACCACGGTAAGGTCTGGTCCGGGGCTGTCAGGGATGAACCTGACAGCCCCGAACTGGATCAGCACACAGAACCAGAGGATGCCCTCCGGTCCGGTGTGCAGCCAGATGCAGCTGCTAATGAATCAGGACAGCAGCTTGCAGGGAGCTAGCCGCAGTCCTGAAACAACAGCGGCGTGCATCCGCAGGTGTCCAGTTCCCGGATCCTCCCGGACCAGGACAATCCGGTCCCATAGGCTCCCATGTTAGGGAGTGCCGGATTGCACCAGATCCGGGAGAATCCGGGATACGGCAATTTGGGGAGATTTTTCACCCCGGACACAAAAACGTTGCAAGCAACGTTTTTGTCTCCGATGTGAAAAATCTGAATTCTCCCGGATTGTTCCGGAGATATGGAAACCGGATAGCAGAGAGCTGCCATCCGGCTCCATCTGGCCCCATAGGATATTATGGGGCCAAAATCCGGTCTGGGGCTGTCTGGTTTACACCGGACAGCCCCGGACCTTACCGTGGTGTGAAGCCACCCTTAGCGCTAAATCTAATTGGCATCAAAAAAGGGACAGTACACATTCTAAATGTTTTGACCCAGGATGTTTATTTATAGATAAAAAAATTCCTTAAATCATTGAGTAAAAGAATGGAATTACACTGAAGCACAATCACAATTGTTCTAAGGCAGGAAACACAGTGATGTGTAGAAAAACGGTCCGATTGTCGTCCAGGAGAGTCAGACGAGTGTCATCCGATTTTTGCTCCGTTTTGCATCCAACTGCTATGCGAGTGTCCGACATTTTCTTGGATCACATCCGTGTGTTGTCCGCGTGTAATGCGATTTTAACATGCCATTTCTCATGCTGTATAAAGTGAGAAAAGAGTTGACAGAATAGAGTAATTGAATACAATAGACAGGATAGATAGGATAGAATATATATATAGGGTTTACCTGTCTCCCGCTGCTACTTCTGGAGCCACCTATGAAACTAATTACATATTCACTGCACTGTCAGGCTGGCTTCACACCACAGTGATATCCGATCCGGGGCTGTCAGAGATGAATCTGACAGCCCCGGACCGAATCAGCACACAGAACCGGAGGGCCTAATGTGCCCTCTGGTCCGGTGTGCATCCGCACGCAGCTGAAGCTGCTGATGAATCAGGACCGCAACTCACAGGGAGCTAGCAGCGGTCCTGAAACAACAGCGGCGTGCTGCTGCAGGTGTCCAGTTCCCGGATCCTCCCGGACCGGGACATTCCGGCCCCATAGGCTCCCATGTTAGGGAGTGCCGGATTGCACCGGATCCGGGAGGATACGGCAATTTGGGGAGATTACTGTGCTGTGAAGCCACCCTCAGACAAACAGCCAAACAGAGAAGCTCACACTGTTTGAGAGCTTCTGTGATTGGCTGTTGTAGTCAGTCTGGATTTCCTCAAACTGGACAGTGATTCTGCTTGGTTGCCTTACACATTAGTGTAGGGCAACCTACCTGGCATTATAGGGTGCGAAATAAATAAGTATTAAAAAAAATGCATGGGGCTTTGCAACAATTTTAAGTCTAGCCTGATGAAAGCGGACAGCTGTGAGCTGCCACCCTCAGCTGCCTAATTTCCCCTTGGCAGGCAAAAATAAATGTGTGGGCTTCGCCCTATTTTTCATTGACAGTCAAAGGTAAAACTAGGCAGCTGAGGGCTGGTATTCCCAGCAGGGTGAGGGCCCATTGTTATAGGGCCCCCCCACACTAAAGAACAACAGCCCACAGACGCTCCTAAAAATGGCAATTAATAATAAGTACCATTTCCAGGCGCCTTACCAGGCTCTTCCACCAGCCCTGGTGGTGGTGGCATGCTGGGTAATAAAGGGGTTAATGCAAGCTTTGTGATACAAGCTGGTATTAAGCCCAATATTCTTAATGTCAGGCCAAATTAGACCCATTAAGAATCTCCAATAAAGGGTTAAAAAAAAGAAAAAAAATATTTATTAGAAATAAAGACACAGACACCCTTTGGGACTCAATCTTTATTATTCCCCTTTACAGCCCTCCAGGACCCTGGTCTTCTTTCTTCTCTCTTCTTTCTTCTGTCTTCTTTCTTCTACAAATGTTCAGCTCTGCTACATCACAAAGCAAGAGGAGGAAGAATGCTTCCACCCCCTGCTCTGTGATGACTGAATAAGCAGAGGCAACGGCTGGTAAGGGGTGACGTCATCGCTGATACCGTTGTCATAGTAATCAAATAAGCGGTTATTATAGCAACGATGTCCGTGGCGAGATCACACAGGCTCCTGAATGAGCAGCTCATACAGGAGCCGCAGGAGTGAAGGCCCTGCTTACTGGCTCTGCTTACCGATCACAGCAGCGTCAGCAAGCAGGGAGTTAACTCTGCTGTCACCGCTGCTCCAGTATGAGCAGCGCATACAGGCACATACCAAGCAGTAGTACTGGGAACCTTAATGGTCCCTTTACACGCGACCACAGGAAGGTACAAACCGGCAGGCATCGGACACAATTGTGCTTGTTGCCTTGAAAAGACCACAATGTGGCGGCGTGTAATTCAGGACTTTCCTTCAGGGAAGACACAGGAAGGAAAGTCCTGAATTACACGCCGCCACATCGTGGTCTTTTCAAGGCAACAGGCACAATTGTGTCCGATGCCTGCCGGTTTCTACCTTCCTGTGGCCGCGTGTAAAGGGACCTTAAGAAGCATATGAGAGGAGACTCCTACAAGGGACACATGATGATCAATATATCATTAAGGGCAGGTATATGGTTGTTCTTTGCATAAATAGGTACTTGTGAGGAAAGACTAGAAATCTTACCATATGTTTTGAATTGTTTGCAGACACCATTATGAGACTATGATCTTTAGACATACAGCAGAATTACACTCCACCCAAGATTTGGAACCCATAAAGGGGACTTTAGGTAAATATTAGTACATAAAAAAGTTTATGCGTTTTTAATTCATAATAGGGCCTCTAATAGAAGGAGATCCTTGAATATTGCTGGCATATTATAAGAAGAACAAATCCCTGGACATACCATAGCGTAACATTGACAGAACTTAAATTGGTAAGAAACAATTAGCTACATAGGGTTTTAATTAGGGATGGGCGAATCTACTCGTTAGGACTCGTTATTCTGCAAGTAGTAAGGAACTCGCAGGAGTTGGTACTCTGCGAGATTCCAAGCGATTACTCGCACAGTAACGAGTCCAATGCAAATCAATGGCAATTCTAGTTTTGTCAGAGTTTGCATTCAGTATTTTTCTCAGTCGCTAAACTCGCTATCACATCGCTGTTTATGTAGCTGGATTGTCCCCAAATCGTTTAAACAATATCACCAGTTCACGGATACCCGCTGTCAGCAGCGAGTCTTAGGGATGAGCGAGTCTACGACTCCTGTATACTGTATTCGGGACTCGCTGAATACAGAATATGTTAATGTTCCAAGACAGCCTAGCATGTTAGGTCAGAAAACTGTGAAGATGGACAAGCATGTTAGCCAATCATATTCTGTAATGCCACAGCCCTGTTGGTTGTGGCATTACTATGATTGGCTGCTGTCCATCGTGATGCCTATGTCATGTATGACAGGCAAGGCTGTATATAAGGCTTGCCCCTACCATTTTGGGCACATTCCTGTGATGATCTGAGCTAGTGCAGGGCGAGTAGGGAGACTTGGAGCAGATACTAGCTAGGGAATGTCAGTGAGTGTAGGAAACCCACCTCAAGATTCCTCACATTTAACTCAAACAGCTCTTCTGAGAGCTACCAGGACGGGGGAGTGCTGTGTACAGGACTGTAGGCAGGGAGACAGGCAGGCAGGAGCAGCCTTACAGTGCATACAGCACCGACCTCAGAGCTTAGCTTAGTCACTCAGCTTTCCTCAGAGCTGAAATCAGAGGCTTAGCTGAGCTAATATTTAATTTTTTTTTCGACAAGATATTTTTTGGTTCATATTTACCCCTTCAGCGTTATTTTTTCTGTGGCAGACCAGTGCGTTGCTGCTCTCCTACCAGCTAATAGCACGCATGCCACCTGCTTGTGCGACTGCTTGTGCACACTAACTAATTTTTCAAGGGAGAGTGCGTTGCTTCTCTGCTAAGTGATATGGGTTTTACAAAAACAAAAAATGACGTGGGCTTCGCCGTATTTTTGTAACCAGCCGGATCCAGCAGGCAGCAATGGGCTGCCCCCAACCCCCAGGTTCCTATTTGTACCTGGCTGGAGACAAGAATATAGGGGAGCCCCCTTTTTTTTTATTATTTCATGAATTTCATGAAATAATTTTTTAAAAAAATGCTTGGGGCTCCACACTATTTTTATGTCTAGCCAGGTACAGCTAAGCAGCTGAGGGCTGGAATCCGCAGCGCAGGGAGGCCCAAGCTTTCTGGGCTCCCCCCCCGCTGCAAATTGCAGCCCGCAGCCGACCCAGAAAATGGCACATTCATTGAAGCACCATCCTCTGGCGCTAAACCCTGCTCTTCCAGGGCCCTGGTGCGGTGGCTCACTGGGTAATAAAGGGGTTAGGGCCAGCTTTGTGTTATCAGCTGGCCCTAAGCCCGAAATTTATGTCGGTCACGCCAATATTACACATGACCGCCATGAATTTCTATTAAATTGTTTTAAAAAAAAACACAACACACAGAAATTTTTTTTTTATTAGTAATAAAACAAAAAGCCATTAGGGACTCCATCTAATATATAAAGCTGAATGTGTGTATGTGTGTGTGTATGTGTGTATATCCGGGATTGGCATCTACACCGTCGCAACTACAGCTACAAAAATTTGCACAGTCACACGTCTGGACCCCGGGAGTGTCATAGGCTATGTTGTGAGGCAAAATTTTAACCCTGCACGTTCCAGTTCACCAAACAATATTGCCCCTATCTACATAATGGGGAAAACGTGAATGGAAAAGTGTTGGAGGAAAATCGACAGCTGTCAGCTATAGAGACAAAATTTTGCACAGTCACACATCTGGACCCCAGGAGCGTCATAGGCTATATTGTGAGGTGAAATTTTAACCCCGCGCATTCCAATTCACCAAACAATTTTGCCCCTATCTATATAATGGGGAAAAAGTGACAGTTACCAGTTGATAGTTGTGAATGAGAGGGGCTTAATGATAGCACCAAAGACTAACAGCACATACCAGCATATAGTCACTAAGATGGGGCCCCAACATGAGATATTCACCACACACGGGGACATGTATACACACCACATGCACACAAAGAGTAACAGCAAGTGTATAGTCGCTAAAGTGCAGCACCAACATTGGATACTCACCACGCACCCGAACAAACACACACCACAAAGAGACACACACAACACAGAGACACACACACACCCCCAAGGGGACACACACACACTCTATAGCGACACATGCACTCACCCCACAGGGACACACACACCACAAAGAGACACACATAACACAGACACACACCACACAGACCCCCCCCCACAGGAACACACACACATAGCCACCCTATAGGGACACATGCACTCACCCCACAGGGACACACACACCACTAAGAGACACACACACACCACACAGACCCCCCCACAGGGACACACACACATACACACCTTATAGGGACACATGCACTCACCCCTCAGGGACACACACACCACAAAGGGACACACACAACACAGACACACACCCCACACAGACACCCCCCCACAGGGACACACACATACACACCCTATAGGGACACATGCATTCACCCCACAGGGACACACACACACACACACACCACAAAGAGACACACACAACACAGATACACACACACACCACAGACCCCCACACAGGGGCACACACACATACACACCCTATAGGGACACATGCACTCACCCCACAGGGACACACACACACCACAAAGAGACACACACAACAGAGACACATACCGCACAGACCCCATCCCACAGGGACACACACATACACACCACAGGGACACACACACCACACAGACAGACACAGATGTACACAAATCACCTCACACAACTCGCCTCATACGTGTGCTATCTTTATTTTCCAAACATAAACATCTGATTAAAAACAGCCAATGTGCAACACGTGCCATATAGGGAATTAAGGCAGATGTCAGTCACATGAGCTGTGTATTATGTGTATGTGTGAGGTAACATATACTGCCCGGCCAGGGGAGGGTTTACAGTTGGCTGGAGATTTATTAGGCTGCCTAAAACAATCAATCACAGCTCAGCTTCTATTTTCCTACAGGTCATTAATATGACATATTCAAATTCTATTTTGTTATAGCTAACAGCAGTTATTTATTAACCCGGGCGTAGCCGGGTTCTACAGCTAGTCTTTAATAAAAAAATCCTCTTCAGTCCGACGTAGTCCCAAACGCGGTGTCAGCTCTGCTACATCCCTCTACATAGACACACATGTCTATCCAGAGGGACAGCAGGCTGAGAAATGTCTTTGAGTTCACCTCAGGTGAACCTTGCTGTCAAAGCCCGAATCTCTGCTGCAGGCTCCGGAGATTACCGAGCGAGGACAGCAGTCCGTTTTTATAAAAAATTTTATTTTTTTAATATTCTTTAAAAGCTGGTGGCTTTTTGCGCTGGCTTTTAAAGAATAAAATGGGGAATTGCAGGTTTTTCCTCTGCTGCCAGACCCCTTATAGGGTCCAGCAGCACAGGAATCGCTGCAATACTCGCTTCCCCATTCATTAACATTGGACTCGCTAGACTCGCAACGAGTAGCGAGTTTCCGACTCGGACTCGTTAGAGTCTAGCGATTCCGAGTATTTTAGGATTCGCCCATCCCTAGTTTTAATCTATAGAATCGAGTGCTGTTATTCTAATTCTGAACATATCCACAGGTACAATACTACTGAGGAGTAGCACACTCGTGAAAGGAGCCAACTATACCTGGAGGGAGCCCCTCTACCTGAACACTTAGAACAATTGTGATTGTGGTTCAGTGTAATTCCGTTCTTTTACTCAATGATTTAAGGAATTTTTGATCTATAAATAAACATCCTGCTTAAGTGTCCGTTTTGAATGTGTACTGTCCCCTTTTTAATGCCAATTAGATTTAGCGCTAGGCCTACACTCTATCCTTAAACATAATAGATTTGTCATTGGCTTTACCATTTTAATGACTGTTCAATGAGTAGTAGCGCTGAGCACTGCAATAATTACCCTGTATTGCTGTACGGTCATTCGCATATGTCCAAGGTGCGGATACTCCAGATGGTGGTGCACACTTCAGATAAGTTCAATAGACAACTTTCAGTAAAGAAGATAATAATGAGCGGCACTCACCAATGTAGATTCTTCAGTTTTTAATCCACCAAATTACAGGCATTACATGGCATGGTGAGGGGAGGGAGGGAGAGTGGAGTGGTGACGACGGACACCGTTTCGCTGCGGTATCTGACCGGAAGAAGCGGCATACCGCAGTGAAACGATGCCCATCGTCACCACTCCACTCCCCCTCCCTCCCCTCACCATGCCATGTAATGCCTGTAATTTGGTGGATTAGAAACTGAAGAATCTACATTGGTGAATGCCGCTCATTATTATCTTCTTTACTGAAAGTTATTTTAATGACTGTGCCACATGTAAACCCAACAAACAGAAGGTACTTATAGGAATACAGTAAACTGTGGCTTGTAGGGAAAAGGTAGTAAACTTAACTTGTGTTACTTTAGTCATTTATATTAGCAATTGTAAAGAATCCAACTCAACAGCAGCCAATGTTCATTCAATGTGAAGCATGGTCATACACAAGAATATAGAAGACATTCAATTCAAATACATGAAATTCTTCATTGATTGGATTGTAGTGCTGATACAATTACACAGGCTTCACATAATGTGTGTTACCAACGCGTTTCAGGTTATAAAGCATAATTAAGGGTTTTTCTAACTTGAAATGCGCTGATAACGCCCATCATGTGAAGCTGCCGTTGCATACATAGAAAACCTGGACATCCATCTCTGATTTCTGTCCCTCTATTCTTTTCAATAACTTCTTATTGTTCATTTCTGTTATATGATGTTAAAATATATGTTCATACGATTAATAATACTGTGCGATTCTATCTGCACTACAATCCAATCAATGATTAATTTCTTGTGTTTGAGCTAGACGTCTTCTTCTATTTTCTTCTGTATTTATATTAACCCCTGAAATTTTTCAAATCTAGGAGTCATTTTACATGACAATAACTGCAATGTTTTAACAGATCCCAGTGATTTTAAGGCTGTTTTCATGGCACATTAAATATATTTATGATCATATATTTTATATATGACATATTTATGATCATATATTTTATATATGACATATTTATGATCATATATTTTATATAAGATATATTTCTGATCATATATTTTATATATGATATATTTATGATCATATATTTAATATATGATATATTTATGATGATATATTTTATGATTATGGTAAATTTAGGTTGATATGTTTATCTTCTTCATGATACAGCCAATTCTCGTTTTTGCTTTTTCCTCCCTTTTTTCCATATATAACGTTTCATTGTTCTATCCACATCGACATATGATGACTTTTTTTCTTGCTGGATGAGTTGTACTTTTGAATGACACCATTTATTTTACTACATAGATAATTGCAAAGAGGGGGAGAAAATTCTAAATATAATGTACAACCGACAGCCGCTGTGTATTCACCCATCAGGGGATGTTATTCTCTTATACCTTAGGTCAGTTTTAAGTCATATTGCTGGTCACTAGGGTGTTAATTAAAGAGGACCTGTCACCCTCCTGGTGCATGGCAATTTAAATGCACCACTTAATGCAGCATGTCTGCTGCATTCAGGGAAGGGGTCCACCATAGCTCCAGCCCCCTGTACCCCGAGATATAGACTTTAGAAATCTTGCATATAGTGAGTCTGGGGGGCCTTCCTGAGTGATGAGTCATCGCTGACACGGAGGTTCTCCCCGCCTCCAGCCTTCTGTGTGCCACCTCCAGTCCCCTCAGTAACGCCTCCAGCCCTCCTTTGTTTATCCTGCTTTTTTGTGTCTCACTTCCTCCCTGCTCATGCAGAGCATTGCACCCAGGACTAAAGAGCTGCAGAGCACTGCACCCCAGGACTGTAAAGCTGCAGAGCATTGCACCCCAAGACTGCAGACGTACAGGGCATTGCACCCAGGACCTGTAGATCTGCAGAGCATTGCACCCCAGAACAGCAGAGCTGCAGAGCATTACACCCCAGAACTGTAGAGCTGCAGAGCATTGCACCCCAGGACTGAAGAGCTGCAGACCATTGCACCCCAGGACTGCAGATCTATAGAGGGTTGCATCCAAGAGTGCAGAACTGCAGAGCATTGTACCCCAGGACTGCAGAGCTGCAGAGAATTGCACCCAGGACTGCAGAGCTACAGGGCATTGTACCCAGGACTGTAAAGCTGCAGAGCATTGCACCCCAGGACTGAAGAGCTGCAGAGCATTGCACCTCAGGACTGAAGAGCTGCAGAGCATTGCACCTCAGGACTGAAGAGCTGCAGAACATTGCACCCAGGAATGTAGAGCTGCAGAGCATTGCACCCAATGACTGAAGAGCTACAGAGCATTGCACCCCAGGACTGCAGAGCTGCAGAGCATTGCACCTCAGGACTGCAGAGCATTGCACCCCAGAACTGCGGAGCTGCAGAGCATTGCATCCCAGGACTGCGGAGTGCATAGCTATCAATGTGTTGGAGCGGGTCATGTCAGCTGTGAACCCTCCTGCTGGTGACATAAGCGGCAGATCCCGGCCTGCGGTATGAATACAGTATAATCTGGAGCAGGGCGGGATCTGCAGCTTACGTCACCAGCAGGAGGGTTTGCAGCTGATGTGACCCATTCCAACACATTGATAGCTCTGCAGCTCTGCTTTAATAGGGTGCAATGCTCTGCATCTCTGCTGTCCTCTACAGAAAAGGAAAGAAGATGTTAAAAATATCGATATGATTCACCCAGGGGTCTATTGGAACTCGGAACCCGGGCATGGCGTTGGAGGGATGTCACTGGTGGCCTGCCCGTCCCCGTAGCTTTGGTGGTCCGCTCAAAAATTTTGGGGAAAAGTAAAAGGGAATAATAAAAATAAAAGTCTTGTGATGCCACCTGTGGTTTCTGATGAATGCACCAGCGCTGCTGTGGGCCTCCGGGGATGATGGACGAGCAGCTCTGTGGTATAGCTCCCCACAGGCGGAGCAGGCTTCCCAGGGCTGGGACAAGGTAACAGAGATGGATGCAGGGAGTTGGCTATGCTGCCGCGCAGCCGTGGCAGTCTCTGTAGCGGACAGGGTCAGGGACTGAGGAATCGACACACACACCATAGTTGTTTCTGTACCTTTACTTGTGGAATTGGAGGTAATGTCCAGGTTACTCTCCGGTGGTCGGGAAACACTTCTGGATCTCCACAGTGAGTGAGTTTATGGCCTCCTCGTCTCTGTTCCTTGTGTGAAGCCCCTGACCTGTATGTAACGTGGCCTGGCCTCCTCTGCTCTTCTGTCACCTGTGTGTTGTAGTGGGAAACCTTCGTGTGGACTACCGCTATATCCTCTCCTGTGCACCTGGCTCCCTTCTTTGTTGCTACACAGATGCCCAGGAGACTGGAGTCTCCTCTGTGTACCGGTATTTCTGCTGGGCTAAATGCTCTCCTGCAGACTCGGACTCCGGATGTATGGGTGGCTTTCTGGGGTGAACCGGTATGGCTCCTCTGCCCAGTCTGATGTTTCACTTTGCCTTTGATCTCACTCTTAGGCCCCTGCACTGGCTAGGCTGATAACTGCTCGGTTGTCAACTGGCTCGGGCCTAGCGTGGCTCCGACACACCAGAACGTCTTCACTGTTCTCCTAGCGACTGCACACTCTGACTAACTCCGCCCCCAGCACCGGTATTTATAGGGGATTTTGCTTAAAGGCAGCAAGTGCGGTTCCCCCTACAGGTCTGGGGTGGAAGGTGTTGTATGTGTATGAGGTACCCACTGTGGAAATCCATCCATGTTTTAGATAGGTTTGTGGTTACCTGTCCTGGCAGGGCGCCACAGATACAACCTCCAAATTGTTTTTCAAAAACAAATATCAATTTTGTTACAAAGCATCAACAAACAGATAAAGTCCACAAACAGTTAAAAACATTTAAAATTGGCCACAAATAGCCATATGTAACCTCCAATAAAGATATATTAGCAGGTAACTCTCTCCTGCTTTTCTGAGCTAGGTAAATAAATGTACAGTAGATAGCCCAGGTAACTCTAGATCAAGAGTCTCAAACACGCGGCCCCTGGGCCGCATGCGGCCCGCAAAGCGTCCCACTGCGGCCCGAGGCACCATGAAAAGATTAGCATGCCCCGAGCCATTGTACAGGGAGCCACCGCGGTAGTCGCTTTATTGTGACTTCCAGGTACCGCTCACACAAGCTCCTTCACTCCTGTACATTCATGCAAGCAGGCGGCCAGTGGACCAATCAGAAACCTCCTGTGACGTCATAAGCCGACGTCAGCTGCAGGCGTCTGATTGGTCCGCCGGCCGCTTGCTTGCATGAGTGTACAGGAGCGAAGGAGCTTGTGTGAGCGGTACCCGGAAGTCACAATAAAGCGGGTACCACGGTTGCTCCCTGTACAATGGCCCGAGGCATCATTAAGGTGTATATGAGTGAGAGTTAGAGAGAGAGTGTGTCTATATATGTGTGTGTGAGTCTGTGTATGTCTGAGTGTGTGAATGTCTGAGTGTGTGTATATGTGTGAGTGTATTTCTGTGTATTATGTGTGTGTATATGTGAGTGAGTGTGTATGTGTATATATGTGAGTGTATGTGTGTGTGAATATTTCTGTATTTCTGAGTGAGTGTGTATATGTGTGAGTGTATGTGTGAGTGTGTATATGTGTGAGTGTGTGTATATGTATGTGAGTGAGTGTGTATATGTGTGTGTATATATATATGTGAGTGCGTGTGTATATGTGTGTGAGTATGCGTGTGTGTGTGAATGTGTCTGAGGGTGTATGTGTGAGTGTGTGTATATGTGGGAGTGTATTCCGGCGCCGCCTGGGTGGCACATCACCGGCGGCAGGTGCCAGTGACTGCCAGGGCTGCCTGGTGATGGTGGCCGCCTGGTGTCGTCTAATGTCAGGTCCTGCCAGGTGCCGGGTGCTGGCGGCCGCCTGGTGCCGCCTAATGCCAGGTGCTGCCAGGTGCCGCCTAATGCCAGGTGCTGCCGGGTGCTGGCAGCTGCTGGCTGCCACTTGGTGCTAATGGCTGTCAGGTGCTAGCAGCCGCTGGGTGCTGGCGGCTGCCGGGTGCCGCCTAATGTCAGGTGCTGGCAGCTGCCACCTGGTGCTGGCAGCTGCCGGGTGCCACCTGGTGCCGCCTTCCAGGTGCTGGACGCTGCCAGGTGACAACTAATGCCGGGTGCTGGCGTCTGCTGCCGGGTGCCACCTGGTGCTGCCTCTTGGGTGCTGGCAGCTGCCGCCTAACGCCGGATGCTGGCAGCTGCCGGGTGCTGGCGGCTGGCGCCAGGGCTGGCGGCTGCTGGGTGCTGGCGGGTGCCGCCTGGTGCCGGCTGCCGGGTACAGGCTGGTGTTGGGTGCTGCCTGGTGCCATGTGCTGGCTGGTGCCGGCAAGCGGAAGACCGGGAGCCTCAGAGGAAGAAGCTGCCGGGATCAGAAGCGTGGAGTCAGGTAAGGCGCTATTACAGTCAAAGATAGCAGCCTGGGGGAAACAGAATAATCAGGGGGGGTGGAGGGGGAGCGCGACCGCTGAAAGTGTCTAGGGCGGCAGGAACTCCAAATATGGCCTTGTGTGTGAATGTGTGTCAATGTGTGAGTGTGTATTTGTTTGTGTGAATATGTCTGAGGATGTATTTTTGAGTGTGTATATATGTGTGAGTGTGTGTATGTGTGTGTGAATGTGTGTATATGTAAGTGTGTGTATGTGTGTGTGAATGTGTGTATATGTAAGTGTGTGTGTATGTGTGTGCATGTGTGTGTGCATGTGCATATGTGTGAGTGTGTGTGTGTATGTATGTGTATATGTGTGAGTATGTATGTGAGTGTGTGCATATGTATATGTGTGTGTGTGTGTGCCGTGTGAGCGAGAGAACAAAAAAACAGAGACCAGGTTGTGGGGACATCTCTACAAAATGGCGTTGGGATGGGGGACATTACTACAAGATGACAAGGGAGGGAACATTACTACATGATGAGGACCAGGATGGGGGAAATTAATATAGGCTGAGAACCAGGATGGGGCATTACTACACGTATGGACCAGGGAGGAACATTACTACAAGATGGAGACCAGGGAGGTTGCATTCCTACAAGATGAGGACCAGGATGGGGACATTACTACAAGATGGTGATATTACTACAAGAAGGGGATCAGGATGGGGACATTACAACATGATGAGGACCAGGATGGGAGTCATTATTATAGGATGGGAACCAGGATGGGGCATTTCTACACGTACGGATCAGGGAGGAACATTATTTCAAGAAGGGGAACAGGATGGGGAAATTAGTACCAGACGGGGACCAGTATGGGGGACATTAATATACAATGGGGACCAGTATGGCAGGGGCGTAACTAGAACTGGCAGGGCCCCATAGCAAACTTTTGAACGGGGCCCCCTCTAAGACACGCCCCCCAATGACACGCCCCCTCCAAGACACGCCCCCCTCCCAGACACACCCCTTCAAGACACATCCCCTTACAGGCCCCAGCAGTATATACAGCAGCCCCAGTGGTATACCGCAGCCTCTCCAGTGGTATATACAGGCCCCAGCAGTATTACAGCAGCCCCAGTGGTATACAGCAGCCTCCTCAGTGGTATATACAGGCCCCAGCATTATTACAGCAGCCTCCGCAGTGGTGGTATATACAGGCCCCAGTGGTGGTATACAGGGCCCCTGGTGGTGGTATACAGGGCCCCTGGTGGTGGTATATACAGGCCCCTGGTGGTGGTATATACAGGCCCCTGGTGGTGGTATATACAGGCCCCTGGTGGTATATACAGGCCCCTGGTGGTGGTATATACAGAGCCCCTTGTGGTAGTATACAGAGCCCTGGTGGTGGTATATACAGGCCCCTGGTGGTGGTATATACAGGCCCCTGGTGGTGGTAGTATACAGAGCCCCTGGTGGTAGTATACAGAGCCCCTGGTGGTAGTATACAGAGCCCATGGTGGTAGTATACAGAGCCCCTGGTGGTGGTATATACAGGCCCCTGGTGGTGGTATATACAGGCCCCTGGTGGTGGTATACAGGCCCCTGGTGGTGGTATATACAGGCCCCTGGTGGTGGTAGTATACAGAGCCCTGGTGGTAGTATACAGAGCCCCTGGTGGTAGTATACAGAGCCCCTGGTGGTGGTATATACAGGCCCCTGGTTGTAGTATACAGAGCCCCTGGTGGTGGTATATACATGCCCCTGGTGGTAGTATACAGAGCCCCTGGTGGTGGTATACAGGCCCCTGGTGGTAGTATATTCAGGCCCCTGGTGGTAGTATACAGAGCCCCTGGTGGTGGTATATTCAGGCCCCTGGTGGTAGTATACAGAGCCCCTGGTGGGTATATACAGGCCCCTGGTGGTAGTATACAGAGCCCCTGGTGGGTATATACAGGCCCCTGGTGGTAGTATACAGAGCCCCTGGTGGTAGTATACAGAGCCCCTGGTGGGTATATACAGTACAGGCCCCTGGTGGTAGTATACAGAGCCCCTGGTGGGTATATACAGGCCCCTGGTGGTAGTATACAGAGCCCCTGGTGGTAGTATACAGAGCCCCTGGTGGGTATATACAGGCCCCTGGTGGTAGTATACAGAGCCCCTGGTGGTAGTATACAGAGCCCCTGGTGGTGGTATATACATGCCCCTGGTGGTAGTATACAGAGCCCCTGCTGGTGGTATACAGGCCCCTGGTGGTAGTATATTCAGGCCCCTGGTGGTAGTATACAGAGCCCCTGGTGGTGGTATATTCAGGCCCCTGGTGGTAGTATACAGAGCCCCTGGTGGGTATATACAGGCCCCTGGTGGTAGTATACAGAGCCCCTGGTGGGTATATACAGGCCCCTGGTGGTAGTATACAGAGCCCCTGGTGGTAGTATACAGAGCCCCTGGTGGGTATATACAGTACAGGCCCCTGGTGGTAGTATACAGAGCCCCTGGTGGGTATATACAGGCCCCTGGTGGTAGTATACAGAGCCCCTGGTGGTAGTATACAGAGCCCCTGGTGGGTATATACAGGCCCCTGGTGGTAGTATACAGAGCCCCTGGTGGTAGTATACAGAGCCCCTGGTGGTGGTATACAGGCCCCCCCCTCACAGTGTCCCTGGCAGCACACACACAGAGACAGGGTTAGGGTATATACAGGCCCCCCCCTCACAGTGTCCCAGCCAGCACACACACAGGGACAGGGTTAGGGTATATACAGGCCCCCCCCCTCACAGTGTCCCTGGCAGCACACACACAGGGACAGGGTTAGGGTATACACAGGCCCCCCCCTCACAGTGTCCCTGGCAGCACACACACAGGGACAGGGTATATACAGGCCCGGGGCCCCCCATGCTGCCGGCTGCTCACTAACACACACACACACTAGTGTGTCATTCAATAAATATTAATAACAATATAGCGGTGCGGTGCCTCTCACCTCTCCGGCCTCAGTAGCTCCGTCCTGCCTCTGTCCTGCTGCTCCTTTCCTGCTCGTTCTCTGGCTGCTCTCAGTGCTCTGTCTGTGTGCTGAGTGACCGAGGAGTCGGACAAGCGAGGTCACAGGGCGGCCAGGGGGCGGGGATCTACAAAAGAACAAACACACAGCGGCGCGTCAGGCAGGAGGCAGCAGCAGGCTACAGCGGCGGCAGCCCCTTCATCTCTCTGTGCGGCGCCTGCGGCCGCTTTGAATAGGCATCCCCCGGCCGGGCCCCCACCCCCACCTGACGGCCAGCCGCCACACAATGACCAGACCAGACAGAGCACAGCACAGAGGTATATCGGCGTATCGCAGCCAGGCGCAGCTACCGGCATAGCAGCGGCTGCGCGCTGGGTCCGGGCCCCCCACAAGCGCCGGGCGGCCCGGGCCCCAAAGCGACTGCTACGGCTGCTATGCCGGTAGTTACGCCACTGCAGTATGGGGACATTACTAGAAGAAGGGGATCAGGATGGGGACATTACTACAAGAAGGTGACCAGGATGGGGACATTACCACAAGAAGGGGATTAGAATGGGAACATTACTACAAGAAGAGGATCAGGATGGGACATTACTACATGATAAGGACCAGGATGGGGGTCATTAATATAGGGTGGGAACCAGGATGGGGCATTACTACACGTAGGGACCAGGGAGGAACATTACTTCAAGAAGGGGATCAGGATGGGGACATTACTAAAAGAGGGGGACCAGTTTGGGGGACATTAATGTACAATGGGGACCAGTATGGGGACATTACTAGAAGAAAGGGATCAGGATGGGGACATTACTACAAGAAGGTCACCAGGATAGGGACATTACCACATGAAGGAGATTAGGGTGGGGGCATTCCTACAAGAAGAAGATCAGGATTTGTACTTTACTAGATTGAGCAAAAAATTCTGGTATTGCTAAAATGTCACCTAGTCCTACAAGCAATGCGGCCCCCGATATTAATTTTTTTCTATGTGGCCATCAACCCAGCCGAGTTTGAGACCCCTGTTCTAGATATACATGAAAAGAGATATACAGCAGCCTTTTCAGTTTTTACTTTTTATAGCAGTGTGCTAGCATAAGGGTATCAAAATGGGCACATAGAGCTCTACATAAAGGTTTGGTAGAAATATCTATCATGAAGGGTATCACAATAAGAACCACAGTTTCTCTTACGGAAATGATTTGCATGCAATCAGTAACACCTTATATGAGTATATAATACATAATAACTGATAGAAAATTATAACAGTGAACATTATATCATATACCCAACAGGCAAACTGTAAAGGTACCTTTACACGCCGCTACAACATGGTGGAAACAACCGGGTAGATGAGACAAATGTATCTTGCACCGCTAAATCAACCCGAGGTAGCAGCGTGTAAAGGCGGTTGTTGCCACCCGTCACTTGAGGCACCTGTTTCAGAGCAGTTCTCTAAAACAGGTTGATTTCAACCCGATGGTTACGGCGTGTAGCAGCGTGTAAAGAAGGAACACGAGGGTTGTTTCGACACCTAGTTAACTCCCTGGGGCGTGACACAGCCTCCGGGAAACCACCCCCCTTCAGCGATCATTGGTGGAAGCTCCTGCGTTGCGTTTGGTTGTCGCTGCATAGGGCGGCATATTTCATGAGCTGACCAGTCACACTACGCAATTGCTCGAGCGTCATGTATTAGTCAGCCTCCTGCACTGGCTGGACAATCATGATGCTATTGCATTGTTCAATCACCGTACGAGCGTCTCGTAATCCACAATTCTGGCACGCCTATGTGTTGTCCCTGCTGCACCAGGTCCGCCCATATTACCTTGTTGTAGTGGCATGTAAATGGGGTAAGGTGCTCTGCAGAAGGTAACTTCAGGCACCCGGCGGTGCATCCAGAGATAGATTCAACCTTCTGTAGTGCACCTTATAGCGGCGTGTAAAGGCGATGCGGGTACCGTTTGTAACCGTTGCTGCGTGCTCGAGCACGTGAAGCACCCAGTTGTTTCCACCATGTTGTAGCAGCGTGTAAAGGTACCTTTAGGGTACTTTTACACGCAGCAACTTTTCTAGGAATTTCACTGGCAACTTACTGGTTGCAGTGAAATCATGGACACATTGTTCTATCTTGTTGTTGTGTCAAAATGGAACAATGTCTCCATGATTTCACTGCAACCAGTAAGTTGCCAGTGAAATTCCTAGAAAAGTTTCCGCGTGTAAAGGTACCTTAACTGCTTACCTTGGCTGGCAAATAAAAATAGAGCGAATCCTTATGCGTTCTTCTTTCTCCGATTTTTTTTTTTTTTTACACACTATGACGCCAGGTTGGTTGCAATACACTAAGGTCTATGACAACCAAGCACAGTGTAATGAATATTCATGAAATTTCATCAGCAGGACCAGAAATAAGTGAGATGGAGAGCGGACCCGGAAGCATGCACGCAAGCAAGCAGCAGAAGACTGGTAATATGATCAGTGTGTCTGTGTTTTTTTTTCAGCTTTTGGACATCTTTGAAGGTGTTTTCTATGTGTTTCATGTTGCCTGCCAGTGATTTCAATGGGGTTCGAATTCGGTTCAGCGAATACCTTGCAATCGTTGAACCAAACTGAATTCGAACATTCTGTACAGCTCATCTCTACTCTTGATGTACCTAAGAAATATGATTCCCCCACAGGTGACCCCATTCTGAAAGCTATACCCCCCAATGAAATTATCTAGATGTATAGTGAATACCTTGAACCCACAGGTGCATCACAGATTTTACAAAGTAGAAACGTGAAAATAAAAAATAAAAAAATTCCACAAAAGTGTTGTTTTAGCTCCTAATATTTTCATTTTCACATGGATAGCAGGAGAAACTGGACCTAAAAAATTCTTGTGCAATTTCTCCAGAGAACGATGATACCCATATGCAGGGGTGAACCTAGCCTCTCTGCTGCCTGAGGCGAACTTGCCCCCCCCGCTAGTAAATTTGATCAAATTGTAAAAATAAAACTGGTTCATACAGATTTATATTTATCCTGTCAAAATGAGAAAAATGGTGGACATTTTAGTTTACAGAAAGAAAGATGTCCATACAAGGATGTCAGCGCCATCACATTCACATACAAGAACCACACAGAAGAATCCAGAACAAGGATCATTAATGGCAATGGCAACTTGGCACAAGCACATAGACACATAATGATGACTGGCAGAGCTATGTCCTGTAGGCAGACACAGTCCTGCATCCTTATAGCACAGAAGGCAGCACTGCTTGCCAACCTCTGGCACACATCTACAAAACTCTGGACCGCTGCCTGGCACTAATGTCGAGCCCAGGCTTTGGGGTACTCGGGTATCAGGCGTCGAAGGGGTTAACAGTGTCACGGGGAATGACGGCCGCACCTGATCCCGTGTCCTGGGCCTATCTTTGAAAAGAGGTTTATATTTACAGGGGACTATTTACAAAGTTTGCTGTCATAACGCTACCTGTAGTTTCTGGTGATTTGCACCAGCACCGCCACAGTCTGCCGGAGGTAGATGGTATCGCGGCTAAGATGGTGTAGTCCTCCACAGGTAGGACTGGACCTCCCGGGCAGCGTTCCTGTAAGGAAACAAGTTCATGCAAAGAAAGCAGGTTGAGTCCACAGTCACTGTTCCTCCGGGTACTTTACTGGCAATTGTATTAGTTGCATACAAAAGTTACAGTGCAGTATTCCTGATGGTGTGAGGACAGGTAGCTGAATGGGTGGCTGCAGGCAGATCTTAGGTGGTATGGTGGACCCTTGGTGTGTGCCGTTGTGCTCTACCCTCGTCTATTTCTTTCCTACTTCCCAGTGGTGGTGAAGTCTGGTTCCTTGAAGCCAACCTGACCTTCTTTTGTCTCTCTCCTTTGCTCCTGTCAGATAACCCTCTGCTTGCTGACCGCTGAACCATCAAGTGGTGCCTGGTACCCTCTTTCGGTCGCTCAGGTGCCCGGGAGAAGTGTAGACTCCACGGGTCTCCAGATTTTCTGTGGTCCTAAAGTATCCCACAGGTGCGAGCTCCGGTGCCCGGTAAGCTTTCAGGGCTGAACCTCCTCAAGTTCTTCCTACTCCCTTCTGGCTGTCTGCTCCTGGGATCTGTCCTTTCTCCTAGTCCCTCAGCCGAGAGACCCTTCTGCTTCCTTTCACTCCTCAGCTCTCCTGGTCAAAGACCTTCTTGTTCCCCCTAGAGGTGGGTTTATTCCCTCCTGGGTGACCTCCCACCATGTAATCTAGTGTGGGATGCTGGTTAATGGGTACCACCCACCATGCTATGATCCACCTGCAGCTGGAGTATCTGCACCTCTTTTACGGGTGCAGTACCCCTCTGTGACGCCTGCTTGGCGGGGCGCCACACTAACTAGTCAGACAAGTCAACATGCCGCACCGTCCACACACCACAGGTAACAACCTGCAGTCTTAGCATCATCAAACCGCCACTGCAGTAAGCTGGTAAAATGGTACTTCTCCTCCAACAGACCACGCTTGCTCCCGAATTGCTTAGCCAGTCACAAGTGCCGCACACGGGGATGTCTGGAATTAATAACAAGGTCCTTCCTATTGGGTTGAGCAAAGGATATGGGAGCGGGAAGGGGGAAGAGCACCACCGACCAACCACTGCTCAGGAGAAACATGGCTGGATGCCTGAATGTACCAAGGGGCGACGCTGGACCTGGTGTGCAAGTTATGGCCAATCAGTCCTGCAGCAGAGGGACAATGCATCCTGCATCATAGAAACCATGGAGCCCCAGAGCAGAAGTTGTAATTGGGCACCCCCCAAAAAAAAGAATATTTGGCTGGGTCACATAGGTACATCTCTCACAACATTTCAGCCTTTACAAAGTAATTTTCCTTCTACTGAAGCCCCTAGATTCCCCTTTCATTGCACCTATAAAGTGTGATGCCAACAAAAGTGCCCCACAGACACTGTATGATCCCCCACAGTGCATTCCTCCACATGCACAGTGTGATCCCCAACTATAACCCCCGCCCAGCCCTCCATGTAGTAAAATGGACCTATGTACAGTATAATGGCCCTCAACACAGCCCTCAATTAGCCCTTCAGAAAGTATAAAGGCTTCCTCGTAGCCCTCCAAGTATTATCATGCCTCCCACAGAGCTCTCCAAATATTATAATTGCTTCCATGAAGTATAATTGGTTCCATATGTGGCGCCCCTGCGACCAGGGTAGCCACAGGTAGGAACTGCAGCCAGGCAGAAAGTAGACAGTTCTTTAGGAACACCTTCAAACATACACCCACCAGATACAACACCCAACCCGGAGCTCGGGACTCTAGGCGGACAAGGGGTGACAGGGTTTAGAGGGAAGTGGGTGGGAACATAGGTCAGGAAACGAACCAGGTACAAAAGGGGGGAACGAGGAGGAGTTAGTTAGTAGGCCAGAGTGAGCCAAGTAGCAAAGACAAGAGCAGACAGGAAAGACAGAGAGAAACTTTCCTGAGGGTCTGGGCTCCCTGGAGGCGCAGAATCCTGCGAGACACTGATCCCCGGAGAGAAAGCCCGCTCCATAGCCGCAGCCCAAAAGGAAGGGAAAGACTGAGACCGGACCAGTGCAGCTGGGTCCGAGAAAGACGGCAGCGCTGACAGACTACAAGCGGGACAGACTCCCCTGACGTACCCAGGTAGTCACACGGGTCGGAGAGAGCCCGGTGATCCCTTGCAAGATAGGGACACCCAAGGCTAGGCTGGGACCAGAGAGCCGTCTCTGGGTGACCGTAGATTCACGCCGGTACACTAACACACCGACGGGGAGGCACAGATTCCAGGTCTGGTCACCACACACAAGGGGAAGTCAGACAAAGGAACTGAGCTGCCCCCATACAGCCCACAGTGAAGAAATGAGGAGAGGAAAGCCTGAAAGGTTACAGAGGAAGTGAAGAGTCACAGAGAGGAAACCTAGCTGCAGAGGGTTCAGAGAGAGTTTGGAGTTAACTGTGTTAACTGTACCGTGAACTGTTTGTACTGAAGAACATGCAAGTAAAACCCGGTGAACCCTGCTTACCTGTCACTCCCCCAATGGATGTGAATCTAAGGGCAGCACTGAATGCAGCATGTCTGCTGCATTCAGGCAAGGGGTCCCCCATGTCTGATGGCACCAATACCCCAAGATAATAGTATAGTAAAACTTACAATCTGGAGCCAAATGGGCGGTCCCTGGTGCGGCAGCCTGTGTCTCTGTGCCGCCTCTCTGCTGCCAATCACGTCGTCCTCGCTATGTCTGTGCTCCTTGTGCTGGTGACACAGGCAGAGCGAGGTAATGCTTATCTCCGCTCCTGGCCGGCTGTCCCGCCTCCTGCTGTGACGTCAGAACATTTCCCCGCCCAGCTCCATAGCATAACATGCAGCTGGGAGGGGAAATGATTTGATTACCTACTGCGTCACCAGCACAGACAGAGCGAGGAGGATGTGATTGGCAGCAGGGAGGCGGCACAGAGACACAGGATGCCGCACCAGGGACCGCGCATTTGGCTCCAGATTGTAAGTTTTACTAAACTATTATCTCGGGGTACCAGCCGCCATCAGACATGGAGGACCACTTGCCTGAATGCAGCAGACATGCCTGGTCCAAACTGTTTCGGCTTGCGGAGCAGCGGGAGTCTAGCAGACCAGAACCAGAGTCACAGACAAGAGCCCCAACCCCGGGTGAGTCTGAGATCGCCAACGAGGTCCAGCGACCAGACCCGCAACCAGTCCTCCCGGAGGAGAGACTAGAACCTGATGTCAATGATGAAGTCAGGGCCCCGCATAGAACCAGAGGTCCCCAAGATACCTGGTGATAGTGATTTGGTGACCGCAGCAGAACCGGAAAAGCTGGAGGAGCCAGCCAAGCCAGATGTCTCAGAGCTGCCCGTGGACGGATCCGACGTGTTGGTTGAGGCCGTGATTGAGGAGTTGTCCAGCCAGCTGGATTCTGTGGAGGAGGAGCCTGAGGAGGACGAGGCTAGCAGTGATGAGGAAGAGCCCGAGCCAGCGGTCAGCTCCCGATTCCCTCGGAGGATAGAAAGTCAGGTACTGTGGTTGACATTAATCTGGACAACGGGTAAGGTTTTATTCGGAACCAGGCCTTTATGAGGAGGTCTACGTGAGCCGGAGAGATGTTGAGTCTCACCTCCCAAAGGGGCACCCGGATAGAGACCTGTACTGAATGGACTAAGTCACTTACGAGCGACACCTCAGTCCTAGAGGGTGGAATGCTCTAAGAGTAGATTAACGTATATGTTTGTAAATAGTTTTTGATGTGTGCTATGAGACGTGCTGGACATTGAGTGAACTTTTATTTATGTGTTGAGCCTTTGGACTGTACCCGGTTAAGCCAATGGACTCTGTAAAATTGTGATACTGTGCCTTTAAGACAGCCCGAAGGTGAGAATGGACACAACTGAGAGTGGAGGAGACAATTACCACTGGAGCTGTGCTGCAACCCGACCCCTTTAAGTCTGGATATAAATGTCTTGAATTGTTTTATAGTTGGTCCCGTTGACCCGGTAACGTTAAAAGTAAAGTGACTCCCGGACAGGAAGGTGAATGTTGAATAAAAATATTATTTATTTGTTTGAAATGCATATGAAAATTTAACTCTGTGCCGGGTACGGGTCAGATCACTTACGGACGAGTGAGTTTAACCAAGGGGGAATCTGGTGCCCCACTGGTCAGGACACCACAAGGGGTACTGCACCCACAAGAGAGTGTGTGGTATCCCTGTTGCCAGGGAACATGGGATGTCACATAAGGGACCCTCATTACACCCATCCACACACCTTAGACTAAGGGACCTATGGGTTAACCAATTGCTAAAGAACAGGTCCCGGTTGGAGGAGCATAGGTGGGTAGTGGAAGAGTGGGAAGAAAGTTAGTCAGTAAGAGTCAGTGAGTAGAAGCTGAGGTGAGCTCCTGTGGGGAGCGAGGAGTCGGACGGCAGAGAAGCCGTTGAGAAAGAAGGGGGATCCTAGGATGTTGAAATGCCACCGAATCCGGGCTGGTACAACTACCAGCTGGAGGGACCCAGTCCAGGAATGGAGAACCAGCTTCGAGAGTGGTACGGGCGTGTATCCCCGAGCTGCCAAACTGGAGGGCAGGGCCGGCTCCAGGTTTTTGTGGGCCCCAGGCAAAACAATTTCAGTGGGCCCCTTTAACACATATCACGATTCATAAATATAATATACAAGCTGCGGGCTGTGTATATATAATATAGAGGCTCCTGAGTGGGCTCTCTATATAATATTGAGGCTGTGCAGGGTTGTTTATATGATAGAGGCTTCTGGGCATTATACATATAATATGAGACTGAGGAGCTGTATAATAACCTCTATAACCCATCAGCAGTCTCTATGTCCCAGCAGTAGCCTTCATAGCATAGCCTCCATATACCCCAGCAGCAGCCTCCATAGCACAGCCTACATGACCCAGCAGCAGCCTCCATAGCACAGCCTCTATAACCCAGCAGATAGCCTCTATGTCCCAGCAGTAAGCCTCCATAGCACAACCTTCATATACGCCAGCAACAGCCTCCATAGCACAGCCTCCATAACTCAGCATCAGACTCCTTAGCACAGCCTCCATAACCCAGCAGCAGCCTCCATAGCACAGCCTCGATATACCTCAGCAGCAGCCTCCATAGTGTAGCCTCCATAACCCAGAAGTAGCCTCTATGTCCCAGGAGTAGCCTCCATAGCACAGCCTCCATATACCCCAGCAGCAGTAGAATCAATAGCACAGCCTCCATATACCTCAGCAGCAGCCTTCATAGTGTAGCCTCCATAACCCAGCAGCAGCCTCTATGTCCCAGGAGTAGCCTCCATAGCACAGCCTCCATATACCACAGCAGCAGCAGCAGCCTCCATAGCACTGCCTCCATAACTTAGCAGCAGCCTCCATAGCAAAGCCTCTATAATCCATCAGCAGCCTCTATGTCCCAGCAGTAGCCTTCATAGCATAGCCTCCATATACCCCAGCAGCAGCCTTCATAGCATAGCCTCCATATATTTCAGCAGCAGCCTCCATAGCACTGCCTCCATGACCAAGCAGCAGCCTCCATAGCACAGCCTCCATAACCTGGCAGATGGCCTCTAAGTCCCAGCAGTAGCCTCCATAGCACAGCCTCCATGACCCAAGCAACAGCCTCCATAGCACAGCCTCCATAACCCAGCAGCAGCCTCCATAGCACAGCCTCCATAACCCAGCACCAGCCTCCATAGAACAGCCTCCATAACCCAGCAGCAGCCTCCATAGCACAACTTCCATAACCTGGCAGCAGCCTCTATGTCCTAGCAGCAGCCTCCATAGCACAGCCTCCATATACCTGAGCAGCAGCCTCCATAGCGCAGCCTCCATAACCCAGCAGCAGCCTCCATAGCACATCCTCTATAACCCAGCAGCAACCTCTATGTCCCAGTAGCAGCTTCCATAGCACAGCCTCCATATATCCCAGAAGCAGCCTCCATAGCACAGCCTCCATAACCTAGCTGCAGCCTCCATAGCACAGCCTCCATAAACCAGCAGCAGCCTCCATAACACAGCCTCTATAACCTAGCCGTAGCCTCTATGTCACAGCAGCAGCCTCCATAGCACAGCCTCCATATACCCCTGCAGCAGCCTCCATAGCATAGCCTCCATAACCCAGCTGCAGCCTCCATAGCACAGCCTCCATATACCTCAGCAGCAGCCTCCATAGTACAGCCTCCGTAACCCAGCAGCAGCCTCTATATCCCAGCAGTAGCCTCTATAGCACAGCCTTCCTATTCCCCAGCAACAGCCGCCATAACACAGCCTCCATAACCCAGCAGCAGCCTCCATAACCCAGCAGCAGCAGCCTCCACAGCCCAGCACAACCTCCATGCAGCCAAGTGACAGCCTCTATAATCCCCCATCATGCTGCACATAGTAAAAAAAAAAAAAAAAAAAAAAAAAAAGAATATGCTCACCTTCCCTCCGCTTCTCCGGAAACCGTGTCCTTCTCAGTTGCTCTCCCTGTGCGTCACTGCAGCAGGCTCCAGTCCACGCTCCTCCTCACTGCCAGCACAGCTACAGCAGTGTGATGAGCTCGCAGGGTGATGACTCATCACTCTGCTGCAGTCAACAGAGGAGGAAGCACAGAGGGGAGCTGGCACATGGCTAATTTGAATCACATTTAAATTAGCCATGTGCACTGGCAGCACTGGGGGAGAACTCAGCTGCAGGCTGAGTGTCCCTGCTGGGCCCCTCCTTATCAGGGCTGCCTTCCCTGATGGGTCCTTGGTTGTCAGGGCTACTTGTCCCTGATGGCCAGCTGCTCAGGGCCCCAGCACTTGCCTGGGTATGCCGGGTGCTGACACCGGCCCTGCCGGAAAGACATGAGCTTCTCAGGGAAGTCGTGGCCGACACCCGGCGTACACCCCAAAGGGTCTGGAGGTCCAGGAGAGGAACCTTTCAGAAAGGATCCATGGGAGCCAGCTGAGAACTCTGCACGCAGGAGCACTAAAGAGAGGAAGACAGGGATAGCGCAGTTAGGGACAGAAGAATGGAATGGCAGGCACACCAGCGAGGGTCCCAAGTGAGATGTCCCGGTCCCTTGGTGACAACCCAGGCCAGCATTACCTTTGAACTGTAATAACAAATGCTGCCTGAAGTATGCAAGTAAAACCCGGTTCAGAGTCAAAGACTGTGTGTTGTGTTTCATTTGCATGTGCCTGAAGAGCTGTACATCTGCTCCATCCTCACAGACAGTCTGCCAGCATCTCCACCTGATGAGCTGCCTCCCTGTGTAAAATCCCTATTCTTCCTCAACTGCCCCGGGGATCCCGCTCCACCTATGAGGAGCGTAACCATGTTGCTGCACCACCATCACCCCGGAGGACTGTCCCGCAGCGCCGGTATCATTACCGGGAATCGTAGGTGACATCCTTAGACGCACATACAGCTGAAATGCATTGCAGTAAGAGACCTGTTGGGTCTCTGGACTGCGATACATGCTGCCAGCTGTACAAATTGTCACTTCAGGGAGGAAGGAACTCTAGGGTTACCTATTGAAAGTAGCAATCCTAAAAGTCATAATTGACTCTTTAACAAGCCCTTCAATATGACTTAGGATTTGTGCCAGATCAGAACCTCAATCACGGCAGACATTGCATTTCGAAATGATTGACCCTCATCAGTGCAAAGTTCAGGCTTTAATTTGACTGTATGAGGGGGCTATGACAAGGTCAAGGGAATAATCAAACATAGGAAAAGGAGGATAGCGGTTTTGAGCTGCAGGGGATCAGAGCCAGACTCTTATGGTGGGTTTACACACACCAATTTATCTGTTCAATATCTGAACAGATCTCTGGTTGCAGTGAAATCATGGATACATTGCTCCATGTTGTACACAGCCACAAAATGGAGCAATGTATCCATGATTTCACTGCAACCAGAGATTGGTTCAGATATTGAACAGATAAATTGGTGTGTGTAAACCCACCATTAGATGCTTACTTTGTTTATTCAAGATCACAATCAATATCACAACACGTTTCAAGGGATACTCTGCCTTCATCACGTGATGGGGGCGGGTTCCCTCATATTGTGCATATATATGGAGATCCTTAATAGGAGTTCTCCTCCCCCTTAACTCATTAGTGTCCCACTACACTTTATAACAAAGGAGATGGGAAATATCCATTCTTGAGCACTCAAATTTAGGGAGATTATATGAGGGGCACTGTAATATGATATATACGTAGATTATCTATTATAAAATTCAATGTTTAATAATATACGGTATACAAAAATAAAATTATATGTATTAAAAATGTATAAAATATTATAAAAATTATCTAAAAATTGTATAAAATTGTGTATAAAAAATATATATATATACCATTGATTGTATTAGAATTCTCATAAAAACAACTATTTATGATAATATTATAATGATATTATCCAGAAGATTATATTAGCAAATGTGTTCAAAAAGGGACATTCTCCCATTTCCTGCACAAAAAGGAATCAATTCATAATCAGTCTTCAACATACAAATGATCAAAAAAAGGAACAAAATAATTTGAATATTATCAGGAAGCTACAGAATTATAGAATTGTAATTCTATGGAATTCTATTTCTATTAAAGGGTCACATTTTCGAGCATTAGATTCAAACCTTCTGGATACAAACACCCCAGTTTGAACATCCAGTAGTTTTCCCTTTTTATTAAATTTCTATACCTGTCCCTGCTCGCTTCTCTGATATGATCTATAATCCATATTTTAAATAGTTTGTAGTCACTCTGATGTTCCAGCAAAAAATGTTTGGACACACTATGTTGTATAAAGCCGTTCTTAATATTCTGCCTGTGTTTGTTCAGACGTTGATGCATGGCTGAATTGTCCGTCCTACATATTGCAAACCACATGTACATTCAATCACATAAACTACATATGATGATTGACAAGTTAGATGATGCTTGATCAAAAAGGGTTCCCCAGTCGTCTTGGAAACAAAAGTGGTGGCACCGTGTACTAATGATACACAACAAAGGCATTTTAGTGCTCTACATTTAAAACAGCCTACAATTTGATTCAGATTCTGAAGCTGTTGTGGATTATCTCTATTAGTGGAACTTGGTGCAACCAGATTCTTTAAAGATCTGTTGCGTCGGTATATTATATTCGGCTTTTCCGGTAAATGTTTGGACAGCACAGAATTATTTTTCTGAATAAACCAATATTTCCTCAAGAGGTTATTCAGATTTCGTGTAGATTTATTGTAAGTAGTAATTAAACTAAACTCTCCTTTTTTATTTACATTATCTCCTTTGTTGTTCGTATCATTCTTCTTATCCATTTTTAGTATACAAGAATCTTGGGTTTCATTTTTTATCCTGTTAAAGGCATCTACCACTAAGGGTTTTGGATAACCTTTTCCCAAAAATCTCTTCCTTAAAACTAGTGATTCCTTCCGGAAATCAGCTGGCTGGGTACAATTTTTTCTGACACGCCAATATTGCCCATAGGGCACATTCGAAATCCAACTGGGCAAGTGACCGCTATCAAAGGCTAAAAAGCTGTTAACGTCCACAGCTTTAAGGAAGTGGAGGTGAGTATTTGTGCATTATCCCCTTTAAATATATATAGGTCCAAAAATTGGATCCCTTCTATGGAAACTGTATAAGTGAAACTTAGGCCTCACATGTTATTATTCAATTGAGTAATAAAAGTTGTTAATTCTTCACTTGTTCCCGACCAAATTATGAAAAGATTATCTATAAACCGTTTATAGGCAATGATCCGTTCCATGGCGAAGGGGTCATTTTCAATATGTAGGCACTCAAAATGGCCCATGAAAAGATTGGCGTAGCTGGATGCCATTCGCGTGCCCAAAGCCCAACCTTTTAGTTGCTTATAGGTCACTCCCTCAAAGGAAAAGATGTTATTCTTTAGGATGAAATCCAAGCTTTGTAAGAGGAATTGTTGTTGTTTAACCGGTAGAGTTTCATCCTTAGTTAAATATGTATGAACTGCTTCATGTCCCAAAGAATGAGAAATATTCAAATAAAGGGAACCAACATCAAGGGAACAAAAAATATAATTGTTCTTGCAAGCTACCTCATTTCAATATTAAGTTCCAGTACATATTTTTGTAAAAATAAATCTAAATAATGGGACAAATTCGCTGTAATAGAATGAATTCTGGAAATTATTGGGCGACCAGGAGGGTTATTTTTGTTTTTGTGAATCTTTGGCAAAAAATGAAAAAAGGGTCTTTGGTAAAATTGTATACTCAAAAAATCTCTTAAATTTTTATTTAACATTTCATCCACTCTTAAGACCTCGTCACACCAAGCGACGGGGCTGGGGATGTCGGCTGCGACTGGCGGGTGCGCGCACGTTTTTGGCACCCTGCCAGCTTCGCCGTCCCCCGTTGATACAGGGTGACATCTCCAGCCCTGCGCCGGTGAGCTGTCAAGCGGCATTGCCGCCGGGGTGTCTGAAAACCCCAGCGGCGATGCGCGCGGTTACATGGGGCGACGTGTGCACATCGCCCCACAATGGTCGCCTGGTTTCAGAGCACTGCTTTGAAACCAGGTGACCAGCCGGCACCGCTGACATCGCCCCTTTACATGAGGCGATGTAGGGGCGATGACGCCGGTGATAGGCCACGCCCTATATCACCTCTGTAATGGGCGGCGATGTCGCCCCGTGTGACGGGGGCTTTACTGTTTCCATCAATTCATTATAATTGTGCAGAATCTGCGAGGAGGGATCATGATTTAGTTTCTCATAATATTCCCTATCATTTAAAATCCTAAGGCCTTCTTGCTTATACCAATTGTAGTGAGGTGAGCAATTCAGACTGTATCATAGAAATGGATATGGAAATGAACTGTGCACAGTCCGCTACTGCCCCCTTGTGGACAAGTGTTGAAACAAACGCAGAAAAGTGGGAAATTCCCTTTTCAGCAAAAGTGTTTACCCAGGAAGGGAGAGAGCAGGAAGTCAGTGTAGATCCAGAGCTGAGCCAGTGAAGACCTGCCTGTGGATGTATGTTGAAAGAGGGCTACTTTGCTACACCTTGCTGGAAAAATCATCCCGGACGAGCCCCCGTGACTGATCCTGGGCCACTGGACTTTGGTGCTGTGACTCTGGCCGCTCTGCAAAACCTTGCCCGCCGAGCACCCGGAGTGCATGTGCAGGGGCCGTGACCGACATAAGGGAGCCGTTTGTACTGCCATGATCTCCCTCCTGCTGATCGGGGTGCCCCCGAGACTGGGAGAGACTAACAAAGAAAGATTCTGTTACCTGCGGAAGGAGACCAAAGAAGAAGACTGAGGAGATCCCCAGGCCTGCTACGTGGGAGCGACATCTTCTTCTGTGATAGACTGGTACGTGATTTTAGGGAAAGTTAGGGAAAGATACCTTCATTGTTGTGTTTTTTTTCTTCTTCTTGCTGCGTACCCGGAAGAAGTGAAGATCCAGAGACTCTAATTTATACAAGTGCGCATATAGTTCGGTTGACTGTGATATAAACATGTTTGCCAGTAAAGAAACGTTATTATTGGTTAAACCTGAGTATGGGGATTCTGTTGAGAAAGATCATACACACACACCCGCGGCCTTACCACCGGTCATTACATCTGGCGTAGTCGGCAGGATGTGTGATCAACAGAATCTCCTCCCGGTAGTAGCTTATAACCAGACTTATACTACGTACGGCCTGCAGGTCCATATCCGGTGCCAGCACTCCGAACAGTGACACGGAAGAATTGAAGCAGATAGTAGCAGAGTTGCAGAAACAGATACTACAGCTACAGCTCATGCTAGACCAACAGGCGGACAGGCAAGCGAGACAGCAACCCAGCCGGCCTATGGGAAGGTGCTGGACATGCGGCGACCCCCGCCATAGGGCAAACCGTTGTCCGCATCCTCCACCCGTGGTCCGATATACCAGAACCAGCAAGTCATGCCCCACAACAGCAGCCACCTTTAAACTAGACGCCCCCGCCAAAGCAGCTCGCTCGGCAGGGGAGATCAGGGAAAAGGGTGTGAAGAGACAGAGCCAGACCGATAAGCAAGTACTGGCCACTCGGGTCCAGGGGACGGTGAAGTGGTTTAATGTCCGCGATGGGTATGGCTTCATCAACAGGAATGACACAAAGGATGACGTGTTTGTACATCAGACTGCCATAAAGCGTAACAATCCTCGTAAGTGCCTCCGCAGTGTTGGTGATGGGGAGCTGGTATAGTTTGATGTTGTGAAGGGAGAGAAGGGTACAGAGGCCGCCGACGTCACCGGTCCTGGGGGTGTTCCCGTTAAAGGAAGCAGATTTGCCCCCAACCGGCGCCGCTACCGCCGGCGATCCTACTCTCCCCGGGTAGAAAACGTGACTGAGTTTATTGGAGATATTGTGAGCCCTGAACAAGGGAGCGAAGGTGAACGGGGGATGACGGTTTCCCCCAACAGAGGTCCCTACTCCGCCGGAGACCAATCCCTGTGATATCAACAGCCATCACTGCCTTGGAGCCGATGGTTGTTGACAGGAACTGTCAACCTTTAAGTGGGGGGCAATTCAGACTGTATCATAGAAATGGATATGGAAATGAACTGTGCACAGTCCGCTACTGCCCCCTTGTGGACAAGTGTTGAAACAAACGCAGAAAAGTGGGAAATTCCCTTTTCAGCAAAAGTGTTTACCCAGGAAGGGAGAGAGCAGGAAGTCAATGTAGATCCAGAGCTGAGCCAGGGAAGACCTGCCTGTGGATGTCTGTTGAAAGAGGGCTACTTTGCTACACCTTGCTGGAAAAATCATCCCGGACGAGCCCCCGTGACTGATCCTGGGCCACTGGACTTTGATGCTGTGACTCTGGCCGCTCTGCAAAACCTTGCCCGCCGAGCACCCGGAGTGCATGTGCAGGGGCCATGACCGACATAAGGGAGCCATTTGTACTGCTGTGATCTCCCTCCTGCTGCTCGGGGTGCCCCCGAGACTTGGAGAGACTAACAAAGAAAGATTCTGTTACCTGCGGAAGGAGACCAAAGAAGAAGACTGAGGAGATCCCCAGGCCTGCTACGTGGGAGCGACATCTTCTTCTGTGATAGACTGGTACGTAATTTTAGGGAAAGTTAGGGAAAGATACCTTCATTGTTGTGTTTTTTTTCTTTTCTTGCTGCGTACCCGGAAGAAGTGAAGATCCAGAGACTCTAATTTATACAAAGTGCGCATATAGTTCGGTTGACTGTGATATAAACATGTTTGCCAGTAAAGAAACGTTATTATCGGTTAAACCTGAGTATGGGGATTCTGTTGAGAAAGATCATACACACACACCCGTGGCCTTACCACCGGTCATTACATCTGGCGTAGTCGACAGGATGTGTGATCAACAGAATCTCCTCCCGGTAGTAGCTTATAACCAGACTTATACTACGGCCTGCAGGTCCATATCCAGTGCCAGCACTCCGAACAGTGACACGAAGAATTGAAGCAGATAGTAGCAGAGTTGCAGAAACAGATACTACAGCTACAGCTCATGCTAGACCAACAGGCGGACAGGCAAGCGAGATAGCAACCCAGCCGGCCTATGGGAAGTTGCTGGACATGCGGCGACCCCCGCCATAGGGCAAACCGTTGTCCGCATCCTCCACCCGTGGTCCGATATACCAGAACCAGCAAGTCATGCCCCACAACAGCAGCCACCTTTAAACTAGACGCCCCAGCCAAAGCAGCTTGCTCGGCAGGGGAGATCAGGGAAAAGGGTGTGAAGAGACAGAGCCAGACCGATAAGCAAGTACTGGCCACTCGGGTCCAGGGGATGGTGAAGTGGTTTAATGTCCGCGATGGGTATGGCTTCATCAACAGGAATGACACAAAGGATGACGTGTTTGTACATCAGACTGCCATAAAGCGTAACAATCCTCGTAAGTGCCTCCACAGCGTTGGTGATGGGGAGCTGGTACAGTTTGATGTTGTGAAGGGAGAGAAGGGTACAGAGGCCGCCGACGTCACCGGTCCTGGGGTGTTCCCGTTAAAGGAAGCAGATTTGCCCCCAACCGGCGCCGCTACCGCCGGCGATCCTACTCTCCCCGGGTAGAAAACGTGACTGAGTTTATTGGAGATATTGTGAGCCCTGAACAAGGGAGCGAAGGTGAACGGGGGGATGACGGTTTCCCCCAACAGAGGTCCCTACTCCGCCGGAGACCAATCCCTGTGATATCAACAGCCATCACTGCCTTGGAGCCGATGGTTGTTGACAGAGACTGTCAACCTTTAAGTGGGGGGCAATTCAGACTGTATCATAGAAATGGATATGGAAATGAACTGTGCACAGTCCGCTACTGCCCCCTTGTGGACAAGTGCTGAAACAAACGCAGAAAAGTGGGAAATTCCCTTTTCAGCAAAAGTGTTTACCCAGGAAGGGAGAGAGCTAGAAGTCAGTGTAGATCCAGAGCTGAGCCAGGGAAGACCTGCCTGTGGATGTCTGTTGAAAGAGGGCTACTTTGCTACACCTTGCTGGAAAAATCATCCCGGACGAGCCCCCGTGACTGATCTGGGCCACTGGACTTTGGTGCTGTGACTCTGGCCGCTCTGCAAAACCTTGCCCGCCGATCACACGGAGTGCATGTGCAGGGGCCGTGACCGACATAAGGGAGCCATTTGTACTGCCGTGATCTCCCTCCTGCAGCTCGGGGTGCCCCCGAGACTGGGAGAGACTAACAAAGAAAGATTCTGTTACCTGCGGAAGGAAACCAAAGAAGAAGACTGAGGAGATCCCCAGGCCTGCTACGTGGGAGCGACATCTTCTTCTGTGATAGACTGGTACGTGATTTTAGGGAAAGTTAGGGAAAGATACCTTCATTGTTGTGTTTTTTTTTCTTTTCTTGCTGCGTACCCGGAAGAAGTGAAAATCCAGAGACTCTAATTTATACAAGTGCGCATATAGTTCGGTTGACTGTGATATAAACATGTTTGCCAGTAAAGAAACGTTATTATCAGTTAAACCTGAGTATGGGGATTCTGTTGAGAAAGATCATACACACACACCCGCGGCCTTACCACCGGTCATTACACAATCACTGTCCATGATCACAATTCCCCCTCCCTCCCTTTTATCAGCTCCCTTAATAATAATCTCCTTATTTTGACTCAGGGTATCAATCGCTCTCTTTTCTGCTTGATTATCGCACTGATTATCCTGCGGGAATGATCTGAGATCTTTCAAAATCAATTGTTGGAAGGTTTCAATATTGTTACCTTTATGATGTAGATGATTGAAATTTGACTTCCTCCTCACATCAACATGAGAAAAGGTATCCACTGGGCTATCACCTGACTGAATTGATGTGGGCTTAGTTAGATTTCGCTTTTCTTCAATTAAAAAATGCCTCTTTAGCTTCATTTTCTAAAAAAACTCATTCAGATCCAAAAACAGAACAAATGTATTTGCTGGTCTAGTTGGGCAAAAAGAAAGCCCATGTCCAAGCAAAGATAATTCAGCTTCTGTCAGGGTATATTTTGAGATATTAAAAATCCCCATTGATTCAGGGTTCCTTTCAGAAATACTGTCCAATTTTTTCTCTTTTTTGATTGTTATTCCCTCAGTGGGATGGTTTATTGAGATTTGTTCTTTTTCAAACAGGGGTCTGGAAGAATTGAATGATCTAAATGTGTTTCTACCACTCCCCCTACATCCCCTATATTTCTTTTTCTTTTTGGGTGTCTGCTTGGGGCCACCTGGAAAAATTGAGTGATGGTAGTCTCACGTAGCTCTCTTTCTGGGTAATAATAAACCAGGGGACCATTGGTCTTCCTTAACAAAGGAGAGTCATGGTACCATCTTGGAAACATTGGTAGAGGATATGATAGTAGAAACAGCGAATAACGAAAATAATATAATAGAGGAAAATGGGACAATGGAGAATACTCCACGAGAACAGAACCTCTCTGGAACTAATTTTGACCTCTTTGAACCTTCCCCCCCTCCCAGTTCATCTGGGATGAATTTGAAGGGAGGTTGTGAATGGCAATATCATCACAATTAGATATCAAAACCAAAGAATTAAATGTATCAACATCAGATGTTGAAAATTCCATTCTTAATTTTTCATTTTTAACTCTTCATCCCAGCTTAATACCCCAGAGTGATTTAATGCAGACACAAATTCCAGGTAATGAACAAGATGATGATATTATCTCTGCATATGAAACAAAATAACTTAGGGACAGAAACAATTGGAACAATTAATCTACCTCCTGTAGATGTTGACAGATATGGGGGGAACCTTCCATCCACCCTAAATTGTCCAATTTTAAAACTTCTTCCCAGCTTAGTACCAAAAACTGGGGGGATGCTATTAAATGCTTCAGACAATGAACATGACACTGACAACACCCCTCCACCGGTAACAGATAGGGTAGCAGTAGAAACAAGTGGTAAAACATACCCACCCCTCCACCAATAATTTTAAATACAGCAGAAGATCTTTCAGTTGTAATTAGGGAGGAAACACAACAACAAAAAATTAGTGCGGGCCATAAGGAACCTAATAAGGAGAAAATGATACGAAAAAAGAGAGAGCTACGTGGGACTACTATCACTTTTTTTTATTTTTTGGGTGGCCCCAGGCAGACACCCAAAAAGAAAAAGAAATATAGGGGATGTAGGGGGAGTGGTAGAAACAAATTTATATCATTCAATTCTTCCAGACCCCTGTTTGAAAAAGAACAAATCTCAATAAACCATCCCATTGAAGGAATAACAATGGGAAAAGAGAAAAAATTGGGCAATATTTCTGAAAAGTACCCTGAATCAATGGGGATTTTTAATATCTCAAAATATACGCTGACAGAAGCTGAATTTTCCTTGCTTGGACATGGGCTTTCTTTTTGCCCGACTAGACCAGCAAGTACATTTGTTCTGTTTTTCGATCTGAATGAGTTTTTTTTCGGAAATTAACGCTAAAGAGGCATTTTTTAATTGAAGAAAAGCGAAATCTAACTAAACCCACATCAATTCAGTCAGGCGATAGCCTTTTCGCATGTTGATGTGAGTAGGAAGTCAAATTTCAATCCTCTACATCATAAAGGTAACAATATTGAAACCTTCCAACAATTGATTTTGAAAGATCTCAGATCATTCCCGCTGGATAATAAGTGCAATAATCTTAATCAAGCAGAAAAGAGAGCGATTGATACCCTGAGTCAAAATAAGGAGATTATTATTAAGGGAGCTGATAAAGGGGGAGGGGGGAATTGTGATCATGGACCGTGATTGGTATAAGCAAGAAGGCCTTAGGGTTTTAAATGATAGAGAATATTATGAGGAACTAAATCATGATCCCTCCTTGCAGATTCTGCACAATTATAATGAATTGATGAAAACAGCAAGAGTGGATTGAATGTTAAATAAAAATGAAAGAGATTTTTTGAGTATATAATTTTATCAAACACCATTTTTTTATTTTTTGCCGAAGATTCACAAAAACAAAAATAACCCTCCTGGTCGCCCAATAATTTCCTGAATTCATTCTATTACAGCGAATTTGTCCCATTATTTAATAATAATAATAATAATAATAATAATAAAAAAGCTTTATTTATATAGCGCCAACATATTCCGCAGCGCTTTACAATGTAGGGTTAGAGTACAGAAAATACAGTAAGTAATTATAGTAGAGAACCAATAAAGTACAATAATTGGATACAAAACAATAGGCATAGAATCAATGTAGAAAAAAAAAATACAATAAATAAAGCAAGAAATGAAGGTGACCCTGCTCAAAGGAGCTTACAATCTACAACGGGATAGGGGTTGCACAAGGTGTAGGGGCTTACTGCACTGATGGTCCAGGCATCTTGAGGAAGTGGGGCATAGGGCTAAGCTTACATGAATGGTCATCAGACAGTCTGTGTAGACCTTTTTGGTTTGGTGGAGTTTGTAGAAGAGTAATGTCCAGAGGGATAGCACATTCACTGTCTACAGTACAATGGACTTCTATTAGGGAGTATGATAGGCCGCCTTAAAAAGATGCGTTTTTAGGGATCGTCTGAAGCCATGCAAGTTGTGGATAGTCCTGATTTCTTTGGGTAAAGCATTCCAGAGGTTTGGTGCAGCTCTGGAAAAGTCTTGGAGCCGGGAGTGGGAGGATCGGATTAGTGCAGATGTTAGTCGAAGGTCATTTGAGGAACGTAGAGAGCGGGTGGGGTGATAGACAGAGATGAGGGAGGAAAGATAGGGGGGTACTGCACTGTGAAGAGCTTTATGGGTGAGAACAAGCAATTTGAATTTGATCCTGTAGTATACAGGCAGCCAGTGCAATGACTGGCACAGAGCAGAGGTATCTGAGTAACGATTGGCCAGATGGGTGATCCTGGCTGCTGCATTAAGGATGGACTGGAGAGGAGAAAGTCTGGTGAGGGGGAGGCCGCTTAATAGAGAATTGCAGTAGTCAAGGCGGGAATGGATTAGGGCCACGGTGAGGGTTTTTGTTGTTTCCAGGGTGAGAAAGGGGCGGACTCTAGAGATATTCTTCAGGTGTAAGCGACAGGAGCGGACGAGAGATTGCGTGTGGGAGGAGAAGGAGAGATCGGTGTCAAACATAACACCCAGACAACGAGCCTGCTGTCTAGGCGTTATCGTGGTGCTGCATACTGAGAGAGAGATGTCCGATTTAGGGAGGTTAGTGGATGGGGGGAGCAGAAGAAGTTCAGTTTTGGAAAGGTTTAGTTTCAAATAGAGAGTGGACATGATATTGGAAACTGCAGCTAGACAGTCATTGGTGTTCTTTAATACCGCAGGGGTAAGGTCAGGGGCTGAAGTGTATAGTTGTGTGTCATCAGCATAAAGATGGTACTGAAAGCCAAATCTGCTGATGGTCTGTCCAATCGGGGCCGTGTAGAGAGAGAAGAGGAGAGGGCCAAGGACTGAACCCTGAGGGACCCCAATAGTGAGGGGAAGAGGGGAAGAAGTGGAGCCAGCAAAAGATACACTGAAAGAGCGGTCAGAAAGATAGGAGGAGAGCCAGGAGAGAGCAGTGTCCTTTATGCCAATGGAGTGCAGCAAAAAGAGTAGGAGCTGATGGTCGACAGTGTCAAAAGCTGCAGAGAGATCAAGGAGAATAAGCAGAGAGTGGTCACCATTACGTTTTGCTGTCAGAAGGTCATTGGTCACTTTGATGAGGGCAGTTTCTGTAGAGTGAAGGGGGCGGAAACCAGACTGTAATGGATCTAGAAGAGAGTGAGCGGAGAGGTAACGGGTGAGGCGGGAATAGACCAGGCGCTCCAAGAGTTTAGAGATGAAGGGGAGATTGGAGACTGGTCTGTAGTTATTTGTGCAGGTTGGGTCGAGAGTGGTTTTCTTTAGTAATGGAGTAATGATCGAGTGTTTGAAGGAGGAGGGGAAAATGCCAGAAGAGAGGGAGAGATTGAAGATTTTGGTTAGATAAGTGGTGACGACTGGAGAGAGGGACTGGAGCAGGTGTGAGGGAATGGGGTCAGTAGTGCATGTGGTGGGACGAGAGGAAGAAAGGAGCCTGGAGACTTCTTCTTCTGTGACTGGGTCAAATGTGGAGAGTGAGCCGGAGGAGATGTGGGGGAGAATGGGGGTGGCAGCGCTTGGAGGCTGAGAGCTGATTTCCTGGCGGATGTTGTCTATTTTCTCCATGAAGTAGGAAGCCAGGTCATCAGCACAGAGGTCAGTGATGGGGGCCTGCACTTTAGGACTGAGGAGAGAGTGAAAGGTGTCAAAGAGTTTTTTTGGATTGTTGGATAGTGAGGAGACCAGGGTGGTGAAGTAGGTCTGTTTGGCAAGGTGAAGGGCAGAGTTGTAGGTTTTTAGCATGAATTTATAGTGGATAAAGTCTCCTGGTGAGCGAGTTTTCCTCCATAAACGTTCAGCACTCCTGGAACATCGCTGGAGGAATCGAGTTTGTGGTGTGAGCCAGGGCTGTTTTGTTCTCTGTTTGGAGGTTCTGCGGGTGAGGGGCGCTACTTGGTCCAGGGAGCTTCTGAGAGAGTCATTGTAGTGATTTACTGCCTGATCTGGACAGGAGATTGAAGAGATTGGGGACAGAGATGAGATGAGGAAGTCTGTGAGTGCTTGAGGGTTAATGGCCTGTAGATTTCTGGATGTGTGATAGGTAGGATTGGGCTGTGTTGGCCGAGGGTTAGTGAGTGAGAAGGAAAGAATGTTGTGGTCAGAGAGTAGAGTTGAGTTATCTAAGGGGGAGGATGAGCAGAGCAGGGTAAAGACAAGGTCAAGGGTGTTACCGTTTTCGTGCGTCTTGGAGGTTGAGAGCTGTGATAGGCCAAGAGAGGTAGTTAGAGATAGGAGCTGGGATGCAGATGGGGAGATGGGGCTGTTTATGGGAATGTTAAAGTCTCCCAGAATAAGGGTTGGTAAATCTTAGGACATGAAATGCGGGAGCCAAGCGGAGAAATGGTCGAGGAACTGGGTGGGTGACCCTGGGGGGCGGTATACCACCGCTACTTTGATGGGGAGGGGATGGAATAGCCTAATGGTATGGACCTCAAAAGAAGGGAATGAGAGTGATGGGGCTGGAGGAATGACTTGGAAAGTACATTGTGGGGACAGGAGGAGGCCAACTCCACCGCCACGTCTGTTCCCAGGTCTAGGGGAGTGAGAGAAGTGTAAGCCGCCGTAAGAAATAGCAGCAGGGGAAGCAGTGTCTGAATCCTGGATCCAGGTTTCAGTGAGAGCCAGGAGGTTGAGAGAGTTAGTGAGAAAGTAGTTATGAATGAAGGGAAGTTTGTTGCATACAGACCGTGGATTCCAGAGAGCACAATTAAAAGAGGGAGATGAAGGTGTTTAGATTTATTTTTACAAAAATATGTACTGGAACTTAAATCCCATCTAAGAGACTCCACTCACTTGATCAAAATATTAAAGAAGGTAGCTTGCAAGAACAATTATATTTTTTGTTCCCTTGATGTTGGTTCCCTTTATTCGAATATTTCTCATTCTTTGGGACATGAAGCAGTTCATACATATTTAACTAAGGATGAAACTCTACCGGTTAAACAACAACAATTCCTTTTACGAAGCTTGGATTTCATCCTAAAGAATAACATCATTTCCTTTGAGGGAGTGACCAATAAGCAACTAAAAGGTTGCGCTATGGGCACGCCAATGGCACCTAGCTACGCCAATCTTTTCATGGGCCTTTTTGAGTCCCTACATATTGAAAACGACCCCTTCACCATGGAACGGATCATTGTCTATAAACGGTTTATAGATAATCTTTTCATAATTTGGTCGGGAACAAGTGAAGAATTAACAACTTTTATTACTCAATTCAATAATAACACGTGGGGCCTAAGTTTCACTTATACAGTTTCCATGGAAGGGATTCAATTTTTGGACCTATATATATATTTAAAGGGGATAATGCACAAATACTCACCTCCACTTCCTTTAAAGCTGTGGACGTTAACAGCTATTTAGCCTTTGATAGCGGTCACTTGCCCAGTTGGATTTCAAATGTGCCCTATGGGCAATATTGGCACGTCAGAAAAAATTGTACCCAGCCAGCTGATTTCCGGAAGGAATCACTAGTTTTAAGGAAGAGATTTTTGGAAAAAGGGTATCCAAAACCCTTAGTGGTTGATGCCTTTAACAGGATAAAAAATGAAACCCAAGATTCTTGTGTGGAGCCCACTGGGACAGGGTACTCGGTGCCGGACCGGGGTACTGCTGGGGATTTCACGGCAGTGTGGGTCCGGACTGTGTCCCGGGTTCTGCAATAAATGGGGGGATATTTACAGGGGAGTTTGTCGTGACGCCACCCACGGGTTGTGGTCAATGAGGGGACCACTGCTGCAGTGTACTTCTGTCAGGAGAATGGATGTCGCAGCCAGGTGGATGAGCCCACCGCGGGTCGGGACAGCTCCTGACAGGGTAAAATGCTGCAATAGCAGTTCGGTATACCTGGAATCAGACACGGAAACTGAAGCAGGGTTCACCGAGTTTACTTTCCAATTCTTCCAAGTCACACAGTGCACGGTACAGTTCAGATCTTAACAGCTTTACACAATGGACTCCGGTAACACTTGAACCCTCTGCAGCCAGGTTATCACTCTGAGACCCCTCACTCTTTCTATATGTCCTTTCAGGCTGATTCTCTCTCTCTTCTTCTGGGTGGATTGTGGAGCGGCAGCTCGGTCCCTCAATGTAGCTTCCCCCTAAGCGTATGGGTGGTAAGCTGGGTCCTCCTAGTGGCTGCTATGCCCCCAACCCTGTAGTGGGAACACGGATCTGGAATCTGTGTTCCCCGTTAGTTTGTCTGGGGAGCCGGTGTGAAACTTCAGTCCCCCTCAGAGCCGACACTCTGGTCCCAGCCTAGCCTTGGGTGTCCCTGTCTTGCAAGGGATCACCGGGCTCTGTCCTACCCGTGTAACTTCCCGGGTACATCAGGAGAGTCTGTCCTGCCAGTAATTTGTCAGCGCTACCGTCTTCCTCGGACCCGGTGTCACCGGTCTGGTCCTTGTTGTTCCTGTCTTTATTGATCACTCTGTCTTTACTGGTCTTGGCTGCTCGGCACTCGCCTACTCCTCTTGGTCTTTTCCTCTCAGCCTACTCCGGCCTACTGGCTCGCTACTTCCTGTTTTCCCCTTTTATACTGGTTTGCTACCATGACTACGCCTCGCCCACTTATAACTGGCCCTACTACCCTTTGCCTGCCTAAAGTCCCAGGCTCCAGGTTGGGTCTTATATCAGTGGATGTGTGTTTTGGAGGTGTTTGATATACAAACTTTCACTATCTCCTTGCTGCAGTTCCTACCTGTGGCCAGCCTGGTCGCAGGGGCGCCACATTCCCATGGAGTTAAACCGGCTGTCCTCACGCCGTCCGGCATGGATCCCCCCAAAAAACATTTTTATCTTGCAAAACAATTAACATTAAACATATTTGTCATCCTGTTACGGAGGTGCGGAATTTAAAACGTTGCATTTAAATATTCATATAAATAACACATAACATACCGTATATACTCGTGTATAAGCCGACCCGTGTATAAGCCGACCCCCCTACTTTTGCCCCCAAAACCTGGGAAAACCTATTGACTCGTGTATAAGCCAAGGGTGGACCCCAGCACAGGTATACAGCTCCCTGCAGTGTGGTATACAGGCCTCCCCAGTGGTAGTATACAGCAGCCTCACCAGTGGTATATGCAGCATCCCTAAAGGTATAAACAGCAGGCCCCAGAGGTATACAGCAGGCCCCAGAGGCATATACAGCAGGCCCCAGAGGCATTTACAGCAGGCCCCAGAGGCATATACAGCAGGCCCCAGAGGCATATACAGCAGGCCCCAGAGGTATATACAGCAGGCCCCAGGGGTATATACAGCAGGCCCCAGGGTATATACAGCAGGCCCCCAGGGTATATACAGCAGGCCCCAGGGTATATACAGCAGGCCCCAGGGTATATACAGCAGGCCCCAGGGTATATACAGCAGGCCCAGAGGTATACAGCAGGCCCCAGAGGTATACAGCAGGCCCCAGAGGCATATACAGCAGGCCCCAGGGTATATACAGCAGGCCCCAGGGTATATACAGCAGGCCCAGAGGTATACAGCAGGCCCCAGAGGTATACAGCAGGCCCCAGAGGTATGCAGCAGGCCCCAGGGTATATACAGCAGGCCCCAGGGTATATACAGCAGGCCCCAGGGTATATACAGCAGGCCCCAGAGGTATACAGCAGGCCCCAAAGGTATACAGCAGGCCCCAAGGTATATACAGCAGGCCCCAGAGGTATACAGCAGGCCCCAGAGGTATACAGCAGGCCCCAAAGGTATACAGCAGGCCCCAAGGTATATACATCAGGCCCCAGAGGTATACAGCAGGCCCCAGAGGTATACAGCAGGCCCCAAAGGTATACAGCAGGCCCTAAGGTATATACAGCAGGCCCCAGAGGTATACAGCAGGCCCCAGTGGCAGTCGCCCCCCCATCATGGAAAGAGCCCCCACACTTTGCAGAGCCCCCCCCCCGCTGCATTATCTTACCATCCAGGGTCTTCACCGCGGGTCCTCCAGTCCATCCTCGCGCGCTGTCTTCCCGGTCTCATGTGACCCGGCGGTCGCAGTGGAATGACGTCATCGCGCCGGGTCACGTGACACCTGAAGACAGCGCGCGATGATGACTGCAGGACCCGCGGTGAAGACCCTGGGTGGTAAGATAATGCAGCGGGGGGGGGCTCTGCAAAGTGTGGGGGCTCTTCCATGATGGGTGGGCTAGTGCCACTGGGGGCTGCCTGTATACACTGGGGGCTGCCTGTATACACTGGGGGGCTGTATGCACGGCTCCCCCTGCCTGCTGCGATGGGCGGGGGGAGCCATGCATATCTAATGAGCGGCCCCACGTGACGGGCCGCTCACTCATCAGCCTCCCCCCGCCTCCTCCAGCCTCCCCAGCAAAATAGTTACCGTATTGACCCATGTATAAGCCGAGGGGGTGACTTTTCAGCCCAATTTTTGGGCTGAAAAACTCGGCTTATACACGAGTATATACGGTACATTACTTTTCTGAAAAGTTTAAAAAAGTCTTCCTAAAAAGTGCCAAACTTCCTAAAACAGCACGTTACTTTCTAGAAAAAAGTAATAAAGTTCTTAAAAAGTGTAAAAATACAGCACGAGTGCTTCATATGCACAGTCTCAAAAGTTCAAATTGATCTTAAAACCAATGGGGAACACACTGAGTGCTCAACTATATACAAACGAAAGTTTAAGCCAAGTCATTGTTCATGACATTAATGTCTATTAAACATGTAAGACAGACAGGGGAAAAGGCTAATATTCATTCAGGATTGGGATGGGGCCAATAAGAGTCACATCCCATTCACACTTACAGTTTCTTGCAGCAGGATCCGGGTCTTCACTGTTGATCCTTCTTCTCTACTTTCCATGGCAGGATCTGTGGAGCTCTCCTAGGGAACAGTTCAACTCTTGTAGAGCTTGTTCCAACAAGTAGCTGCTGGGCGTCTGGGTAGCTGCGTCTTTAGTGGTTTTTACATTTGCATTGCTTTCTGGGGTAGAATCCGGGTTATCTATCTCTTGAGACTCTACTGGTTCAACGTCTTCTTGGGTTCTCAAAGACAATCTTCACACTCTAATACCATAGGGGCCCCTTTCTCCTTGGACGATTATATAGGACACCCACTCTCCAACCTGTACTTCCTTTTCCGGGTGCTTTGGTGGAAGGTGTTCTTCTACATCCCTACGGTTGATAAATATGTCCCGTTCTGCTCCTGGTTCACGAGCAAATGCGTATCCCAAGTCTGGTTTAATTTTCGCCACCTTTCCTTCGTGTCGCTGGGAACCGGTGACACTTGGATCTCGCCTGGCGACAGCTTTTTGATACTGGACACAGTTTATCATCTCCTGCCTCTGAGCTTGTCTTGCTGCGTCTTCTCGCCCCCATTGCCGTACACATCTCCGTAGATATTCCTCCCATGTTACTATTTCTACGGGGTCCACGTCACTATCAGGGTCCCCAGGGAAGCCCATTAGATTGTCCTCAGCCTCACTCTTCTCCCACCAGCATTGGAGTTGTTCCCCTCTCACCTCTGATGTTGTAGGCACTTGAATCAGGGGCTCTGGCAGCTGTAAATCTCTCTCTGCCAGGGCTCCTAGGGGGTCGGCCATTCTTATGGTACTCCGGGGACAACTATTGGAGGCGCCAACCCAGCCAGGTTGCGCAGACCAAGACTGTAGGTTCTGATAAATGTCTATTTGAATCCGGGTCCTCTGCTCAACGTGGGCCCGGGTCATTTGTAGGGGTAGCAGCCGCATTACATCCATTCGGGAGTCTCGGATATCTGGATGCTCTCTGCTGCCTTCTGCCATGCTGCTGAGGTTACTAAAGTTCTCAGTGATTGTCATGCTTGCAGACCTTTGTCTATGCGTGGGAACATGCAACCTAACATCTTCGTCTTCCTCCTCCTCTGCTGATCTACTCAGCTGCATAACTAGTTTGGGTTGATTCCAAGTGGAATCTCAAACATCATCACCCTCTCTATTGTCCCACACCTTGCCATGAGAGTCACCCTACTCCTCTTCCTGCCCTGAATCCACAGTACAGTGCAGGTACTCCTGAGGTATCTAAGTCTCATCATCGTCATCACCTCCTCTTCTGGACCATTCCCAGATTCAACTCCAAAAGTCTTGGGCAACGGTGCTTTCCTCCTTTGGAGTATGTGAATCTTTGAAGCAGACCTCTGATGCCCATTGAATTGATTGTGTGAACATTTCAGCAGAATCGCCCATCTGTGTTTCCCTACAATCAGTTGTGTAATTGGATAGTTGTGACACTGAGTGACACATGGTTAATTACGGCGCCATCTTGGAAGACTGTGATGTTTGTAATGTTGAGGTGAAGAACATGAGAACATGCCACTTGATGCAGCGCTTACCATGAATTGTAGCAAAAGCTCTTTTTGTGCCTCATCCACCACTCGTATCACTCTGTTGCTGGCAAAAAAAAGAGACTGGAGTAGGCTATCCAGTAAGAAAGTTGACACTTTGGTTAGGATATGACGAGCCAATGTTTGGTCAGTACTGCTTTCAGTAACATTAGCAGTAGCACCTACCCATCAAAACACCTCGAACACCAAGATTAGCAAAAACCACAGTAACAAATTCCGCCACATATCCATAATCAATAATTAGGAAACTAATCCATTATCAAATGCATAGTATAGGAAAAAAAATATCAAGGAACAAATCATAGTAATTTTTGAAAGCAAGCAGAAAAGAAAAAAGTGATCAAAAAATCCCGTGATATCAAAAGTGCAAAAGCTTTTATTAATCTTAGATGTGCAGTACAAAAGTAAATACCGTAGTAGAATCAACCATAAAGATCTCAAAGCACACAATATTGGCACAGCTGAATAATTAGTGTTATTTTTTAGGGAAAATTGACTGATTTGAATATAACTGGTTTCAGTACAGAAAAATGCCTTTTGAGTACAAACTGAATGATTTATGAATCGCTGGTTAGAGATTAAACCCAGCATTTTTAGGGAGAACTGACTGATTTGGCAATAACTGATTTGAGGCAAAAAAATATGCCTTTTAATACAAACTGACTGATTTAGCAATAACTAGTTTGAGGCCAAGCAGCATTTTTAAGGGAAACTGACTGATTTGGCAATCACTGGTTTGAGGCATAAAAATGCCTATTAGTACAAACTGAAGGATTTGATAATCACTTTGATGGAGCCAAACACAGCCTTTTTAGGGAAACTGAAAGATTTTGCAATCAATGCTTAGAGGCAAAAAAATGCATTTTTAGTACAAACTGAAGGATTTGACAATCACTGGTCAGAGGCAAAACACAGCCTTTTTATGGGAAACACTAATGGTGGGTTTACACAGTCAGATATCTGAAACAATATCGTTTGGAATGTCACGTGGCTGCGATCGTTTTGACATCGTTAGTGTGATGTCAAACGCAAGGATATCGTTAACGATGTGCAAATTGGCAACGCGCCAGCGTCGTTCATTACAACTTTGTGAATGATTGGATAAAGTGGCAGGAATAGGAGAATTCAGAACGATATCATTCATTTTGGTGTCACACTGAACGATGCTGCACTTTGCTGGAGCGTTAATTGGATGACGAACGATAAAAGTGAGGTCCTGAGCATACTTTTGAGATGTCCGATCCAACGATTTTTCCTTCAGATATCCTGCGTTTACATGCAACAATGCTAAAACGATATCGTTCGAACGATGTCAAAAGCGTGACGTCTAAACGATATCATTTCAGATATCTGAGTGTGTAAACCCAACATAAGATTTGGCAATCACTTGCTGTATGCAAAAAATACGGCTTTGGCAACGCACACAGATTTAGGAGTCACACTTTTTCTTAACAAATGTCTAGGTCTGGATGGACACTTTTGCCCTCCTATTCTATCTAAAAAGCAATCAAATAGCTGGTTATCTATTTGTGTAACACGGATGGAGCAGCAGCAGCACTGTCCCTAACCAGTAACACTTATTATATCCCGAGGGACATGTGACTTTGGCAGCCATTGAAACAAGCCAGCCAATGACAAACAAGCCCTTGCGTCTTCAACTTGTGGATGTTTTATATGATCTCATTGGTTGCTGGCCCACAACATCCACTCAGAAAGTGCGGGAAAAGAAAAATGGAGTCTGACGCTACTCTGACCTCTCCACACACCTACCCTCATCAAACACATCCCACGCACTATCCTACACTCTCAGAAGGTAGCAGAAACTTCACTTCAATGTAGTAATGCTTTTTTACAATTACTTTATAAACAAAGCTATTTTCGCTGTTTTTTTTCTGAAATTGCTTGCTTTTTCGATCACAAATATTGATGAGCGAGTATATTCGCTACTATTCGGTATTCGCCGAATAGTAGCGGTATTCGGGCTACTCGCTACTCTCCGAGTACTTATGTGTACTGGGGAGTAGCGAGTAGTTCTAATATTTTCACAATGTATCTATAGATACACTGCGAAAGTAGCCTAAAAGTGAATAAAAGATGTTAAAAAACAATAAACTTACATACTCACCTGTCCGACGCCTGCATCGGGACCGGAAAACCTCACCTCCGCTCGCTGGATAAGGACCTTTCACTACCAGCCAATCAGATGACCGGTAGCGATCTGGCCAATCAAATGGTGCTACGTCACACCACGTGATCGCTAGCAGCCACCTGATTGGCCAATTTGCAAGGTCCTAGATGTACTATCAGGACCTTGCAAACTGGCCAATCAGGTGGCCGCTAGCTATGACGTAGTTGTGACGTGGCGCCATCTGATTGGCCAGATCGCTACCGGCCATCTGATTGGCTGGTAGTGAAAGGTCCTTGTCCAGCGAGCGGAGGTGAGGTTTTCCGCTCCTGGTGCAGGCGTCGGACAGATGAGTATGTACGTTTATTGTTTTTTAACATCTTTTATTCACCTTGAGGCTACTTTTGCAGTGTATCTATAGATACTCTGCAAAAGTATTCATACTCGCTATACTCGCAACGAGTAGCGAGTACCGCTACCTACTCGTTGCGAGTATGGCTACCACGATTATTAAGGTACTCGCTCATCCCTAATCACAAACAAATTCTGCAATGTTTGTGCCGAATTTTAAATTGGCGAGCATTTTTGTGGAAAGTTCGCTCATCTCTATTCTTAACTGCTTAATAAAGAATGTTGCAGTGTTACAGAAATCAAATTCTTGAGGTTCTTAAGTGTTTTGAAGCATTTATACTCTTTATGTTTAGAAGTGTTCATGAGTGCACTTTCAATGCCTTTAGATGTCTTTTCAACACTCCACTTATCAACTTAAAAGAAATACAGAAAGTATTATATAAACCATGTGTAATACTAAGCACTTCTAAAAGTAAATCCATGTGAAAATATGGACTCCTTGATCAAAGTTTTGCAGGTAATACAATATGACATTTCTAACACCTATTCTCAGTTAAGGCACAAATGGTTTCTTTTGATATTTACAAATGGCTCCACTTGAATGAAGCAACTTTGTTATACTTTTTTTCATCCAAGCACATTTTGGTCTCCTCTGAAACATGTAATGTATCAAGGAAATTAATCAGATAAACTGACTTGATTTGGTGCACATTCAGCAAAATTAGCGAAGTATGGTACATATGTTAAAAAAAAATTTAAATCAGATTTTGGCATTTGACTTGATATACATGGAGGTTTTTTTAATAGCAATTTTCCAATAATTGTGGCAAAAAAGGGCAGTAGCCATAACATCTGAGCCCAGCTTAAGGCAATGTTCAGCTTACACAATGCTATCACATCATGTTTTTTATGCTGCAATTTTGGAATTTGTAGTAGTCTACAATACCATAAATTTTTTTCTTTTTTGCAAGAAGGAGTTCTTGTAAAAACATCATGGACATATGTCAGTGTTTGATCCAAATTATAGATCAAAATCACCCATGCAAGTCTATGGGTCTATGAAAATCACAAACAATACATTGATGCTATGCATATGAGATCTGTATTTGTTTTGCATATTGGAATATTACAGATGATGCACTAATGTTAAAATCAACAAAAACACTGATCAACCAATACTGAAAGTCTTAAGGCCCCGTTACACACTGCAATGTGGCAGCAATCCGACCAATGATGTGGATCGCTGCCACATCGTGAATTGATCGCTGGTGAACTGTCACACAGGCAGACTCAACAGCGACCAGTGGACCAGAGACATCATGGAAAAGAATAAAATATTCTTACCACAATGTCTAGCTCCCACTGCTAGGCTGCCGTAAGCGGGAGCAGACTGGAAACCATAGTAAACAGTGGGTATCTAGGCAGCGCCTAGATACCTGATGTATACCCTGGTTACCAGCCTTCTCCGCTTACAGTCTGGTATCCAAGGTACACAACGGGTAACTAGGGACAACGCTGTCTAGATACCTGCTGTTTACCATGTTTACCAGTTCCCATCGTCATCGCTAGTGGCCACCTGATTGGCCAGTTTGCAAGGTACTGATAGTACATCTTGGACCTTGCAAATTGGCCAATCAGGTGGCCGCTAGCGTTCACGTGGTTGTGACGTGGCGCCATCTGGTTGGCCAGATCGCTACCGGCCATCTGATTGGCGGGTAGTGAAAGGTCCTTGTCCAGCAATCGGATGTTTTCTCTGCCGGTCCCGGGGCAGGCGTCGGAAGGTGAGCATGTAAGTTTATTATTTTTTAACAACTTTTAATTACTTTTAGGCTACTTTCACAGTGTATCTATAGTATTAGGACTACTCGCTTCTCCCAAGTACACATAAGATACTCGGAGAATAGCGAGTATCCCGAATACCGCTACCATTCGGCGAATACCGAATAGTAGCGAGTATACTCTCTCATCCCTAATCCAGAGAGATGGTACTGTATATAGCTTATTCAGCAAGGACTTCTACTAGGACTACAATAAATAGATAGAAAGCTTATGTCGAGCCCCAGGCCCTGGGGTACTCAGGTATCAGGGTCTGAGGGGTTCACGGGGATGTCACGGGTGGCGGTGCCTGAGCCTGTGGCCTGGGTGACACTTCAAGAAGAGGTTATGTACAGGGGATAAGAGTTTGTTGTTGTCACGTGACGCCACCTGTAGTACCTGGTGATGGGTCACCAGCGCCGCCACAGTCCTCCGAGGGCGATGGTATTGCGGCAAAGGTAGTAAATCTCCCTACAGGTGGAGCTGGACCTCCGGGCAGCGTAGAGTAAAGGGGCAGCTTGGAGTGGGACTTGTGGCCAGGGTAAGAAGCAGTAAGGTAGTCTATAGGGAGGCTGGGGTTGGGGAGGAATAATGCACACACTGAAGCAAGTTTCTTTTACCTTTTACTGATGGTATAGACAGGTAAAGATGTCCAGAGCACTGTCGGGTGACCAGGTGCACAATGAGCCTCCACAGCAAGTGGGTATGTCTGTATGCAACACGACTGGCCTCCTCACTTTCTCTGGTCTTTACTCTCTCCTCCTGCGCCGTCCATGGGCTACCCTCTCTGATCACTGCGGTGCTACTCCACACTACGGTGTCTGGCTCCCTCTTTCTGGGTATGCAGGGGGACCGGGTGAGTGAAGTCTCCATGCTGTGCCGGGGTTTCTGCAGTCCTAAAGTGTTCCTCCAGGTGCGGATCCCCGAAGTCCGGTACGTCTTGGGTGAACCTCCACTGGTTCCTCGCTCCCTTGGCTCTGCTCCTTGCCTTCTGCCCCCACTCCTAGGCTTGGCTCATCATAGAAGGGCCACTCTGGGTCACTGGTTTGGGCCTAACCATGGCACCGATCACTAGGATGTCTTTGCAGCACTCCTTCCATCTGCACACTCTAACTCCTCTCCCAGCAGCAGTATTTATAGGGGATCTCACCTAAAGTCAGTGAGGGGATTATAGGGGATCTAACCTAAAGTCCCTCTACTGTGCCGGGGTAGAAGGTGTTGCATGTAGTAGGTACCTGCTGTGGAAACCCAGCTGTGCAGTAGGGAAGGCTGTGGCTACCTGCGTGAGCAGGGCGCCACACTTACCATATAACCAACACCAAAAGATAAGAAAGAGCTACATGCATTATGGGGACTTTATCCTTCAAGCTGATATACCAATGGAAAGATTTAAAGGGAATCTGTCAGCAGGTTTTTGCTACCTCACCCGACAGCAGCATAATGTAGGCAAAGACATCCTGAATCCAATGATGTATCACATAGATTACTGGATGCAGTTTATCTGAAACAATGAAAGCATTTAGTTTTAGAAATAAGGCAGGGCTGAGAGAGCTGCACCAACACACACACTAGGCTTTCAATAGAGATTTTAAATTGACAGTGAGATATCAATCACAGCAGGGCTCATGTCAGACTGCCCTGTGCGTGACAAAGTAATCCTGTAATGGTAATCCCCCAGTGATAAAGCTTTTAGTTTAAGTAAACAATAGCACAGAGCCTGAAAAGAGAGGCACAGTTGATTTTTGTTTTCAACCCTTACAGCTTGCATAGCGAAAACTTGCTGACAGATTAACCTTAATGATAAGAAATATCCAAGGAGACTCACCAAAATCTTAATTAAAATAATGTCAATTTTTAAAACAACTGAAAAAGCTAAAACTGAAAACGAATATGGTTGTAATTTTATGACCTCTTTAGATGATTCACACAAAACAATACTGAAAACTTTTCAAAAACACTGACATATTCTTCTTGATGACCCACTACTTGGTAAGGATCTACCAACAAATCCCTGGACTCATGTTTCTGAGATTGCCAACACTGAGAAATATTCTAGCTCCTAGTAGATCAGAAACCGCACAGAAATGAATAACATTTATATCTAGGGGTACAAGGGGTTATTATTAAATGTAAGGCTAATAAATGCCTGTGTTGTAAATCCATTTTACATGAACACACCAGCATTCTATCTTTCCTCGACGGAGGACAGATTTCAAATTAAAGAACATCTAACATGTCAGAGCAGTTTTATCATTTATATCATTGAATGCACATGTGAAAAACAGTATGCCTTCAATAAAAGATTCAATTCTCATAGGCATAATGTACTAAAATGTTTCTTCAAACATGGATTATCCAGTCACTGGACCATCATAACAAAGACTAAAGATAATTTTGTATTGTTCCTATTGAGTGGATCCCTGATAATATTGAAAATAGCACTGAACTATTAAGTAAAAAGGAAATCTATTGGATGTATCATTAAAAAACATTGAAACATCATTTCATTAATAAAATATCAGACTTATTTTTATAATGAGTAATATCTATTATATAATCACGAATGGGTTTTTTGCCCCTTTTGAGACCGCTCTCGCTGCGAGTCAGCGTGGTCATGTGGAACGAAGCATTGGCCGCGCAGCGGCCATTGCGAGCAGCTCTAAGGCGACTCGCTATGCCCGCGCAGCGGGCATGGCGAGTCGCCTTAGCAGCGCGAAGCATTGGCCGCGAAGCGGCCATTGCGAGTCAGAGACTCGCTCTGCTAGAATCCCGATGCATTGTGCATCGGGCACCCATCTAGTTTTATATATTTAGTTTCAAATCTTTTTATAACCTGTTCTTACTAATTGTTTTTAACAGTCTATATTTATTGTCAGTTTTAATAATGTTCATCTAAAATGTATCTTACATATTTGTTATTCGATTATACATATATATCTACTATATAATTGTCTAAGGCTTTTTTGAGTCTGTCTGTAACCAAAATCGCGCGCCACATAGAGGCCGCCCAGACTATGCAAATAGGCGCAAGAATTCAAAGTTCGAATTTCGCGCCTATTTGCAGCCCAGCGCATTAGCGCCCCTCTCGCCGGGATACACGGTGGCCGCAGCGGTGGCTCTTCTCACAGCCCCCTCGCTGCACCCCCGCTCTTCCTGCTCCCACTCCCCGTGGCACACCCGCTCTTTCTGCCCCCGCTCCCCGCGGCACACCCGCTCTTCCTGCCCCCGCTCCCCTCACAGATATCCCGCTGGAGCGGGTGCGCCCACCTCCTGCCCCCTCTTGCCCGCCGCTGCTCCATCCCCTCCCTGCGCCATCGCCCTCTACCCGCTCCATTGCCCTCCCCCCGCTCCATTACACCCCCACCCCACCGCTCCATTACGCCCCTCCCCCCACCACTCCATTACGCCCCCCCCACCGCTCCATTAGGCCTCCCCGTCCCCGTCTCACACGCTGCTCCGGTAATGAGCGGTCATGTGTCAGGCTCTTCAGCCCACCTATCACATGACCACTCATTACTTGCTGCGGTTTAATCACAGGGTGCGGGTAAGACCAGATGGGAGGGGGAATCACCCACTGGCCCTCCATCCTGCGCTGACCACCCACTGGCTCTCCATCCTGCCCTGACCACTGAGCCTCCATCCTGTGTTGACCACTGGCCCTCCATCTTGCGCTGACCACTGAGCCTCCATCCTGCGCTGACCACTGAGCCTCCATCCTGCGCTGACCACTGAGCCTCCACCCTGCGCTGACCACTGAGCCTCCATCCTGCGCAGACCACTCTGCCTCCATCCTGCGCTGACCACTCTGCCTCCATCCTGCGCTGACCACTCTGCCTCCATCCTGCACTGACCACTCTGCCACCATCCTGCACTGACCACTCTGCCTCCATCCTGCGCTGACCACTCTGCCTCCATCCTGCGCTGACCACTCCATCCTGTGCTGACCACTGAACCTCCATCCTGTGCTGACCACTGAGCCTCCATCCTGCGCTGACCACTCTGCCTCCATCCTGCGCTGACCACTGAGCCTCCACCCTGCGCTGACCACTAAGCCTCCATCCTGCGCTGACCACTGAGCCTCCATCCTGCGCTGACCTCTGAGCCTCCATCCTGTGCAGACCACTCTGCCTCCATCCTGCGCTGACCACTCTGCCTCCATCCTGCGCTGACCACTCTGCCTTAATCCTGCCCTGACCACTCTTCCTCCATCCTGCGCTGACCACTCTGCTTCCATCCTGCGCTGACCACTCCATCCTGTGCTGACCACTGAGCCTCCATACTGCGCTGACTACTGAGCCTCCATCCTGCGCTCACCACTGAGCCTCCATCCTGCACTGACCACTAAGCCTCCATCCTGCACTGACCACTGAGCCTCCATCCTGCGCTGACCACTGAGCTTCCATCCTGCGCTGACCACTGAGCCTCCATCCTGCGCTGACCACTGAGCCTTCATCCTGCGCTGACCACTCTGCCTCTATCCTGCGCTGACCACTCTACCTTCATCCTGCGCTGACCACTCTTCCTCCATCCTGCGCTGACCACTCTGCTTCCATCCTGCGCTGACCACTCCATCCTGTGCTGACCACTGAGCCTCCATACTGCGCTGACTACTGAGCCTCCATCCTGCGCTGACCACTGAGCCTCCATCCTGCACTGACCACTGAGCCTCCATCCTGCACTGACCACTGAGCCTCCATCCTGCGCTGACCACTGAGCTTCCATCCTGCGCTGACCACTGAGCCTCCATCCTGCGCTGACCACTGAGCCTTCATCCTGCGCTGACCATTCTGCCTCTATCCTGCGCTGACCACTCTGCCTTCATCCTGCGCTGACCACTCTGCCCCTATCCGGCGCTGACCACTGAGCCCCCATCCTGCACTGACCACTCTGCCCCCATCCTGCGCTGACCACTCTGCCCCATCCTGGGGCTGACCACTCTGCCCCCATCCTGCGCTGACCACTCTGCCCCCATCCTGCGCTGACCACTCTGCCCCCATCCGGCGCTGACCACTCTGCCCCCATCCGGCACTGACCACTGAGCCTCCATCCTGCGCTTACCACTCTGCCTCCATGCTGCTCTGACCACTGAGCCACCGCGCAGTGCTAACCACTGGGCCACCGCACTGTGCAAACCACTGAGCCACCGCACTGTGCAAACCACTGAGCCATCACACTGTGCAAACCACTGAGCCACCAAATACACTGTTAACCACTGAGCCACCATATATACACTGAAAACCACTGAGCCAGCGTATACTGTGCTAACCACTGAGCCACGGTATACAGTGCTAACCACTGAGCCAGCGTATACATTACCAACCCCTGAGCCCTCATACTGTGCTACCCACTGAGCCACCATATACACTGCTACCCACTGAGCCACCATACTGTGCTACCCACTGAGCCACCATATACACTACTAACCGCTGAGCCACCATACTGTGCTAACCACTGAACCACCATATACATTGGTTGGTAGAAAGTCTGCCATCATACACTAAGGACACCAACGACTTTCTTGGGAAAATAGCCAACATACATATGGAGGAAGACATGATAATGGTAGTATGTGATGTGGAGTCTTTATATACATCAATCAGACATTCAGATGGGATGAAGGCGGTCCAGTTCTTTTTAAATACAACTAGACTGGATCAGAAATTCATAACCTTTCTATTGCAACTTCTAGAGTTTGCTCTGTCCCATAATTATTTTATTTTTAAAGGGGTACCCCACCTCCAACTACAGGGGACGGCTATGGGGGCGGCGTTTGCTCCCTCTTATTTATGGGTCTATGGGAAAAAGAGATCTTCCAAAGTCAACCCATTCCCCAAAGTGAAAAGGTCCTAATGTGGACAAGGTACATTGATGATGTGTACATGATCTGGCAGGGTACCTACAAGGACCTCCAGGAGTTCATAGGTAATTTAAACAGAAATAATATTAATATCAAGATCGCACATAATAGTAGTGACAAGTCTATAGAATTCCTGGATGTCAACGAAACCAAAGATGAATCTGGGTTCCTCCAAACAGAGGTATACAGAAAACATACAGCGGTGAATTCATTATTGCACGCATCATCTGCACACCCACGTCCTTTGATCAATGGGATACCCATGGGACAGTTCCTTAGAACAAGACGGATATGCTCATCTGAAAATATTTTTTTCAAACAGGCACAGGAATTGTCTTCACGTTTTGAAGAAAGGGGATACTCTAGAAGGAGCATAAAAAGAGGATTGAAATCAGCTACCCAAAAAGAAAGAGAAGAATTATTACATCGAAAGCCTAAGAAACAACAACAAAATGAAGAGGTGAGGTTTATATCCACATATAATTGCAGGTCTAGAGAAGTGAGGAATGCTATGGAAAAATTCTGGCCGATATTACAAGCTGATAAAATCCTAAAAAAATATTTGAAAGAAAGATCTTCCATAACATATAGAAGATCCAGCAATTTGAGAGATATACTCACACATAGTAATTATGATGCCCCTAAATCGTCTGAAATGTTTGGCACGAAAGGTCCCAAGTGGGGCTTTTTTCCATGCAAAGATTGCATAGCCTGCCCCAACATGATTAAGAGGGAGGAATTCACATCAGCCGATCTGAAAACACAGTACAAAATCATGAAACACATTACATGCAATACCACGCATGTTGTGTACTGTGTGATCTGCCCATGTAATAAAGTATATGTGGGCCTCACCTCAAGGACCCTTAAAACTCGGATAAGGGAACATGTATTGGATATTATTAAGGCAGAGAAAGAGGAGGATGTATCCACCCTTAAACCAGTGGCCAAACATTTTAAATTAGAACATTAAGAGCCTTCGGCATAGACAGTGTCATATGTGACAAACGAGGAGGAGATTTTAGGAATAAGCTTGCACAATTAGAAGCCCGCTAGATATTTAAATTTGGAAGCTAAAAACCCATCAAACTAAATGAGGTGCTTAGCTTCACACCATTTTTATGAGAATGTTTTATGAAGACCAAGGTATGCTTTTTTTACTTTTCTTGATTTTAATCATTTTTGTGTATTTCTTGCAGGTTCAAGGAATGGATTGGAAAATACTCCGAAAAATTTTGATCTACTGCATAGGAATTGATTTTCTGTATTAGTAATTTTTCAAAACGGTATTTGTATTTTTTATCTTTGTTTAATTTTTTATCAGGATTAGTTTTTAATAAAAGAAATCGTGGATTAGGGCATATTAGGAATCACACACTTTTTAAAACTAGAATTGCACAATTATATTATTTTTAACTTACCCGTATATACTCGTGTATAAGCCGACCCGTGTATAAGCCGACCCCCCTACTTTTGCCCCCCAAAAATTGGGAAAACTTATTGACTCGCGTATAAGCCGAGGGTGGACCCCAGCACAGGTATACAACCCCCAGCAATGAGGTTTACAGCCCCCAGCAGTGTGGTATACAGGCCCTCCCAGTGGTATACAGGCCCCAGTAGTATGGTATACAGCCACCGGGACAGGTATACAGCCCCCAGCAGTAAGGTATACAGGTCCGCCCAGTGGTATACAGCCTCCAGCAGTATTGTATACAGGCCCCCAGCAGTGAGGTATACAGGCCCCCCCCAGTGGTATACAGGCCCCAGCAGTATGGTATAAAGCAGGCCCCCAGTGGTATACAGCAGGCCCCCAGGGTATACAGCAGGCCCCCAGGGGTATAGGCAGGCCCCCAGGGGTATACAGCAGGCCCCCAGGGGTATACAGCAGGCCCCCAGGGGTATAAGCAGGCCCCCAGGGGTATAGGCAGGCCCCCAGGGGTATACAGCAGGCCCCAGTGGCACTCGCCCCCCCATCATGTGAAGAGCCCCCCACACTTTGCAGAGCCCCCCAGCTGCATTATCTTACCATCCAGGGTCTTCTTCACCGCGGGTCCTCCAGTCCATCCTCGCGCGCTGTGTTCCCGGTCTCATGTGACCCAGCGGTCGCAGTGGAATGACGTCATCGCGCCGGGTCACGTGAGACCTGAACACAGCGCGCGATGATGACTACAGGACCCGCGGTGAAGAAGACCCTGGATGGTAATATAATGCAGCGGGGGGCTCTGGACAGTGTGGGGGGCTCTTCACATGATGGGGGGCTAGTGCCACTGGGGGGCTGTATGCACCGCTCCCCTTGCCGCTGTGATGGGCGGGGGGAGCCGTGCATATCTAATGAGCGGCACCACGTGATGGGCCGCTCAGTCATCAGCCTCCCCCCACCTCCTCCAGCCTCCCCACCATAGGATTACCATATTGACCCGTGTATAAGCCGAGGGGGTGACTTTTCAGCTCAATTTTTGGGCTGAAAAACTCGGCTTATACACGAGTATATAAGGTATTCTTCATAATCAAAATTCATCACTTTTTTATTTTATATTATTATTATCTAATTCACTTAGACTTACCTACTTTGCTTAAATAATGCATAATGTCACTTGAATCAGTAGTGCAATTCATCAATATAGCCCCACTCCTTATGCGACTATATGTCATTTAGGATTTTAGATCATTTGAATATATTTTAATCCCTCTGACAATGCAATATACCGTATATACTCGTGTATAAGCCGAGTTTTTCAGCCCAAAAATTGGGCTGAAAAGTCCCCCCCTCGGCTTATTCGCGAGTCACTGTATACTGTATACACTGTATACAGTATACAGTCCCCCCGCATCAGTATACAGGCCCCCCCCCCCTTGTATAGCAATCCTGTAAAGGAAGAGATTAGTATACTTATCCCTGCCGCTGTCCCGCTGCCGCTGTCCCGCCGCCGCTATCACACTCCTCCGGCTTCATCCACCGTCTTCCGGCTTCTTCCAGCTTCCTCCGGTGGGCACAGGCAATAACGTCATTGTCTGCTCGCCAGAGGAGGAAGCCGAAAGACGCTGGATGAAACCGGAGGAGCGCGATAGCGGCGGCGGGACAGCGGCAGGGATAAGTATACTAATCTCTTCCTTTACAGGATTGCTACACAAGGGGGGGGGCCCTATATTCTGATATGGGGGGGAGCTGCTGTATATACCTCTGGGGCTGCTGTATACTACCTCTGGGGCTGCTGTATACTACCTAAGGGCTGCTGTATACTACCATTGGGGCTGCTGTATACTGCCACTGGGGCTGCTGCTGTATACTACCACTGGGGCTGCTGTATATACCTCTGGGGCTGCTGTATACTACCACTGGGCTGCTGCTGTATAAACCACTGGGGCTGCTGCTGTATACTACCACTGGGGCTGCTGTATATACCACTGGGGCTGCTGCTGTATATACCACTGGGGCTGCTGCTGTATACTACCACTGGGGCTGCTGTATATACCTCTGGGGCTGCTGTATACTACCACTGGGGCTGCTGTATATACCTCTGGGGTTGCTGTATACTACCACTGGGGCTGCTGCTGTATATACCACTGGGCTGCTGCTGTATACTACCACTGGGGAGGCTGCTGTATACCACACTGTTGAGGGCTGTATACCTGTGCTGGGGTCCACCCTCGGCTTATACACGAGTCAATAGGTTTTCCCAGGTTTTGGGGGCAAAATTAGGGGGTCGGCTTATACACGAGTATATACGGTATATTGAATTTTCTTTATGGAATCAATTCCTGAATAACAAATATACTAATTTAGGATCAGGAGTAGCTCATGCTCTTTCGTTGTGGCTGATAGGTGGCTTGAACCTGTAACAGCCCCACAGGTGATCTTTTGTTGCAGAGAATTACCACTAGACCATCTCTGCTATGTTAGCCCAGTGAGAGCACGCACATATCAGAAGTAGCAGCGGATTGTCAGGCCAACGTGTCTGTTAACATCTCTCCCCGCCGCCGCCTACTATGACGTCACTGGAGGGCGTGGCAGGAAGTGATGTGTGACACTGAACCCCGCCTGTTCTAAGCTGCACGTGTGTAATGGCATGCACCGTTAATTTACTGGATTAAAGGGGCTATAAAAAGGCACTTCTTGGAGACCCCAGTACCCTTCTGAAGAAGTAAAGATACGAAACGCGTTAAGGGTGAGCTAATAATAAGGACCATGATAAGTGAATATCCCCCTTGTTTATTTTAAGTGTGGAAGCTTGGAATAATTTTCTTATATATTATACTGTGTTGCCTTTGTTCAATAGGTTTTTTGTTAGGCACGATGCACTTTGGCACTGGACTCTAGTAGTAGCCTAATGTTATAATTTTAACCAAAGAGTGTCTCCCTAGAAAGTTTATATACAACCTGATTACAGGTGAGGGGGATCATTGGAAATCAACCTATGTGCCAGAGTATATCGTTGTAAAAAGAAAAAAAAAATTTCGTCCTACTTGGAGACCATTAATATTAGCGGTTTTTTTCACTATTGTTTCACATTTTAGCACAAACAATTCAATTTTTATTTTATTTTTTGTACACTGGCACTTTATAATATTTATGCACTTTATAGTGATCATATCGATTACATTATAAATAACAAAGAATTCACTGATCTCAGGGAGACCAGTTCAAGAAAACACTGCGGGCAGCCGGCTAAAGCGCTCAACACAGTGAATTCCTAGGCCCATTGCCCACTGGGAATTTTGAATATGCAAATAGAGACTGTGGAGCCTCGTTTAGGAGTCTCAACACAGGACTAGCCAGATCTTCCTCTAGTGAAGGACCTAGCTATGATAACCACCATATTAAGTGGCCCTTTGAGTCAATATCCAGCTCTTTACAAACTTAAAGATATGACATATGTCATATCTTTAAGCTTGTAAAGAGCTGGATATTGACTCAAAGGGCCACTTAATATGGTGGTTATCATGGCTAGGTCCTTCACTAGAGGAAGATCTGGCTAGTCCTGTGTTGAGACTCCTAAATGAGGCTCCACAGTCTCTATTTGCATATACATTATAAATAAGACACATACACATATATAGGAATTTTGTTGATGCTCATGCTCTTTTCATGTGGCTGATGGGTGGCTTGAACCTGTCACAGCCTTGTGGATAATCTTTTGTTGTAGAGAATTACCACTAGACCATCTTTGCTGTGCTAGTTCAGCAAGAGCGCACACATATTACTTGTTTCATTTTTTCACATTTCAGCACAAAGAATTTTATTTTTATTTTTGCATATTGGCACTTTATATATTTATGCACATTTTAGTGATCATATTGATTATAAATAAAACACTTACACATATACAGAGATTTTATTGAAATTGATGTTAACAGTGTGCATGTCACGATAAGCAAAATATTGGATGGTCTCCTGGGGAACAATACGTACAGTTTAGGAATACATCCTTTTGTCCCTTTTTTTTAAAAAAACATACACCTATATGATATTTTATGTATGAACAATGGAAATAAAACTATACTGTTGTATGAAAATATAATATTCCTCTTTCTTGTAAATAAATGGTGGGATAACAGGTCTCTTGCAACTATTGAGCACAATCATTGTGAATATACCATATTTTTCACTTTTTAAGACGCACATTTGTTCCCCCAAAACTGGGGGGAACACGGGGGTGCGTCTTAAAAAGAGAATGTAAAAAAAAAACTGTTAAAAAAGATGTAAAAAAACAAACAAACATTACCTAGGGGGATGTGGGGGGGGGTGGATCGGAGGTGCCTGATTAATTTAAGGGAACTTAAAGGTTGGCAGTCCCTGTCAACTACTGCCGGCTCCAAGGCAGTGATGGCTGTAGATGTCACAAGGGTTGGTTGAGAAGTGGGCCATACATACTGGTCCCTGTAGAACCGTCCGGGAGGGACCCCAGCAGTGGTGTGGCCAGTGCACCACAAGGGTCGGCTGTTCCCCAACTCATCACCTTTTGTACGCTCTCCACTTCAGTCAGTCCCCCGGGGGAAGAACTAGTCTGGGTAGGTGGGTCACCAGCCTCGGAGTCAACGTGGTCGCTATGCTGAATAGTATCTATGACGTCAGTCATGTCAGCAGCGTCACTCCCTCTAGGTACCGTGGTCGGCGAGTCAGGCCGGGACCGGCAGGGGCGCAACATGTTTCGGTGTACGGTGCGGGTGTTGCCACTGTCTTCACCCCGCACTCGGTATACATGACTGTTGGGGTAGGGGCGTTCGACTACCCAGTAGATTTCGGCCTCCCACTTGGCTCGAAGCTTTCCTTGAGGCTTCCTAATACAGAGCAGGACTAGCTGTCCCAACTCCACTGGCAATCTCTTTCCCTAGCTTTCCCTCAATGTACGCTACCAGTCTATAACAACAGACGGCGTAGCTCCCACGTCGCAGGCCTGGGGTCTAACGATGGCGATTCCAGGGGAAGCGATGAAGGGGGTTTCCTCAGTCCTCTCCACAGGTACCGGTTTATAGTCTCTCAGTCAGAGGAAAAAAGAAAGAAGAAAAAAATATATAGATTTCGAAGGTGGCTCCCTTATGTCCGTCACAGTCTCTGAACATGCTCTAGGAGTGTGATGTTCTGCAGTCAGGTTAGGCTCATGGTAACAATGTTCTGCAGCCTGGGGGTTGTCGCAACGGCTTCCGCGGCGTGATCTTTCCAGAAAGGTGTCGCAAGGAAGCCCTCTCTCGAGGAACACCCACTGGCAGGTCTGTCCAGGTCGAGCCCCGTCTCCTTCTGTCTTTCCCGCACTTTTTCCTCCTGAGCACACGACTGTTGTGGGAGGGGATCAGCAGTCGGTCTCATTATCTCTGCAGCAATTTCAGCACTTGTCCACAAGGGGGCAATATCGGACCGTGTAATGTCCACTTCAGTGTCCATTTCAATAATAATAGAATCAGGGCTACCCACTCCGTTACAACTTTACCAAGGATATAAGCCAAATCAAATTCTCAATTTGCAGACTCAATGTTTCAGGGTGTTTATCCCTCATCAGTGCAAAGTATGGGATATGATTTGGCTAGGTGAAAGGCTAAGACTGGGGACCTAAGGTATAACATTTCTCTTTATGGTGCGCAACATGCGAGGTCTGGCATGCCAGTATATAAGGAGACTTAAACACCTTGCATGCTCCTCAGGGGAATTTAATATGCAAATTGCCTCTTCAAAGAGGACTTGAACTCTAGTGCCACCTTTTGGAAGTAACAATCCTAAAAGTCCATATTGGCCATTTAATGAGCCTTATCATATGACCAAGTATATTAGCCAAATCATATTCTCTATTTGCAGACATAGTGTTTCAGTGTGTTTTCCCCTTATTTGTGCAAAGTGGGAGATATGATTTGGCTAGATTACAGGCTAAGACTGGGGATCTAAAGTATAATATTTTGCCTTATGGAGAGCCAAATTTCAAGTCTTGAATAGGGATGGGAGAACCCGAACTGCAAAGTTCAGAGTCTGTACCGAACACCTAGACTCCATGCATGGACCCTTTTCAGGGAAGTCCATGTTACTGTTCGGGTTGGGGCAGGGGTGCTCCAAAAAGAAGCAAAATGGAAATTAAAAGCAGTTAAATCATACTTACCGAGACTTACCTCTAACACTACTTCCGGGACCACTCACCAACCTCTATGACAGCATCTGCAATTGGTTGTAGTCAGACTGCACTCCCATGGCATTGTATTAGTGTAAAAGTAAATAACAAAAAAAAATACCATGAGGTATCCTGTATTTGTGATACCCAGTGCAGATAAAGCACATAGTTGGAGGCTGTAGCCCTTAACTGTGCACTTTACATTGGTTGGGCATCAAAATACAGGGGACCCAATGCAATTATTTAAATATATGATATTAAAAAAAAGGTGTGCGGTCCACCCATCAATTTTGATACCCAGCCAAGATAAAACACACATCTGGGTGCTGGTATTCTCAGCCTGGGAGCTCCATGGTTATTCATCAAGTACAAAGATTACGTCTGCTCACCTGTCTTCCTTCTCCTGTGTTCCTCCCTCTCAGTACTGATCCCAGCGGGCTTCAGGTTGCCTCCAAACACTTCAAAATGATTATCCAATGAGTGTAGGAAATTGGCACTCCGAGTTCTTCATAAAATCTCCATTTATTAGAAGTTGCTTAAGAACAATTTTTGGTCCATAAAATTTCAAAAGGTCAGTGCATCATGGTCTTTGGGCATCGTATTTTTGCTACTGAGTAGCCTTACTCATGATCAAGTTATTATGTATTACAAATGATAAAAGTATTACAAAGTAACCAGCAATTACAAACAAAGCATACAAAAATATTGGAATTTATTTATAGCAATCCATTAATTATTAAATCTTGTTTTGGACAATGCAATCACATGGCTCAGATAATAGAGTGATGGGATAAATTCCTATGATGAGGCAACACTTGCAAAGTGGGACTTCTACTGGTAGATTGCTTTGTTGCACCAGGAGAGGTCCCACTTTTCCCAGGCTGCTTAGCACAATAGCATCTTGATATAACTTGCCTTAAAGTGTGTTTATTATCCACAGATGTCCTTGTTGCGCCCCAGGGCATGGGGTACTCGGGTATCAGGCGGCAGTGGGGGGTTAACTTTGTCACGGGGAATGGCGGCCGCGCCTGATCCTCTATCCTGGGGAGCGGTGCTCTTGAAAAAGGTATTTACAGGGATTATGTACAAATTAGTCGTGACACCACCTGCAGTATCTAGTGAGAGCTCACCAGCGCCGCTACAGTCCTCCGGAGGTCGTTGGGATTGTGGCAGTGATGGTATAGTCCTCCGCAGGCAGGACAGGGACCTCCGAGGCAGCGTAGTGAGGGTAAACAGATTGTAGCAGAGCTGAGATTGTGGAGGGAGTGTAAGAATAGTCTGTAGAGGGGCACTGTGAGTGAGAGGAAAGGATGCACGCACACAGAAGAAGTCTCTTTACCTTTATACTGATGTTAGTCAGGTAAATCATTCAGGGCACTGACGGGTGACCGGGCTGCACAGTGGGCTCCCACAGCAAGTGGGTATAAGGCCTCCTTTTCTTGCAAATTTGCTGAAGCACAGTATGTTATATCCTGACTTGCCTCCAATCTCTTCCTTTATCTGTATCTCCTTCTCCTCCTGTGAAGTCTCTGGGACGACCTTCTCTGGGCACTGCAGTTCCTGGCTCCCTCTCTTTGACTCTCCCAAGAGACTGGGTAGCTGAAGCTTCCACGGTGCAAAGGGGTTTTCTGTGGGCCTGTAGTTCTCCCACTGATGCGGATCCCCAATAACCGGCTTCTCTGGAACAAACTCTTAACTTGAGCTACTTGTCCCTTGCTTCTATTCCTGCTCTGAGCTCCTTGCCACTTAGGCTGGTGGGACGCTGAAGGGCCACTCTGGGTCACTGTCTCAGGCCTAATCGCAGCACTGAACACCAGGACTTCCCTACAGGTGGAAGGTGTTGTTCGTAGTAAGTACCTGCTGTGGAAACCCAGCTGTGCATTAGAGAGATCAGTGGTTACCTGCATTGGCAGGGTGCCACATCCTTAATCTATTCTTCCTAATTTTTTTTTCATCTTCTGCTGCAGAGCGAAAGCGTTTCAACTGGCCCACAGTCTTGCCTGTATCAGTAGAGTCAATATCTGTTACTGAAAAAGAGCCAAAACTGTGAAGAAAATTGAAATTGCTGAAAAAGCTGAGAGGCTTTGATAGATCATTGGTATTTGTTATTTTGCAAGTTTCACAACAGGGAGATGAATTACAATCAGAATAATCTAACAGTTTAGGTAATGCTCAAGAATCTGATTAAACTGTCTGTTTGTCATTTGTGTTTGGATGGTAGGTTAAAGAAAAAAATATCTCTGTATTAACTGTGGTACAAAAAGTCCTGCAAATCTTGGAAATAAGATTGATTGCATGATCATGACTATATTTTCCAGAATGTAAGAAAATCTTACAGGTCTAAAAACAATATGGATAAGGTCTAGGAATTTGGCAGTACAAACAGAAGTAAGAGACAAAACTGCTAAACTGGTCTACTACTGTGCTATCCAAATCACTGCTTTAATTTTTGAGAATAGAGCTACAAATCCATGACGTGCTGTGTCCATGAACCTTTAGAGTTTGATAAGGGCATAAACTGACCAACATGTTGGGTTGGGCAATTTTCTCAAATGTACATATGCAGATATCACAAGCAAGCGCAGATGTAGCATTTTCTAAAATTATAAAAATGTCAGAATGCATCTATATTGACTGGTTTATACTATGGTAACTTTTCAATGACCATTTTCTTCACCAGGATCCTTTTATTCAGAGTGGTACAATTGCTTAAAGTTGACCACCATAAACTTTAAGGAATAAACCAACTAGCTCTATGAGCCCATGGATGCGTTTTAAGTAAGTCATGAGTAGAGACGAGCAAACATCTGAGTGTTCAAATTCGTTTTGGTTCGCCAAATGCCGGGTGTTCGACGAATTGTTCAACAAACATTTCGCCAAACCTTACAAATCCCATTAAAATCAATGGCAGGCAACATGAAACACATACGCTGTTTCCCCGAAAATAAGACACCGTCGTTTTTAATTTTTGCTCCCAAGTTGTACCATGTCTTATTTTCAGGGGATGCCTTATTTATTGATGAAGAAGAATTTACATTTATTGTTGAACAAAAATATGAATATTTATCATCCCCTTGAAGCGCCCAATATGGTATCCCTATCATCCCTTTTCAGCCCTCAATACGGTATCCCCATCATCCCCTTGCAGCCCTCAATACAGTATCTCATCATCCTCTTGTAGCCCCCAATACAGTATCCCCATCATCCCCTTGCAGCTCCCAATACAGCAACCCCATCATCCTAATGCAGACCCAAATAGAGCACCCCCATTATCCTATTACAGCCCCCATCATTCCATTGTAGCCCCCAATAAAGCATCTCCATCATCCCATTGTGGCCCCCATTATCCTATTATAGCCCCCATCATCCAATTGCAGGCCCCAATACAGTACAGTATTGTACCAGCAAAAACAAACAGCTGCCGTACCATAGATGACCGGTAAACCTTGGGCAAATCAGAGCCCAGCATCCTTGCATCAATCAGTGCCCAGCATCCACGTACCATTCAGAGCCCAGCAACCGCATGGCAATCAGAGGCTATGCATTGATGTCACCTGCTAAGCCCTGATTGGCGCGGGGATGGTGGGCTCTGATTGGCCCAAGGTTTATCATACATCTAAAGTACGGCAGCTGAGGCAGATCGGCGCCCTGAATACTGCAATGGGTACTGGACAACAGCGGTGTGCGGGCAGGGGATCAGTTACAGCTGCATGCCACGATCTTCTGATCGCTGGCATGCTGGCCTTCAAAAAACTAGGTATGCCTTATTTTCGATGGGTGCCTTAATATTTACAAGCACATTAAACCGCCCTAGTACGTCTTATTTTTGAGGGTGCCTTATTTTCGGGGAAACATGGTAGAAAACACCTTTAAAGGTATCTAAAAGCTGTCAGATACTTACGTCTTGTCCTGCCCATGAAACTTCATGCTTATTCACTTCACTGACCAGCAAAAGCCAATCACAGACACTCATGCTTTGTGGGAGCGTCTGTGATTGACTGTTACAATCACAACCTAGATAGTGTCTGTGCTTTGGCAACCAAACTCGTGTCATAGAGTGTAAAAATTATTGAAAATGAAAGTGTAGGGCTTTGCCCCAATTTTAGTTGCCAGTCAAGATAAAACTAGGCTACTGAGGGCTGGTATGCTCAGTTGGGCCCTTCCATGCTATAGAATAGCAGCCTGCAGCCGCCTCAGAAATTGTCACATTCATAAGAAGTGCCAATTCCTAGAGCTTTACATGGCTCTTCAAGTTGCCGTGTAGCGGTGGCAAACTGGATAATAAAGAGTTAATGCCAGATTTGTATTTCCAGCTGGCATTAAGCCCGAAATTCTTAATGTTGGGTCAATGTTACACCCGGCCATTAAGAAGTTCAAGTAAGTAGTAAAGAAGACACAACACAGAGAGAAAACATTTTATCAGAAATGAAAACACAAAAACATACCTGAACTCTATCTTTATTACTCCCTCATACAATCTTCGATCCTCTGCGACATCCTCTTGATTGCATACTGCAGTGCAGAACACAACATGCTGTCACCGCAGCCTCCAAACATTGTATGAAAGAGCTGCCAGCTCTGGTCCAGTAAGCAGTGACTCCTGAGGTCACCCGAGGACAGCTCAGGGAACCATGATACCCGCTACGGATAGTAACCAACATGGTTATCTAAAGGAGACCTCAGGAGTCACCTCTTAACAATTATTGTATGGACCCACATTATTTTAACAGCTTTTAATTGGTGTTTTTGTGTTGTTAGTATATATTTAATAACTTCTTCATTTTGTAATATTATTTCGGTGTGCACATTTGTATATGCAGAATTTTTCTCTTCCCTTGATTGATGCTCTTCACCTTGCATTATGTGGCAACCTCTTTTGACTTTTTGCTGTGCATTCCCTCCTTCTATATAAATATTCTTTACTATTTACTTGAAATTCTTAATGGTTGGGTCTAACATTGGCCCCACATTAAGAATTATGGATTTAATACCAGCTAGCAATACAAAGCTGTCCCTTTATTGCAACATGGCAACTGGAAGAGGAGGATAAAGCACCAGGAATTGCAACTTCTTATGAATACGCCAATTTCTGGAGCAGCTGCAGGATGCTATTCTATAGTGTGAGAATATCAGTCCTACTTTAACTTTGACTTGCAATGAAAAATAGGGCGGAGCCCAACACTTTTTTTCCCATTATTTATTTATTTAATGTCAAGCTACACAGCTGGTATCAAACAGTAGAATCCCACTGTGGCCCCCCATGTTGTTCGATACTTTTTTGGAAACATGTTTTGAAAATGTGCATGTCTATCCTGAAGCCAGCAAAGTCTATGAGAGTTGTGAAGTGTTGTACTAACGTATTTTTTTCTTCTTCTCTTTATTCCAGATTTGCTACAGAAATTGGGGCAGAAAAGGAAATCTGAACCACACGTGCAAGGAAGCAAAAAAGCAACGTGGGCACAGCACTTCTGATCTGTCCTACACTTTGTTGGCCTCAGGATGGACATGCAGATTTTGATGCAGATTCTCAATCTGTATTAACAAAAAAATCAAATGATGCACCATGGCCACATGGCCTAAGTGGGTCCAGAAAGAACCGCAGTTGTGGTCTAAGGGCTCAAAGAGGTCCTCTTGCCCTCTGAGACCTCAAGAGCAGGTGTGGCCAACTACAGTCCTAAAGGTCTGAAAACAGTGCAAGTTTTCTGGATTTCGTTAGCATTGTACAGGTGCAAATTTAATCATCTGCAGAGGTGATGGATGATTCCGGCACCTTGTGCAATGCTAGGGAAATCCTACAAACATGCACAGTTTGTGAGCCCTTGAGAATTGCACTGGACCAATCCTGTTCTACTGAAGTGGGTGTAGTGTCTTGCAGTTCCATACCTCACACCTTCAGGACAGAGACCTGCAGCGTATTTACTAATCTCTGTCGGGCAGTACCAAAGCACTTGCTTGCAGAAACAGTCCAGCACACAAGGAGTGAACGCAAAAAACCTTACTATAAACACACACAGACTGTAAGTCTCAAACTAAAAAACTTAACAACATACATAGTATACACTTATAACATAAGTCCGACACGGATCAGCAGCAGCTCACAGATTGTTAAAGCTGTGGAGAGGCAATGAAGAGCAGAGACCATTAAGTTCTTTCAGTTGGGCCCCAAAGGCTGCATGAATGTGTAGTAGGGGGAAGTGCATACGGCGCAAAATATGTGAAGACCTTTAACAAAAACACATGCCTTGGTCAAGGACAGCAAAAAACTGGCAATAAAACAAGGTTTAAAAGTCCTGCTTTGGTCAAAATGCCAAGTAATTAGGAAGTGCGGTGGAGCTCCAGCTGACATATGTCTCACTCTCCATCTCCTCTTCAAGATGCTACTCTGGGGATCTGGTGCTGCCGACCCACCTTCTGACCCAGGGGTTGTTATATAGATTGTATCCTCTGAGACCAGGTCAGATCTGCCTTGCAGGGGATCCATGAAGAAACAACTGCAGTGTAGAATCCAGACAGTGCCCCTGAATGCCATTGGGGATGCAGACAGAGGTAAAATGGTGGGAGACGCTGACACTGTTCCGTGTGTTTGGGTGTGTTTGCTTTGCCTAAGGGGCCCACCTCTTTCATTGAGTGCCACAATTCAGACTACAGCAATCAGTACTGGAGTTTAATGTTTGCATACTATTGTTCCCTAATTCCTAGCTGTTAATTAATACCTGTATGTAAGGCCACAGTGTATATAAACTGGTTGTGGATACTTAGTTGCAGTCATTATTGAAGCATTACAACTCTGTAGGAAAAATAATGATAAAAATCAATAAGTTTATTCAAGTCACCATTCAACAATTCATCTGGAATGCTGAATAAGGCTACTGAGCACTGGGCACTGCAGAAATGCCAGGATATGTAAAGCGCTATGGAATTAATAGCGCTATATAAATGAATACATATTATTAGTAATAATTTTATGATTCTGACATTAAATAGTTAGTGATTGCACATTTTTAAGAAGCAATAGCTATACTATGGGGATCCATCAACATGAACAGACCTATAAGATCAAGGATGTGAAGCATATATAATGGCCATATGCTATTTTATTATATATATATTGCTTTCACATAAGTGTAGAACAGATGGCCTGCATGCTAGTGACCCTCTGAAAAAATAAAGGTTTGCTCTTTTATTTACAAAAAATGCCCTTAGGGCCCTTTCACATCAGCGTTTTTCATAATTCGCGGCAGATGCGGTGAAAAAACCGCATCTGCCGCGTTTGCCGCATAACGGTTCCACTTGCGGCACGGTTGCGGTTTTTTCAATGTAAAGTATAGGCGTACTTGCGGCAGGTGCGGCAAGTGCGGTTTTGCACTTGCGGCAGGTGCGGCCGCGAAAAAAACCGCAGCAAGCCGCGGTTTTTTTCGCGGCCGCACCTGCCGCAAGTGCAAAACCGCACTTGCCGCACCTGCCGCAAGTACGCCTATACTTTACATTGAAAAAACCGCAACCGTGCCGCAAGTGGAACCGTTATGCGGCAAACGCGGCAGATGCGGTTTTTTCACCGCATCTGCCGCGAATTATGAAAAACGCTGATGTGAAAGGGCCCTTAGAAATATAAAGCTCTCTTAAATTGATGTTTTAAGGTCATTGTAAGCTTCCTGGTCTTCCCAGCTGCTGCCAAATCTGGCAATGTTTCCAAAATTCAGACCTTGCAGATGGCAAAACACCTGGAAAAATCCAGGAAGCTTAAAAAAATTCAAAAAAATCCTCAAAAAGTCTACAGGTTAAGATAAACCAATCGACCCAATGGCTGGGAACACTCCTAACTATGCTTAGGTGTTGTACCCAGTCAACGTGTTTTCCGGCGAGCATTTTGGCCCCAAATAAACAGGTAAATTTTAAAGGCCATTTTCAATTTCAAACCTTTTCCCGAAATTAGCTGGATTCACCGACTTTTAGGATTGGGTTTTTGATCACTGAACCAAATCAGCCATGTTCTTGCCAAATTTGAAACTGGTCAACATGTTCGAGAAAAGTTTGCTCATCTCTAGTCCGTTCTTTGCATAGCTATGTTCTTTACTATGTTTCTTCTGTTACCACTGCCATAAGATATCCACACATTTTTACCTGTGCATTATCTTCTATAGCTATACGGTACTGATGTTGGGAGCCCCACACTGCACAAGAAAATACTAGAAATCTGTAACTGTTTTCAAAGAAGTAAACATTTTTTACTACTTTTTAAAAATATACATTGCCTCTTCACATTGCCGAACCACATACCTACTGCTGCAGTGCTCACCAAAAAGGGATATATTTTTTGTTGGTTAAACAACAAATGGAAACAACAATACATCATATGCAGGGGAAATAGGCACAGGAGGAGCACTGCACTTGGACCAATATTATTGAATAGGGCTGTCCATATGAAAAAAAAAAACACTGCAAGCACTATTCTCTTGTATTTTGAATGAAACACAGCTATTTGGCTACGTTCACACGTATTATATTTCACCATTTACGCAGCGCTATTTAGCGCTAGCGTAAATGCAGTGAAATTCAGCAATGGCTTTTGCTAAAATGCGTTCACACGTTTGGTCTTTTTGCGGATGCGCTTTCACTGCAAAGCGAATCCGTACAAAGAATGACCATGTCAATTCTTTGCACCTTTTTTGGCATGCTTTTCCCGTAGCCCACATTATAAAATAGGCTCGGGAAAAACACAGCCAAAAATGCGCAGTGTGTGAATGCAGTTGCACTTTTTGTGCACAGACACAGCAAAAAAGCGCAACTGTATAAAAGCGCAGCATAAAAAAAATATACGCTAAGTGTGAACATAGCCTTATAGTGTACAGTATATGTGGCGACCTGAGTCTGTATCGCCACAAAATGCTTGCATATGTGATATATTTCATTATGTATTGCCAGCTCTGATGGGAGTTTGATTTTTCTGCTGGGAACTACTGCATTCACACATTTACTCTGTCCCCTTACTGGAGCTGTGCACTATGACTGGTGTTAAGGCTTTGAACACAGTCCCTTACTTGGGAAAAGATGCTTAGAGTCAGTTAATTAATAGTGGAGCAAGTAGAAGAATGTCCTGGATGAGGGGCTGTAGGCTCTCTGAAGAGATAAGCTGTAAAACGGCGTGGTCTCAGTCCCTAGGCCACCCTGACTTTTAAAGTCCAATGGTAAATCTGAAGTGCTGTGTGGGTCTCCAACACCCAGCATCAACATGCAGTTGACTGGAGCTTAGCGGCATAATAGGATCAGGAGCCTGCTTCAGGCACAAGCGCACACAGGATCCGAGTTGCTAGCTTTCGGGAGGAAATGCATTGAAACGAGAACTAGGCAGTATTAGGAGCTTCAAGCTCCAAGAAACCTTTCGTCCCAGATGGGGATTTAGTAGAAGGAAGACAAAATTACAAACCAGCAAACTGGGTTACAACTCTGCACTTCATATACCATGTACCGCCTTTCTATGTGAAGCTGGGACAACACCGGCTGAGCACGGCCATCACCACAAGTGACAGAATCTGACAGTTACTCAGTGGCCTAGGTATCCTGACCCATAGCGATCCACATGAGTGCACAAAAAAATCTAATCCCATAGAGAGCGTCCCAGTTCATATCTAAGGGGGGTTGCGTTTGGTTACATTTGCATTTCTATGCGTTTTTCCACTGCAAAAATGCATAGAAACGCATCCAAAAACATACCCATTGATTTCCATGCAAAACGCATTGAAAACACAATTAAAAACGCCATTTTCAGAAAACGCAAAACGCATATGTTTTTAAAAATGCAGCCTATTTGGACTGCGTTTGCCAAAACACACGCGTTTTGCATTGAAATCAATGGGTGTGTTTTTTGATGCGTTTCCATTGCGTTTTGGGGTTAAAAACGCAACTGAAGCGCAATGTAGCTAAACACAGGGCAAGCGGAGATGTGAAAGAGCCCATCATCTGTGTAGAATTAGATTTCATTGCCATTTTTTTCTGGCAATATAAGGCTGGGGTCACAGTTGCATTTTTCACAAGCGTTTTTGGAGACCTGCGTTTTCAAAAACGCATGTAAAAAACGCACCCATAGGCCCCCATGTTAAAAAACGCATGCCCTAATAGCAAAAGCGCATGTGTGACTGTACAATGCGTTTTTGGTGCATTTCCAAAAACGCATGCGTTTTTTAATATGGGGCCTTATGGGAAACGCATGCAAAAACGCATGTACAATTAGTGCCATTCAAAAGCGCATGCGTTTTCCATAGGAGCCCATGTTAAAAAAACGCAAGCATTTTAGAAAATGGCACTAAAAGGTACTAATTGTACATGCGTTTTTGCATGCATTTTCCATAGGGGCCCATGTTATAAAAACGCACCAAAAAATAGTACATGCCCTATTTTTTTGTGCAAATTTAAAAACGCAGCCAAAAACGCAGGGAGCCATCACACATCTTAAAAAACTCATGCTGACATGACAAAACGCATGAGTTTTGTTAAATCACTAAAAAAAACTCATGTCAACTGTGACCCCAGCCTTAAAGCGAACCTGTCACCCCCCCGGGCATCAAAAGCTAAAATAGACACCTTCTGCAGCACTAAGGGTACCTTTACACGCCGCTACGGCAGGATGGATGCATCCCGCTACTTCACGTGCACGAGCACGCTCAAACGGTTACAAACGCTCAACGCATCACCTTTACACGCCGCCATAAGGTGCGCTACGCTACGTGACATCTGTAACTAGCTGCATCGCCGGGTGTCTCAAGTAGCCATCTGTAGCTCAGCGTACCCGCTTCACACGCCGCCACCACAGAGTGATCTGGGAGCAACAAAGGCAGGACGTAAAACAAATAGGCGTGCCACAGTCCTGTACGCCGCGCCCAAACCACAAACCATTGGCCAACACTACGGAGTTGTGATTGGTCACGACGGAAAGGGCGGATGGCCGAGACGTGACGTACTAGTGATCGGACTGTGGCACGGAATAAGCGCTTGTGACATGGCGGAGTGTGGCGAATGCATCTAAACCGATGGTAAAGCGTCACCCTGGAGCGGTGGCGAGTCACATACCCAGTGTGCATAAAAGTAGCGGTTCCGGTCTATGTGTACGTAGTAAAAGTGTCACGCACGATCAGCGCTTGTGACAGCGGCGTGTGGCGATTGCGCTGAGGTGCGTTTGTGCGACACACATTAGCAGCTTACAACACACAGTATGTGCGTTCTCTGTGTAAATTCTATGTGTCAACTATGGCTAACTATGTGGGAATACAGGCTGAATGGTGTTAATATTTCTGCTTACAGATGTGAATGTAGTGGAACTGCTCCCAAGGCAACATGTGAAAGATCTGTGTGACAGTGTATTTGAAAACACCTGAGAAGAATATGTCCTGCATCAATGTGCTGTGTGCAGGGAACCCTCTGCCTACAACAAAATAAAGGCTCATGTACGCACACTGGCCACAAACACTGTTGTGCAAAAGACCTGTTAAAAAACATGGCTACCCACACATATTGTCTGCACAATCCCAGCCAATAGGTGGCTATGACATCCCTGGCCCCCACCAAAACCTTCATCACATTGCCCTCCTCCCCCAAGTAATCAGGCTCACACAGATTATTTTGGATCCAACATAATATTTTTTAATCAAATGCATTCATCGTGACCTTGAATTAGAATTTTAAAAAAACATTCAGTAAAAACAAGGGACAAATAAAGTGCATGTCACATTCTGGAAACACATTACAGGGCTAACAAATTGACCACACATTGTAACCTGTGCAGCAACCCAAAAATTTTAAAATAACCTCAACTAACTAACTAACTAACTAAAGAAACATTATGCACATAATGAAACAAAAGATCCAGAAAATGGGAAACACAAAAGAAAAGGGGCGCAGCTAACCTGCTGTCACCTCCATTGCAACCACAAATAGATCTCCCAGAGCCAGCCACACTACATGTCCTGGTTCTGCCAGCTCACTGCACCAGACCCATTGAAGTAGGAGCAGTAAGCTTTTCTACTGTCCCTGGCCTCCTGCCGAGTGCGGACATGGCTCTGCGGCTGGAGTGGCAGAATCACATGGCCCTCATCACGCCAAGACCCTGGACGGAGCTCCCCTGTGGTAGCGTCTGCATTATCTACATAACCTCCTGGCGTGTATGATGCTCTATCCCTACGACGCAGGAAGTTATGCAGCACACAGCAGGCCACCACTACCGCGTCAATAGACTCCGGTTTCATATGTATAGGCGTATGGAAAATCCGGGATCTATTTGCCATTATCCCAAACGCATTTTCAACTACACGGCGGGCCCGGGATAGCCGGTAGTTGAAAATGCGTCTCTCAGAAGTAAGGGCCCTCTGGGGATATGGCCGCAATAGGTGTTCCTGAAGTGGGAATGCTTCATCCGCCACAAACGCAAAGTTGAGATGTTCGGTCGTGTCCTCATTTGAGGGTAAGTTTAGCCCACCACTCCCTAGTAATGTTGCCAAGGAGCTGCGTGCAAACACCCCCCCATCTGAGTTGCGACCGTTCATTCCAACATCCACGTAGAGGAACTCATAGTGCGCATCCACTACAGCCATGAGGATTATACTACAATACCCTTTGTAATTGAAAAACAAAGAGCCCGAGTTGGCAGGTTTGGTAATCCTCACGTGCTTACCATCCAATGCCCCGCCACAGTTGGGGAAGTTCCACCGGGTTGCAAAGCCCCGGGCTACTTCCAGCCATTCTGCGGCGGTAAGAGGCATTTTCAGGTAGGATGGCTGCAGAGCTCTCCAGATGGCCCAACACGTTTCAGGGATCAGGCGGCTCAGCAGGGGCAGGGAGACACGTGACAAGTATGTGAGGGATGTCATGGACTGCCCTGTAGCCAGGAACCGCAAAGTGATAGCCAACCGCTCAGCAGCTGATACTGATGGTCGCATTATAGTGTCCTGACGCGCTATCATTGGCCTAACACGCTCCAAGAGGAAGGTGAAAATGTCCTCCGACATACGGAGATAGTTTCGGTAATCATCAGGACAGTTAAGCTCCAGCTCCCGCAACAGCTGCATGTGGCCCCGGGTTTCCCGCCTGCGAAGCCAATCCCGGGTCCACAACCGCCGCTGTCTGCGCCTCATCAACCTTTCATACCGATCCTGAAGCCACATTTGCTCTTCCACCAACGCAAGAGCCACAATAACATTGCGGTCATGGATATTCTGCATCCTCAATATCAGCACCTGTAGATGAGAAAACACAACATGAGTACATATAATCATATGTGGCCATGTCAGCAGGTTAAGCAAGCCACACCTCTTTTCGATTACACACTATAGCCAAGTGGATGGGATCTTTTTGGAGCCCACAAAACACATCCCGGAAGCAAGGGAAGGCAAACAGCCAGTAGTCACCCCAAACAAAATGGAACACGGCCAATGATAGTGGCCTCCTCTACATCAACTTCAATCGGAGGGTCTCAAAGGCAAACATCTGCACCTAGGTGAGTTAGAAAGGGACATGTGTCACCAATAATGTCGCTCTAAAATGTCCCACAATCCATTAGACAGACCATAATTAAAATTGGCTACATTTAATATTAGCTTGCCAAATAAATTCTTACATACCCCGATATGCCAGGTGGAGTAATCCTACATGAACCAAACAACATTGCACATGAGTGTGGCTGGGTAACCATGGTTACATATGTTGTTGCTGGTGTCATTTTTGCTACACATCTATGCTATGTCTGGAGCGCCACACCTCAAAGCCATGTGTGATCCTATCCCCGTTGGACCCAGTCTCCATGGGCCACAACCAGCATGCAGAAATCGATCCAGTTGACATGAGTAACACATTTCTGTCTACAGTCCTGCAGCCATTCTCCTGTATGATGTCTGGAAACAAACACAGCAATGTATGTCTACAAAAGTGTGAAGCCGCAGACAAAATGCCTACTCAAATTCAACACAGTACACTATATCGTCCCCAACAATACTAACCCCTATATAGTCCGCTGAAGCAGTCTTCTGCGGTTGCCAATAACATCAACATATGCATCCCACCCACCGCAAATTCCATGTGTGTCCACAAATACTTACTTAATGGGTCTGGCCAGCAAGCGTAATGTTTGCCGGAATGCGCCGCTTTTAAAGGGCCGCCAACCTATCACGATTCAGCGATCTCCACCAATTAGCGGCAGTTAATTCCGCACCCAGGTGTCCCATTACGATTTGCGTAATTTGGTACGCTGTGATTGGTTTAGCGGACTATAAAGCCAGGCCAATGGGCACTAGATCTTGTCCAGACGTCGATGTGCATTGAGCTACTAGTGTCCTGTTTTACTTCTGTTGCTCTGACGGTAAGCCTCTTTAGCGGTTTCTATGAAATTGTAAGGAACGCAGATGCTTCTGTCACAGGCCGCTTAGGCAATGTGTGTATGGGCATGTTTGATACGGCATGTCAGTTTGGGCCTGTAATAACACATATGGCTACGTTATTCTATGTAGGGCAATAGCCAGGTAGTGCCTCGACTTGTATTGTGTGAGTATAGATAGGCCCTTTGCTGTTATTTTCGGGTCCAACAGATAAAGGTGTGATTTTGGGCGGGACTTCACCTCATCATTTGATGGGTGGAATAATTGCCCCGTGCATTCCATGGATGTTTGGCACATGGTTTAAAATTGTAGTCCCATGGATGGAGGAACAACAACATGATCATGTGGGTGCACATTAGAAGTAGTATGTGCAGTGTTTGCACACACCCCGCCCTCCTTTCTGATATGGTTAAGCTTCAACATTTTGGACAGTACACAGGTACTAGCTAGCACACAATGTGTTTGCTCAGATGTTGGCCGAGAGGTATGTACGCACACACCGTGTACAGGTGTGTTTAAATAGGTACATTGGGGTCTTAAATCATGGAGTAAACATGTGTAGGTGGACACAGATATCCGGAGATGGATCATTTCGGGACACATGTGTTTGACTTGGGAGCGGTGTGACATTGTGAAAATGGGTCACACACGCAAATTTTAAATGAACCAAATAGCAGCATATCTTCCCCATATTCCAACCTTATGAGCATGTTTATCCTTTTTCAGCGTTTTATAAAGTTCGGTAGGCGTTGTGTATTGACTGTATGTTTGTGGTGTGTTTTGTCATCGGCAGATGCCGAGGGGTACTGTGGAATTCGAGACCCAGCTTCTCACGGAGTATCAGCGGCACGAGTGTTTGTGGCGCAGCTCGCTGCCTGAATATAAAAATCAGGCAGCGAGGGCCGAGGCCTACAGGACTCTTGTGGCTCTGGCCAACCGGATGGAGCCAAGGGTAGGCAGGAGGTGGGACCAGCATACGGTGGCACTCAAAATTAAGAACATGCGGGGGTCGTTCATGCGGGCTCACAATGACTACCTGCGCCGTCGCTCAGGAGCCGGAGCTGAGGAGGTACCATCACCTACCCTATGGTACTATCCCCTCTTCACCTTCATCCTGGGCGAGGCTAGCTCGCGTGCAACGACGACCAACTGCCCCGTTGCTGCGTCCCATGTAGGCCCGGCTGAGTCACGATCTGCGCCACAGGAGGTGGGTAATTGTGTTACAGTGGTGGCCCACAATGTTTCCTTCACATGTGTGCTTGTCTAAATCCTTTACAACAACCTTTTAGGCATATTTTCATCCTTGCTGGGGGAAACCTTTGGGTGTCAAACAATCTGCCCTCCTACCAGGACTTTGTAGCCTTCTAAATTCTATGCTTACAGCCGTATTCCAATGTTGCATCTTCCACAACATCTTGTTATGTTTAGGTTAATTATTTAAGGGTATCAAGATTGCAGGTGGTTTGATTGTAACCAGCCACATAGTACCAGCTAGTAAATGGTGCTGCCACACATGTGTGTTGGCTTTGGTGCCAGTGGGTTATAGGTAGTTGAATGTGGGGTGGGTTCGCATCATAATAGGAGTCCAAACGGAAAGGTGGGCAATATCTGTCATTGGGCAGGGCAGCCCCCAGTATCAAGGTGTTGTGTTGACATGTACTAATTGGGTTACAGCTCCGTGACTAACACCTAATTCTGTATTGAGCTGAGTTCCTGGAATGGTGGAGGTGAGTGTACAGGAGAAGTACTGGTGTTGTGCTTTTTAACCTTTGGTGCTTTACTGTGTTTTTCCTCATTTCCAATCTTGGTTTGTGGCCTTGCTGTGTGTGGGAGTGCTATATTGAGTCCTGTTGTCAATGTATTGAGTGGATCTTGCCTTCACTAATGAGGTTTTTTTTTTTCTCCACCCACAGGCCCCAGAAGAGGACGGCTCCATTGCGGAGCAATCTGTCGCTGATGATGCTCAGCCAATGACATCTGGGGCTGAGCAGGAGGGCGCGGCGAGTGATGTGGGTCCGGGCCCAGGGCCCAGCTCCGGGATCCGTCGCCGCCGACGTCCAGCACCACCAGAGACGGAGCTGGGCACCTGGGCCCGACGCGTGCTGTTGAGCGAACAGCGGACCCACATCGACAGCTGCGCCCTCTACATGAGCGACAGGTTGCGAGGGATGGAGCCGCTCCAAAAAAAGATCCCTCTGCGGGTCTTCAACAATGCCGCTGATGCTGCCGATGATGGGGCCCTTCAATGGGGATGCCACATCCCCCCCCTATGCAACACAACTTATGGCCCCTTTCCCCAGCCGGCCCATCTCGGCCCGTGAGAAGACCGCCCCCGCCACAGTCACCCCATCCCCCCCCAACACGTCGTCGTACATCAAGCCGTTCTCGGGCAGGTCGGGGCTGCCCTGAGAGGAGGGGGGAGGCGGCATTGTCAGAGCCAACAGAGGATGAAGAAGTTGGACACTAGTAGCCAATGCACAGAATTGGCAGTCTGGACTTTTCCATCTGGAGGAAACTCCTTGTTTTTTTTTTTTTTTGTTTTGTTTTGTTTTGTACGTGTTGGCAGAATTGCTTCATATGATTTGTTGATGTTCATTTAAAAATCTGAGAATATTAAATTTTTGTTCAGACACAATTGTGTATTTCTTTGGGGTTAGTGTTTTTGGGGGTCAGCGTGGGTGAATGGTGGTGGTCACAATATAGGTTGGGCAAAGCCACACAATATGGGGCAATGCCCTCAGAGCTGGACGACCATAGGTTCCTTTGTAATGTGGTTGCACTTTGACAAAGAGGTGTGGTAATGTGGGTGACATAGTTACCTGATGAACATGTTTCTGCGCAAAATATTATAGTTGTGACCTGAAGGAGCCTACTAAAAAGTTCACCAGACATTTTATTTGCAACATACATGTGTGACAGACATTTGCCACAATACACAGAATGCTGTATCGAGATAGGGCCAGCCATCCCACACTCGTGATGGTCCCAATGTGGGACAGGATAGGTAAAGAAGGCAAAAGGCCAGCCATCCCACACTCGTGATGGTCCCAATGTGGGACAGGATAGGTAAAGAAGGCAAAGGGCTAGGCAGTCCACACTCGTGATGGTCCCAATGTGGGACACTATAAGAAAAGAGCCCAACGGGGGCTAAAACAAAAATAAACATTATCACATTTTCAAGCCAACAGGCAACGTGTGTAAATTTTAGGGTCCAACTAGGACAACAGTTTTTGGGGCCATGTTTGGCCAGAATAAATTGCAGCCATCAACTTCATGGCTGTGATCCATGTTGTGGCCGTAGGCCCTCCAGCATTTGACCCAGGCGGGCAAGGTCCTGCAGGCCACGCTGTAAAGCCCTGGTCATGCGGGCGACAAACGCCTGATGGGCGAGGATGAATGCCTCCATGGTAGGGGCACCTGTATTGGGAGTAAACACACACTTTAGTACACAGCAGTCGCTGGTGATGGCTAGTCAGGACTGGGCACAACCATCCCCTTACCCTCTTCCTCCAAATCCACATCACCATCAGACGGGGAGGGAGATGGGGTCAAGCTCCATCCAGATGCACCCGCACATTCACCATCTGCAGAAATGGTTACACAACATTCTTAACTTTGTTTAGAGGAATCTTGTTGGCCAAGATAAATTTAAAGGAACAGTGTGCAGGGTGTATGTGGCAACATAACACACTTACCACCATAGTCACTGTGTGGGGACATGGTCACCCCAGGACTCGCCACTGAGCTGGAGACAGTGGGAGGTGGTGTTACTCCCGGGCTGGGGCTCCGTGGCCACATTACGTGGTTTAGGGGCAAAAGGGGTCCTGGGCTACGGGGCAAACCCTCCTCTGGGCCGCCAGGTGCTTCCAGCTCCTCGCCCTCCTGTGGGGAGGTGATGTCGTCCTCCTCCAGCCAACCAGATGAGGACAGCTCGTCACACTCCAGCGGCCTTGCAGGTGGTGACAGCTCCTCCAGGTCCTCTGTCCCAGTAGGTGAGGGCAGGTCTGGCTCCTGAGGCCCTGGGGAAGGTGTGGAACTTGGGGCCAAGGGTGGCACTTCAGCCAGATGTGGCGGTGTTGTGGATGGGCCACCTGGGGGTGGGGCATGGTGCCCTTCTTCAGATGACGAATCGCCATCTATTTTAAAATTTAAAAACAAAACACGTTATAAAATCGTACCAACACATTGTTCCCCTACATATAGCTTGTGTGGCTATGTATTTGACGGCTAACTTACAATCAACCAGGTGATGCTTGATGCATACACTCATGTTGTATGCATGTACTGTGCGTGGGTAACATTGTTTGCGCTGACTGGAGGACCACAACACTGTGAAGATGTGTTTGATTGTGTAGGCCACACTGTCCCTTGTCATGTGTTGTCTTCTTTTTTTTTGTATTGTGGGACATGCACATGTGGCGGTGTGTGTTTTGGGCCAACAATTACTCACCACGCAGCCTGGCAATCCTGGCACGGATGTCCAGTATGCGACCCGGGCACTTTTGTTTTAAGTCAGCGATCTTTTTCTGGATCGCTTTGACTGTCCTATCTACCCCCAGTTGGCGGATCAGGGACCGCTGGATCCGCCGAACGGTGCGCCGATTGCGCAACCTGGGGTGCCGGTGGTGATCGTGGCCCCAATAGTCACGACGGTCACACTGATCAATGAGGATGATCAGCTCCGCCATCCCCCACGTTGCAGCGCGGTGAACGGCTGCCATGACTGCTATGGTGTGTGCAGAGGCGGGCTGGCACCTTGCAGGCAGAGTGAAAATGAAACCAACGTCATGACGTCATTACGGCCGCTGTCGGGGTCACGCACCTTTTGAAGTAGCCCAACGCGCAGTGACACGGCCGAGACACTTATGCGGCACCTACTACAGGACACCCACAGTGCAGTGCGTACAACACGCCTATGATGTGTGTGCTGAGTTCTAACTTTCGATGTGGTATGGGTTTGTGTGCATCTGTGTGCGCGCGGCGCGCTGTGCCACACAAGCAACACTTCTACGGCAGCTGCTGTACAATAAGCCAGAACGGTACGTAACACACACTTGTGCGCTTTGTACAGCATTATTCCTTATCATGTGTTGAGAGGATGTGCACACTGTATGTAGATCATGAGGCATTTGCGATTTTTCTTTCGAGTCTGTGTCCGCGTAATTGTACTACTATATGATCGTGCATACGGCGCGTATCTGTAGTGCTGACGGACAGCTCATCCAAGATGGAGGGCTGTGAGGCAAGGGCCAATCGGACCGCAGCATCTTCCACCAATGATCGCACATGGGGCGCGGTAACACGGAGCCAGGGTCACGCCTTAGCTACATTGCAGCTACATCGCAGGGTGTCCAGAGTTCCCTTCCGTAACTTCTTTACACGCCGATGCATCTTGCTACCATCGGCTTTGTAGCTCTCTGTTTTCGAGCAGAGGTCGTAAACAGATGTATCTGTTGCCGGCTGTATCGTCACATCTTCAGACGCCGCTACGACGGGCTATATTGGCGCTACAAGCTACATTTGTAGCCTGTAGCGGGATGCATCCATCCTGCCGTAGCGGCGTGTAAAGGTACCCTAAGGCTGCATTCAGAGAAGGCGGCTATAGGCTTTTAATGCCCTTTATACTATGAAATATGTAGTTAGGTAATTGCTCACACTTCTGAAGACCAAAGACCGGGAGGCGGGGTTTCACGCTCCTCCGACCCGCCCCTCTTGTCAGTCATGGTGCGCGCCTGCTGCTGCCTCCCCTGACTGTGTGAAATGAACGCGCGTCTTCGTTCTCCTGTATGGAGACTTCCTGGACACCGGGCGCAAAGCGCATGCGCGGCTCCATACAGGAGAACGAAGACGCGCGTTCATTTCACACAGTCAGGGGAGGCAGCAGCAGGCGCGCACCATGACTGACAAGAGGGGCGGGTCGGAGGAGCGTGAAACCCCGCCTCCCGGTCTTTGGTCTTCAGAAGTGTGAGCAATTACCTAACTACATATTTCATAGTATAAAGGGCATCAAAAGGCTATAGTCACCTTCTCTGAATGCAGCCTTAGTGCTGCAGAAGGTGGCTATTTTAGCTTTTGATGCCTGGGGGGGGTGACAGGTTCACTTTAAGTTTTGAAAGCTATATTAATGGCTGAAGTATGAAAACAGATGCAATACGTTTGTTGAACTGAAGCAAAGACGTACATGCAGATAGTATATGGATGGCATACAGATGACAATACAGATATCTGGATGAAAATTGGACGATTTTTTTATTGGCCTTGTTCACACACAATTTGCGTTTTTTTTAGCACTCCTAAAACCACATGCGCTTTTTTAAGAGTGCCAAAAAATGTTCCTTGTGTGTCTGAAAGTTTTAAAAACGTTTTTGGACTTAGTCACTTTTTCACCAAATAACCAAAAACGCATGGAAAAAAAGTTGTTTGTTGACCAGGTGGAATTTTTTTTGTTTTCTTGTCGACCAAGGGGGAGGGGTGCTCTTGAAATTTTTTTTTTTTGTTTTCTTGTTGACCAAGCTGTCGGGGGGGTGCATGCAGCGTTTTTTGGACTGGGGGAAATCGCATGTACACTCAAATGCACCCTGCGTTAACGCACCTGCGTTTTTTTTGTTAACAGACCAAAAAACGCAGAGATGGTCAAAAAAACGCATGTGTGTGAACATGGCCTAAAGTATAAAGTATATCTTAAGGTACCTTTACATGCCACAACTTTTGGCTGAGATCAGAGGCAACCGAACGTGCGCGTGCAAGTTTTTCACGGTTGCCTCCAAATGCCGAAGGCGCATTTACACGCCACAATTGCGCCCTCAACCTAAGGTGATGTGTCGTCCCGGAAGTTTCCACACCAACATTGGCAAACATCCGGTTGACTCCTGACGCCGCTTCACACGCCGCAATCCCCAAAGGAATGTGGGCGTACATGATCAGCGCCACAAGAACATAGGCGTGACAGACTTGTGTATTCCACGCCCCAAACACGCTGATTAGACAACGTAATAGCGTCATGATTGGCCAGCCTGCGCAGGAAGGCTGGCTAATACATGACACCATTGCAATTGTGTAGTATAAATGGACAGCTCTTCCAATATGTCTCCCTGTGAAGGGACAGCCAATGGAAACACAGTAGCCACCACCAATCATCGCTGGGGGGGGCGGTATCCAGCACGCTGTGGCATGCCTCTGGGAAATCAGTAGGCGACGCTGATTCCATCCCTATCGCCCCTTAACACGCCGAAACCAGGGAAATTCACCTTCAGGGTTGCGTCTGGTTTTTGAACAATGCTCTGAAACCGCAATCGGGAACAACTTTCAAACTCACCACCGGGTTCCACAATTACACGCCACAATTTCGTAGCAATTTCAGGGCCACGGTGACGGAACTCCGGTAGGGATGGGCGAATCTACTCGCTAGGACTCGTTACTCGGCGAGTAGTAAGGGACTCGCAGGACTCGGTACTCTGCGAGTCTCCCAGTGATTACTCGCACGAGTCCAATGCAAATCAATATCAATCCTAGTTTTGTCAGAAACGCTGACAAAACTAGGATTGCCATTGTTTGCATTAGACTCGCGAGTAATCACTGGCTACTGTGCCAGTGATAGCAGGGAAACTTGCAGATAACTGCTGTTTCTTTGCGAGTCGAGTCCAGCTGTCTTCTCTGTGCAGCTCCAGGGTCCTAGAGCCCGCCTGCTCACAGACATTATGTAGCAGTGCTGAGATTGTTCTCAGTCTGCTCATTCCCTGTGTACAGACATGTCTGTGCACAGAGATGATGTAGCAGTGCTGAGATTGTTCTCAGTCTGCTCATTCCCTGTGTACAGACATGAATGTCTGTGCACAGAGATGATGTAGCAGTGCTGAGATTGTTCTCAGTCTGCTCATTCCCTGTGTACAGACATGAATGTCTGTGCACAGAGATGATGTAGCAGAGCTGAGATTGTTCTCAGTCTGCTCATTCCCTGTGTACAGACATGAATGTCTGTGCACAGAGATGATGTAGCAGAGCTGAGATTGTTCTCAGTCTGCTTATTCCCTGTGCATAGACATCTATATTTATGCACAGGGGATGTAGCAGAGAGGACATCGCGTTTTGGACTGCGTCGGACGGAAGAGGATTTTTTAAATTAAAGATGGAGTCCCTAATGGCTTTTTTTTTAATTTCTAATAAAAAATTTTCCTTGTGTTGTGTTTTTTTTAAAACAATTTAATAGAAATTCATGGCGGTCATGTCTAATATTGGCGTGACCGCCATAAATTTCGGGCTTAGGGCCAGCTGATAATACAAAGCTGGCCCTAACCTCTTTATTACCCAGCGTGCCACCGCTACCAGGGCCGCTGGAAGAGCGGGGTTCAGCGCCAGAGGATGGCGCTTCAATGAACGCGCCATCTTCTGGGGCGGCTGCGGGCTGCAATTTGCAGCGGGGGGTGCCCAGAAAGTTTGGGCATCCCTGCGCTGCGGATTCCAGCCCCCAGCTGCTTAGCTGTACCTGGCTAGACATAGAAATTGCGCGGAGCCCCACGCATTTTTTTTTTATTATTTCATGAATTTCAGAGTCAGAGTCTCAGAGTCAGAGTCTCAGAGTCAGAATCTCAGAATTTCATGAAATAATTGAAAAAAAATGCGTGGGGCTCCGCGCAATTTCTATGTCTAGCCAGGTACAGCTGAGCAGCTGGGGGCTGGAATCCGCAGCGCAGGGATGCCCAAGCTTTCTTGGCACCCCCCGCTGCAAATTGCAGCCCGCAGCCGCCCCAGAAGATGGCGCGTTCATTGAAGCGCCATCCTCTGGCGCTGAACCCCGCTCTTCCAGCGGCCCTGGTATCGGTGGCACGCTGGGTAATAGAGGTTAGGGCCAGCTTTGTATTATCAGCTGACCCTAAGCCCGAAATTTATGGCGGTCACGCCAATATTAGACATGACCGCCATGAATTTCTATTAAATTGTTTTAAAAAAAACACAACACAAGGAAAAATTTTAATTAGAAATAAAAAAAAAAGCCATTAGGGACTCCATCTTTAATTAAAAAAATCCTCTTCCGTCCGACGCAGTCCAAAACGCGATGTCCTCTCTGCTACATCCCCTGTGCATAAATATAGATGTCTATGCACAGGGAATAAGCAGACTGAGAACAATCTCAGCTCTGCTACATCATCTCTGTGCACAGACATTCATGTCTGTACACAGGGAATGAGCAGACTGAGAACAATCTCAGCTCTGCTACATCATCTCTGTGCACAGACATTCATGTCTGTACACAGGGAATGAGCAGACTGAGAACAATCTCAGCTCTGCTACATCATCTCTGTGCACAGACATTCATGTCTGTACACAGGGAATGAGCAGACTGAGAACAATCTCAGCACTACTACATCAGGCAGCAGGCAGGCTCTAGGACCCTGGAGCTGGCAGCCTGTACAGAGGAGACAGGATCTTATCTGTGCGAGTTTCCCAGCGATTACTTACAAAGTAAACGAGCAATGCAAATAAATGACAAAACTAGGATTGCTTCAGGCTGAAGCTTCCGAGACACATTTGCGATTTGTAAATCTCACACTACTCGCTATTACTCGCTTCCCCATTCATTAACATTGGACTCGCTAGACTCGCAACGAGTAGCGAGTCCTGTGCTCGGACTCGCTAGAGTCAAGCGATTCCGAGTAATTTAGGATTCGCCCATCACTAAACTCCGGACTGCCTCTCAGTTGCTACACCGTAGTTGCGGCGTGTAAAGGTACCTTTAGACATGTCATTCTTATTATATGGATCCCCTAAACTTAAATAGCTGAATCTCATTCCAAAAAATGGAAAACAAAAGGACATAGGCTAAGGTCACATCTAAGGGGGGTTGCGTTTGCGCTTCTATGCGTTTTTGCAGTGCAAAAACGCATAGAAACGCAAAGAAACGCATCCTAAAACTTCAGTGGAAAACGTATGTAAAAACACATCTCATTTTCAGAAAACGCAAAATGCATGCGTTTTGTGTTTTCTGAAAACGGCATGTGCTTTTACATGCGTATTTCAATAAAATCAATGGGTGCGTTTTTGGATGCGTTTGCATGGCGTTTTTCAACACATGGTGTCAAACGTATTGCAAACCAAACGGAAAAGAAATGCAGATGTGAACAGGCCCATACTCTGAGCCTAAGGCTACGTTCACACATCGCGTATTATTTGCGCTTTTTTGCGTGCGTATTTCCCCCCAAAGCGGACCTGCGTCTGCGTGTCACAGCAAAGTGAATGCACTTTCACTTTTGCTGTTCACACACAGCGCAATTTTCGGCCGCGCTTTTATGGGAGAAAGCGCGCGCGTAAAAAGAATGAACATGTCAATTCTTTCCGTCTTTTTACGTGCGCCTTCTCCCATAGGCCCCATTTTAACCCCTGGAATTACGCATCGTCATTCAGACGATGCGCATTCCAGAGCGGGGCAAGGGGTATGTGCGCAGGAAATGATGTCACACAGGAACAGCCCCAGGGAAAACAGGAACAGGAAATCCCACCATTTTGGGATTCCTGCTTTCCCGTGGCTGTCCCTGGGTCTCGCTGCACCCGCCGGCCATTATCTGCTCCAGCTTCCCCTGTGTCCTGTCCCCGCTCCGTCCAGCCCCCCCTGTGTCTATATCCCCCTCCGTCCAGCCCCCCCTGTGTCCATATCCCCCTCTGTCCAGCCCCCTCTGTGTCCATATCCCCGCTCCGTCCAGCCCCCCCTGTGTCCATATTCCCCTCCGTCCAGCCCCCCCTGTGTCCATATCCCCCTGTGTCCTGTCCAGCCTGCACCCTCCCATACCGGTCCCCGCCATCCACCCGCCCTCCTCCTATAGTTTTTCTGCCGGCGGGCTCATGCGCCCACCGGTCAAGCTGCAGGCCCCCTCCTCCCTGCTCTTACCCACCCCCCTGCTCGTACCCAGCCCTGCTCACCTATTCCGGTCCGGCGGGCTGCACGCGCCGGTGCACCGGCCCGCACCGTCGGCCTCCTCTGCAGTCTCCGGTGTGGCCCCTCCTCTTCTCAGGGGCTCCTCCTCCTCATCGGTGGGTAAGTATGAATAGATGGATGGGTGAATGTATGTATGTATGTATGTGTGCGTGCTTGGATGAGTGCGTGCATGAATGTCAGCTTGCATGAATGTCAGCATGCATGCGTGGATGTGTGCGAACGTGGATGTGTGCGTACGTGGATGTGTGCGAACGTGGATGTCAGCATGCGTGCATGGATGTGCGTGCGAGGATGTCAGCGTGCGTGGATGTGTGCAAACGTGGATGTGTGTGTACGTGGTGTGCGTACGTGGATGTGTGCGAACGTGGATGTGTGCGTACGTGGATGTGTGCGAACGTGGATGTCAGCATGCGTGCGTGGATGTGCGTGCGAGGATGTCAGCGTGCGTGGATGTGTGCAAACGTGGATGTGTGTGTACGTGGTGTGCGTACGTGGATGTGTGCGAACGTGGATGTGTGCGTACGTGGATGTGTGCGAACGTGGATGTCAGCATGCGTGCGTGGATGTGCGTGCGAGGATGTCAGCGTGCGTGGATGTGTGCAAACGTGGATGTGTGTGTACGTGGTGTGCGTACGTGGATGTGTGCGAACGTGGATGTCAGCATACGTGCGTTGATGTGTGTGTGGATGTGCGTGCGAGGATGTCAGCGTGCGAGGATGTCAGCGTGCGTGGTTGTGTGCGAACGTGGTTGTGTGCGAACGTGGTTGTGTGCGTACGTGGTTGTGTGCGAACGTGGATGTCAGCATGCGTGCGTTGATGTGTGTGTGTGGATGTGCGTGCGAGGATGTCAGCGTGCGTGGATGTGTGTGTACGTGGTTGTGTGCGTACGTGGATGTGTGCGAACGTGGATGTCAGCATGCGTGCGTTGATGTGTGTGTGGATGTGCGTGCGAGGATGTCAGCGTGCGTGGATGTGTGCGAACGTGGATGTGTGCGTACGTGGTTGTGTGTGTACGTGGATGTGTGCGAACGTGGATGTCAGCATGCGTGCGTTGATGTGTGTGTGGATGTGCGTGCGTGAATGTCAGCGTGCGAGGATGTCAGCGTGCGTGGATGTGTGCGAACGTGGTTGTGTGCGAACGTGGATGTCAGCATGCGTGCGTTGATGTGTGTGTGGATGTGCGTGCGAGGATGTCAGCGTGCGTGGATGTGTGCAAACGTGGATGTGTGTGTACGTGGTTGTGTGCGAACGTGGATGTCAGCATGCGTGCGTTGATGTGTGTGTGTGGATGTGTGTGCGAGGATGTCAGCGTGCGTGGATGTGTGCGAACGTGGATGTGTGCGAACGTGGATGTCAGCATGCGTGCGTTGATGTGTGTGTGGATGTGCGTGCGAGGATGTCAGCGTGCGTGGATGTGCGTGCGAGGATGTCAGCGTGCGTGGATGTGTGTGTACGTGGTGTGCGTACGTGGATGTGTGCGAACGTGGATGTCAGCATGCGTGCGTTGATGTGTGTGTGGATGTGCGTGCGAGGATGTCAGCGTGCGTGGTTGTGTGCGAACGTGGTTGTGTGCGTACGTGGTTGTGTGCATACGTGGATGTGCGTGCGAGGATGTCAGCGTGCGTGGATGTGTGCGAACGTGGTTGTGTGCGTACGTGGATGTGTGCGAACGTGGATGTCAGCATGCGTGCGTTGATGTGTGTGTGTATGTGCGTGCTTGGATGTGCGTGCGTGGTTGTGTGCGTGCGTGGATGATCGGTGCATACATGGATGGATGGATGGGTGCAACAAGGGATCAAGTGTCCCCTTGTTATAGTCTCTGGGATCATAGTCATGGTGCACTGTATAACAGATCATTGTCATACAGTGCACCACAACTCTGACCCCCGAGACTGTAGGAAGAGGACACTTGATCCCTTGCTGTAGTCTCTGGATTGAGCAGAGGCGATCGAGCATCGTGGGACCTTCGTTGTGGACTACGTCGGAGGCGATCGAGCGTCGTGGGACCTTTGTTGTGGACTACGTCGGATCTTTATAATAAAGATGGAGTCCGAATTTTGTTTGTGTTTTTTTTCAAATAAAAAGATTTTTCTATGTGTGTATTTTCTGACTATTTACCAGAGATTCCTAATGGCGGGTCTAACATTGGCCCTATATTATGAATCTCGGGCTTAGTGCCAGCTGCCAATAAAAAGCTGGCATTAACCCCTTTATTACCCAGTTTGCCACCGGCACCAGGGCAACTGGAAGAGCATGGGTACAGCGCCAGAAAATAGCGCTTCAATGAATGCGCCATTTTCTGGGGCGGCTGCGGGCTGCAATTCGCAGCATGGGGGCCCAGAACGCTTGGGCCTTTCCATGTTGAGGATTCCAGCCCCCAGCTGCCTAGTTGTACCTGGCTGGGCCAAAAATATGGCGGAGCCCTATGTCATTTTTTTTTCTAGAATTAGTTCTAGAAATAAAAAAAAAATGGGCTTCGCTGTATTTTTGGTTGCAGCCAGGTACAACGAGGCAGCTGGGGGTTGCTGGCAGTCTGTAGCTGCCAATTTGTACCTGGCTGGACCAAAAATATGGCGGAGCCCCATGTCATTTTTTTTTTCTAGAATTAGTTCTAGAAATAAAAAAAAAAGTCCTTCGTTGTATTTTTGGTAGCCAGCCAGGTACAACTTGGCAGCTGGCTGACTGGAATCCTCAGCGTGGAGAGACCCAAATGTTGTGGGTCCCCCACGCTGCAAATTGCAACCCACAGCCACCCAAGAAAATAGCGCATTCATTAGAGGTGCCATTTTCTGGTGCTGCAACCCAACTCTTCCAGTTGCCCTTGTGCTGGTGGCACACAGGTTCTCCATACACGACATGGTGTCAGCTAACAATTTCAATAGAAAATTAGCTCCAATTGTTAGCGGAAACCTTGTTGCGTATGGAGAGCCCCTCCCTGTGTGCCTGAACATTGGAGCTCCCCCACAAGTGACCCCATTTTGGAAACTAGACCCCCTAAGGAACTTATCTAGATGCATAGGGAGCACTTTGTTTCCCCAGGTGCTTCATAAATTGATCCGTAATAAGGAATAAGTACGTTTTTATTTTCACAAAAATTTATTTTTTCATTTTTACGGATCAATTTGTGAAGCATCTGGGGGTTCAAAGTGCTCAATATGGATCTAGATATGTTTCTTTGGGGGTCTAGTTTCCAAAATGGGGTCACTTATGGGGAGCTCCAATATGGAGACACACGGGGACCCTCCAAACGTGACATGGTGTCCGCAAACAATTTGAATGGAAAATGAGCTCAAATTGTTAGCGGACACCATGTTTGGAGGGTCCCTGTGTGTCTCCACATTGGAGCTCCCCACAAAGGGAGGCTAAGGAGGACATGGAGGAGACGAGACCAGGGAGGGCAGAGACGACAGGAAAGGGAGTCCAGGGAGGAGAGGAGGCCACTGTACAGTGCTAACCACTGAGCCACTGTATACAGTGCTAACCACTGAGCCACCATATACAGTGCTAACCACTGAGCCACCATATACAGTGCTAACCACTGAGCCACCATATACAGTGCTAACCACTGAGCCACCATACAGTGCTAACCACTGAGCCACCGTATACAGTGCTAACCACTGAGCCACTATACAGTGCTAACCACTGAGCCACTGTACAGCGATTACCACTGAGCCACCATATACAGTGCTAACCACTGAGCCACCGTATACAGTGCTAACCACTGAGCCACCATATACAGTACTAACCACTGAGCCACCATATACACTGCTAACCACTGAGCCACCATATACAGTGCTAACCACTGAGCCACCATATACAGTGCTAACCACTGAGCCACCATATACAGTGCTAACCACTGAGCCACCATATACAGTGCTAACCACTGAGCCACCATATATAGTGCTAACCACTGAGCCACCGTATACAGCGCTAACCACTGAGCCACCATATACAGTGCTAACCACTGAGCCACCATATACAGTGCTAACCACTGAGCCACCATATACAGTGCTAACCACTGAGCCACATATACAGTGCTAACCACTGAGCCACCGTATACAGTGCTAACCACTGAGCCACTATACAGTGCTAACCACTGAGCCACTGTACAGCGATTACCACTGAGCCACCGTATACAGTGCTAACCACTGAGCCACCATATACAGTGCTAACCACTGAGCCACCATATACAGTGCTAACCACAGAGCCACCATATACAGTGCTAACCACTGAGCCACCATACAGTGCTAACCACTGAGCCACCGTATACAGTGCTAACCACTGAGCCACTATACAGTGCTAACCACTGAGCCACTGTACAGCGATTACCACTGAGCCACCGTATACAGTGCTAACCACTGAGCCACCATATACAGTGCTAACCACTGAGCCACCGTATACAGTGCTAACCACTGAGCCACTGTACAGCGATTACCACTGAGCCACCATATACAGTGCTAACCACTGAGCCACCATATACAGTGCTAACCACTGAGCCACCGTATACAGTGCTAACCACTGAGCCACCATATACAGTGCTAACCACTGAGCCACCATACAGTGCTAACCACTGAGCCACCATATACAGTGCTAACCACTGAGCCACTATACAGTGCTAACCACTGAGCCACTGTACAGCGATTACCACTGAGCCACCATATACAGTGCTAACCACTGAGCCACCGTATACAGTGCTAACCACTGAGCCACCATATACAGTGCTAACCACTGAGCCACCATATACAGTGCTAACCACTGAGCCACCGTATACAGTGCTAACCACTGAGCCACTGTACAGCGATTACCACTGAGCCACCATATACAGTGCTAACCACTGAGCCACCATATACAGTGCTAGCCACTGAGCCACCGTATACAGTGCTAACCACTGAGCCACCATATACAGTGCTAACCACTGAGCCACCATACAGTGCTAACCACTGAGCCACCGTATACAGTGCTAACCACTGAGCCACTATACAGTGCTAACCACTGAGCCACTATACAGTGATTACCACTGAGCCACCATATACTCCATATAAATCTTGCAACAACAGTGTAGTTTCTGGAGAGAGGACTGTGCTATTCAGCGGCTATTTCTACGGCACCTGTTCATTTCATCGCACTCCCGATGCAATAGCAATTTTTTTTTTGTTTCCAATCTCAATTCTCTATTGCTAATAGCTGGCTGTCACACTGACGGCTGACATTACCAATAGAGGCTTGGTGGCAGCTGTCAAAAAAGGTGTCACCAACCCCGTTATTACCCAGACTGCCACCGCCCAGGGCAGCTGGAAGAGCAAGGTACCTGCCAGGTTTGGCATCTCTCATTGAGGCGCCACTCCTGGGGCGGCTGTTGGCTGCGGTCCTTAGCGTGGTGGGCCCAGAACGGTTGGGCCTCACCACGCTGAGGATTCCAGCCCCCAGCTGCTTGGGTTACCCTTGCTGGACATAGAAAATGCAGCATGTAGATTGTCCATTCTCTAGTTCACTTTTCAATGGAGAATGTAATAATGGAAAAGAAAGGAAATGACATCACAAGGCTTTTTTTTTTCTTTTTTTTTTTTTAACAAACTTCATTTCTATGTGTTTTCAGTACACATGCAGAAAAAACGCGTCCGTAAAAAAACGCCTCAAAAAACGCATGTGTGTGAACACACATGCGTTTTTTTACGCGCGTAAAAAAAACGCGCGTATTTCTTTAGAAAACTGCATGCGTAAAAATACGCGACAAAATACGTGATGTGTGAACGTAGCCTAACTGCCCCTAGATGGGGATGTTTTTAAAACAGATGCACAGATATTTTTTTTCTCCATATGGAGATAATTCCCTCTTGTATTTTCACTGACACATAATGTTGTGATGGCTGATTCATTGCACAAGTTCAAAAGGAGCATTGATGACTTTCATGACAGATATAACTCTACAAGTTATGTGTACTAGATCTCTGGAGACAGCTTGTCGGACATACGAAATGTGATTTTTGGTTATTAAATTTTATTATGTCATCATAAAGCTTTCCATTAGGTAACATTCATAAAATCCTTGAAAACCATTGTAATTAAAACTGAAGTTATTCATATCTCTTAAAAATTCTTCACTTTAGGTAAGCTATTTTGGTGGTCAAAGAAACAGCAGTAAAATACTCCCATCAACTCACTCCTCTGCAAATCGATATCATTGCACTGTGACAGCAATAGATAAGGAAAAAAGTAAAGTTATTAATTGCTGAAAAAGCAGTTGTTTAATTGCCCACATGAACATAGGCAACATTTCAGCTCAAAGTTCTATGGCCCAATGATCCCAATGACTCCCATTGTGTATGCTTCACCTCTAATGTCTCCTATATCTTTATGCTTCAGCCCCAATATCTCCTATTTTATTTACTTCAGCCCCAGTGTCTCCTATTTGATGTATGGGGCATAATGATCACGGTCAAAGAGGGTGTGACCAATGCCGGGACCAGCGAACATGTTACCTGCTGACGACAACTTCACCTGAATGTGCAACCTGCTGACTCCCTGTGCTGCAATACATAATATTGGCCAATCACAAGCTGTTAGCAGATGTCAGCTTGTCACTGATGGGTAACGCATCACAGTGACGTCATCTGCTGACCGGTTCTGGCATGCAGAAGCCAGCTATAGAAGAGGAATCTGCATATTGTGGGAGGAGGAGAACATAAGAATAATTATTTGTTAGTTTTTAAAATATACAGGAGAAGACCGGAAGGGGACCACTATGGGAGACATTATACTAGGATAGGGGGACATTATTTCAGGACAGAAGACATTATTACAGAATGGTGACCATTATTAGAAGATGGCAGACATAATTGTAGTATGAGGGACATTATTACAGTATAGGGGCCATGATGGAGGACATTATTATAGTATCATTGTCCATCTGACCAACATGTTGGTAGGGTTCCAGCCCCATGTTGTACTGGGGCCTTTAGGATGGTGGTTACGCCAATGGTGATGTATATTCTGCAGCCCTAGTGTCTCCAATGTGATATACAGTATAAGGAACGCAGTTATGGATAATATTCAAGTATGTAATCTCTATATGTGCTGAGCAATGCAGATATGGGAATATAAATGGCTCAATACAACAATACAAACCAATCCTACTAAATAATTGTACACATAGAATAAAATAAAAAATTATAACAATAACCTTTTTTCAAGACAGTATACATGATAATAAGTCATAAAAACATGAATGACATAAAAATCAGGGGAAACAATAAATGGCTCTCAAATAATTTAAATAGGTGGGATATATGTATATACAAAGCGCAATAGGAGCAATTTTAATTTTATGCACAGCATATGGGGGATGCTTCCTGTGAATGTAACCCCACCATAATGCTGTAAGACCCTGTGCCCATATTAAGTTGTTTGATGCTTCTTTTGATGCAGATTTTGAATATTTGCATCAAAATGTGTATATCTATCCTGAAGACAGCAAAGTCTAAGGGCTGGTTTACACATAACAATGTCCCAGTGACCTCACCAATGGTGGGGGGTCGCTGGGACATCGTTATCTGATTGCTGGTGAGCTGTCAAACAGGCAGACTCACCAGCGATCAGTGACCAGCGAGAATGCTGGTATCCAGGGTAAACATCGGATAACTTAGCAGAGCGCTGCGCTTAGTTACACGCTGTTTACCCTGCTTACCAGCTCCCAGCGTGTGCTGTGTGGCGCTGGGAGTTGGTAAACAGGGTAAACAGTGGGTAACAAAGCAGAGCGCTGCACTTAGTTACCTGCCGTTTACCCTGGTTACCAGCTCCCAGCACCGCACATGGCACAGGGTAATCAGGGTAAACAGCTGGTAACTAAGCATAGCACTCTGCTTAGTTACCCGCTGTTTACCCTGGTTGCCAGCTCCCAGCGTGTACTGTGCGGCGCTGGGAGGTCGATGATCATTGGTCTCCCGCTGTCACACACAGCGATGCTGGCCGTCCATTGGGAGACCAACAATCAAAAAATGGCCCTAGCCATTATACCAACGATCAGCATGTCACATGTAGCGACATTGCTAGGAGGTTGCTGCAACATCACAAGTTGCAGCGACGTCATTAAAGATGTCGTTACATGTAAACTGGTCTGTAGAGTTGAGATTCTCAAAATCTACTTAAAAAAAGCATCAAACAATGCCCTATGGGCACAGGGCGTAAGAGTGTCGAGGGAAAGCCACAGTTGTGGTGGAAGGACTCGAGGATTCTTCTTGCCCCCTGGCTACTTGCACAGAGACTGTGGGTGGTTAGGAACCTGACTATAACGAGATGGTAGATATAGCATGGCTATGGGGCATGGCTTAAAGTGTTCATGGAACGTCTTCAGCTGCTGCTCAGACTCCGTTCAGATGATTAAAATGTAATTGATATTCCCCCCTAGCCCCTCCTAATTTACTGCTATATGCTTCACGTCACTTGTGTCATGTATTGAATTTGTCTTTTTAAATTTCAAATCTTGGAAAACAAGTCAAAGACTGGCATTTATTGCCCAGATGCTTTTACTCTATCCCTTCCCATCACAGACCACTCTTCAAATCTTGGACCAACAGTTAATCAAGAGACATGAATCTGTCTGCTTTTTACATATGGAGGATACTGCCACAGATGCTGCCTTCCACCTCCCATCTCTGACCATTATATGTCATGCTTCAATCACCACACTTAATCTATGTACTGCATATCCACCATCCAATTTGTGTGTACATTCAGAATTTGTAGAACAAGAACAAGAACAAATAGAGTGCTAATGGTGAAAATGATGAGGAAGATAGCATTTGCTATTGAATTGCGTCGTGGCTTGGAGAGCATACATAACCATTAACGGTTTGTGCATCTTAATCTTTTAATCTCCTCTCCTTATTGGTCTCAGCGCTTCCCTAACACCGCATCACTTCTATTTAGTTCATTCAGAATTTGTGTCATTACTAGCTTGATGAAGAGACCTTAGTGTCTCGAAAGCTTGCTAGGTTTACCATGTTTTCAGTTAGCCATTAAAAGGTAACAACCACTGAGGACTCTCATATTCTAATATTTTTCTATATACTGGCTAACACGGTACAGACATTTTTTACCTGGCTATATTTAGGCAGAACTAGCAAAGACTGCTTTTTGCACAACATTTTTGTGGATTTGAATAGAGCACGGCCCCAGAGCATATTTGGCAAACACGGGTAGTAGACATAAAGATTTGGTGGCTAGATTTTGGCAGATCTAGCAAACACTTAATATGTGGGGGTTTTAACACAGCACCTGCACCAGAGCAAATTTGGCAAATCCCGGTATTATACGAAATATTTGGTGGCTAGAATTTTACAGATCTAGCAAACAAGGCTTTTTAGCACTAATTTTGTGGGGATTTAATAGAGCACTGCTCCACAGCAAATTTGGCAAACACTCTTAGTAGGCAAAAATATTTGGTGGATAGATTTTGGTAGATCTAGCAAACACTGCTTCTTAGCACTACATTTTTGGGGATTTCAATAGAACAGTGCAGAAGCCCAGATTTAGCAAACCCTAGTACTGTGGCTAGAAAGGGCTATTTTTGGAGGGTGTCACTAAACCTACTATCTAAAAATGAATTGAGTCGCTAGATAGCTATCTCTCTAAGTAGCACATACCGTAGCAGCAGCAGCAACAGTAGTAATTGCCACTTTACACGTCCCAACATCGTTTCGATATTGTATACAACGGCGCGGGAGCGCGCATTTTTTTGGCTGAAATCCAAGATCGCATAGGAGATGTTACACAGGGAGATATCGGCAGGCAACACAACTGCGATGTATACGCCCCCTCGTACGAGCGAACCAGGGAACGCCCATTTAACATGGGAGTGAATAGGGGAAGTTGCTCTCCAAGTTGTTGTTGGGCTGTCACACAGCACGATCCTGCCAGATCGTCCATCCAATATCGGGCAGTTGGAGAGCCTGCACAATTCTTCCCCGATATCGTTTTGGCATCGTTCTTGCATCGAATTGCATATTTACACCACACAACGCACGAACGATATCATCGCCAACGCACGAACCACGTGACTTTTTATCGAAGTTGGACAACGGTATCGGGACGTGTAAAGTGGCCATAAGAGTGTCCCTAAGTTCCAACACTGAAAATGGTGACAACAGAAAATGCCAGCTTCTTTTATGCCAAGGACTTTTGACTGTAAAAAAAGAGAGAAGGAGCGCAAATGTGAAGCACCTCAGGGTTAAACCGTATTACAAGGAAAGCGGGGTTTCCACTCACCTTACGGAGTTGTACTGGCTGGGTACAACTCCAGTGACAGCCTCCTGTGGAGCAATGCCAGCAGGGTGTCCCCGAGATAATCCTCGTGCCAGGGAGAGAGCAGCGTCACTTCCAACCGGTCACGTGATCAAAAACGGTGACATCAGAAAGGTCCTAGTAGTCCTCCAGACTCGGATAATCAGGTCCTTTAGTAAGCGATGCCTCTCTTCCAAAGCTGCTGAACTGCACGGTCCCTCAAAAGGGAGAGAAGTGCACAGGAAAAAAATAGTTGCGGTTCTAATAGCGCTAAGGAAGGAGGGCAAGGGAAATTATTGTAGTGAACAGACCTTTATTACAAACACGGTCACTCAAACTCCACTAAGCGTTTCGACGTTACTGTCTTCATCAGGTGGAATGAGGGTACTAGCACAATTCAACATGTATAAAGAGTTTGGTTCACACAGATAGGTCAAACAATCATGATCAATTAGGGTGGTAGTAAAGCTTAAATAAAGCTTTATTTATATAGCGCCAACATATTCCGCAGAGCTTTACAATGTAGAGTTAGAGTACAGAAAATATACAGTAAGTAATTACAATAGAGAACAAATAAAGTACAATAATTGGATACAAAACAATAGGCATAGAATCAATGTGAAAAAAAAAATACAATAAATACAGCAAGAAATGAAGGTGAAGGTAGTAAGAATTAACCCTGTGAACGTCAAACTAGAACAATTAACAACATATAAAATATCACATGATCTAAAAACAAAATTATACATAAAAAATGATAAAAAGGACTTCTACATAAAAAATAAAATAAGAAGTTGTTTTTTATTGAACATTCAGGATTATGTATGTATATATATATATATAGAAGTCCTTTTTATCATTTTGTATAATTTTGTTTTTAGATCATCCACATTGGTCAATAATTAATGGTCTTAGTGACCACATACTAAGTATTTTGGGCGTATAGAGTGATACATTACATAAAATATGGACTTTTATCCACGTGATATTTTATATGTTGTTAATTGTTCTAGTTTGACGCTCACAGGGTTAATTCTTACTACCACCCTAATTGATCATGATTGTTTGACCTATCTGTGTGAACCAAACTCTTTACACATGTTGAATTGTGCTAGTACCCTCATTCCACCTGATGAAGACGGTAATGTCGAAACGCGTAGTGGAGTTTGAGGGACCGTGTTTGTAATAAAGGTCTGTTCACTACAATAATTTCCCTTGCCCTCCTTCCTTAGCGCTAATAGAACCGCAACTATTTTTTTCCTAAGGACTTTTGACTAAAGCGGCTAGTTACACAAGCCCTTGCATGTGCAACTTCTGTTTGCTTTATGTGCGCTGATTGTCTGCCGGACCGGACCATCCATAGTAAGTGCGGGAAAGGAAAAAAATGGAGACATGTGCTTATCTGACCTGACACCTCTCCCTACGCCCTCCCCCCGCCATGCTAGACATTGACACACATAGAACAAAAGCATTAGTGCAAATGCACTAATGTTTTAGAAATCTGAACAGTTACCGAACAAAACTTGAACTCTCAACTTTTCAGCAAAACCTAGCTGCCCCCCCTCAGCTTCAATTGAGAGCTTGTTTCTATGAGGAGTGGTTTAGTGTACTTTTTCTCTCTGTGATTCATGCCTGTAAAAACGGATGTTACTCCATGGGAGAAGGCTAGAATTATTACTCTTAATGAACATACAAGTCTGACTGTAAGAGAAATTGCTTCGACCGTTGGTATTGGAAAATCTACCGTTTCAAGAATAATTCGCACACACAATGAAACTGTATAGTTTTCTCCAAAATGAAAAGGGAAGTGTGGAAGAAAAAGGAAAACGACAAAAAGAACTGATAAAACACTTATCAGCAATAGTAAAACTAATGCAAGAAAAACAAGTAAAGACTTGCTTTGTTCCAATTAATTTGCACAGCACTGTAGAAGATTATGATTTTATTTTTCCCACAGAGAACAATCTTTTTTCAACTGGCTGATATGGTACCAAACCTTATTTTCTTATGGAAAATTTTAGTATAATAATATTAAATATTTAATATTAAAGACTTTTTGGAGGAAAAATGCATATGAACATTTTATTTTCAAGAATAAAAATATTAGTGTTGGCAAACATAAAAATATCTGATAATACAGGTCTACAAAAAATATACGGTAATTTTTTAGGTACCAAGGTATTTTAATAGACTTAGGGCCCTTTCACATCAGTGCGCTGCCTGGATACCCGCTGTTTATCATAGTTACCAGCATTCTCCCTGCTTGGCGCTGCCTGTACGCCTGAATGCTGACATCGCCTTCAGCGATGTGGGAAGTGGCTCCCATGGCCCTGATCGCTGGGGCGATCTGCCTGTTTTACAGCTCCCCGGCAATCAGGTAACGACACTCCAGCGATCCCGGCAGGTCGTTATCGCTGTTGGGATCGCTGGAGCGGTTGTTATGTGAGACAGGGCCTTAAGTCTTCTGCCAAAAAGTTGTTCTCCCTAATTCAATGTCTAATGTTCAGTGAATAAACTGAGGGTACCGTCAAACCTGGACATATCGCCGGCGATTCCACAGGTGACGCACGTGCGCGCGCACGTTTTTGCGTGTCGCCCAAGGTCGCCGATGCCCATTTACATGGGGCGACAACTCAGGCGACTCTCAGGCGATGACCTGACCGGAAATTGCCTGAGCGTCGCCCAAGGCCGACGGGCGATCATGTTGCTGGTGGCCGCTTGGACGTCACACAGAGCAACCACATTAGCGACGTGGGCGTTGTTTTGTCCCGCGTCTCAGAGGTAGGCGTTCACATTATGTTTGGTGACGCTTCGAAGACGTGTGATTGGCTTTGGTGTCTGATGCAGAATTGACATGTACTGTCAATTGTGTTGGTGTAAAAAGAGACATTTGGCAATGGCATATCTCTGCACTTTGTAGCACACACTGGCGCATCAATGCGCTGCTTTTTAATAATATGTACGCTCCTGGGTATGGCCCCTTTGTCCTCTGCGTTTTACGCTGCTTGCGGCAGTTGCGGTAAAAAAAAACGCATCTGCCGCGATTACCGCAATACGGCCGCACTTGCAGTTCACTTGCGGCAAGCCCCATACAATGTCTATGGGGCTTGCGGCAGGTGCGGCAGGTGTGGCAAGTGCGGCAAGTGTGGTTTCGGCACGCTGCGGTTTTTTCCCAGCCGCACCTGACGCAAGCCCCATAGACATTGTATGGGGCTTGCCACAAGTCTCTTTTACCTTTTACTGATACAAAGAGAGAAGGGAGCACACATAGGGTCTTATCTATGATAATATTTCAATGCCCCCCGATTAGTGTGACCCACATTTTTAGGTTGTGTGAGTCACAACAACCTGCAAGGGTCTAGTTATCCTGGTCGCTGCAGACACCTGGTGAGGGAGAAATCTGTTCATGTAGAAAAGGCCCAGGTTTAGATTCCGCACTGAGCACAAAGCAGAAAGGATATGTTTGATGTCCCTTTATTGAGCCTACGCGTTTCACAGCAGGACCTGCTGCTTCCTCAGGGCAAACGTGTAGGCTCAATAAACGGACATCAAACATATCCTTTCTGCTTTGTGGTTAGCGCGGAATCTAAACCTGGGCTTTTTCTACACAAACGGACCTTTTACTGATGGTATCCACAGGTAAAGATGTCCAGAGCACTGTCGGGTGACCAGGTAAACAGTGAGTCTCCACAGCAAGTGGGTATAAGGCCTCCTCAGGTTCCCTGCTGTCGCTGAAGCCCTGCTTGTATACAACACGACTGGCCCCCTCACTTTCTCTGGTTCTCTCTCTGTCCTCCTGCGTAGCCCACAGGTTACCCTCTCTGATCACTGCTGTGTTCCCACACTACGGTGTCTGGCTCCCTCTTTCTGGGTATGCAGGGGGACCGGGTGACTGAAGTCTCCATGGTACGCTGGGGTTTTCTGCAGTCCTAAAGTGTTACTGCAGGTGCGTCTGGGTGAACCTCCACCGGTTCCTCGCTCCCTTGGATCTGCTCCTTACCTTCTGTCCCCACTCCTAGGCTTGGCTAAGCATAGTAGGGCCACTCTGGGTCACTGATTTGGGCCTAACCACGGCACCGGTCACCAGGACGTCTTTGCAGCTCTCCCATCGTCTGCACACTCTTAACTCTTCCCCCAGCAGCAGTATTTATAGGAGAACTCACCTAAAGTCAGTGAGTCCAGCTCCCCCTACTGTGTCGGGGTGAAAGGTGTTGCATGTAGTAGGTACTTGCTGTGTAAACCCAGCTGTGCAGTAGGGAAGACTGTGGCTACCTGCGTGAGCATGGCGCCACATACTGCCCTAGTTAACATCAGTGCTCCTGGACTGAGCATTTTTGTTTTCAAACAAAAGGAATAACAATTAATAACAGGTAACATATTTACAAAGACTCAAAATATAAACATTTTTACCAAAACCACTGAAAAATACGGGAAAAATGAAAACAGGTAAGTCCATACGGTGCTAGTCCATTCACAGCAGGCTTTGAAAAAGAAGTTTGTTGTCACACCAGTCCTGTGACCATGGTCCTTTTTAATTGTAATCCGGGGAAAAGTTCAAAGGGAATGGTTTAGTTCACAAGAGTCTATACAGTAAAGTCTTTGTACACTCCGGGTAAGAAAAGGGGAAAAAGTCTTTCAAAAGTCAATAAACACATTTCCCAATGGGTGTCTCGGCTTAGAAGACCTGGTACCTCCCCACTCCACTTTCTTGTTCCTAACGTAATGTGCGTGGGACAAGACCCAGTTCCTCCACCCTTCTGTACACTACTATGTATACTGCTATTTACATGTCAGTGCTGCCGTTTATTCTACCTATGACCTTCTTTTTACTGTGCCCACTCTCCATACCTAGACGGGGGTTGATCTTGTGTGCTCCTCTGTGACTTGCGCACTACAGGTATCTCTGTCTCAGGTGAGGTTTCTAGTGATTGGTATGGTGCAGGCAGTGGCATAACATTCACGGTCGCAGGGGTCGCAGCTGCGATGGGGCCCGTATCTATAAGGGGCCTGTGCCTCCAGCCGCCCCCTGCGCCCACCAATCCCAGCACCAGGCGCCCAATTCACATGGATGTGCATCTCCGAGGACGCACATCCATGTCACTGAACGTGTCAGGGAGAGGAGAGGAGGGAGGGGAGGGGAGCCTGCTTCCTGCTGCTCCCGCCCCTCACTTCCTCTTCGTAGCGTGCACCTGATAGTAATAAGCATCGATCGGTGTGGCTCCTCCCCTGGAAACGTGGCTATGGAGGTGCAGCAGATCCCATGCAGCAGTGCTGCTGACTGCCCGGTCCAGGGTGAGTGTCAGAGTGGCGGACGGGGGAGGTTTTGGAAGGCTGCTGCAAGAAGCTGGTGATAAGGGAGGAGGCTGGGGATGGAGGAGACAGGCTTCTGCATGGGGCTGGGGATGGGGAAGGAGGCTGATGCACAAGGCTGGTGATGGGGAAGAAAGCTGGTGATGGAGGAGTGAGACTGCTGCACGAGGCTGGTGATGGGGAAGGAGGTTGCTAGACAAGGCTGGTGATGGGGAAGGAGGCTGGTGATGGAGAAGTGAGGCTGCTGCATGAGGCTGGTGATGGGGAAGGAGGCTGCTGCATGAGGCTGGTGATGGGGAAGGAGGCTGGTGATGGAGGAGTGAGACTGCTGCATGAGGCTGGTGATGGGGAAGGAGGCTGCTGTGTGAGGCTGGTGATGGAGGAGTGAGTCTGCTGCACAAGGCTGGTGATGGGGAAGGAGGCTGCTGCATGAGGCTGGTGATGGAGGAGTGAGTCTGCTGCATGAGGCTGGTGAAGGGGAAGGAGGCTGCTGCATGAGGCTGGTGATGGGGAAGGAGGCTGGTGATGGAGGAGTGAGACTGTTGCACGAGGCTGGTGATGGGGAAGGAGGCTGCTGTGTGAGGCTGGTGATGGAGGAGTGAGTCTGCTGCACAAGGCTGGTGATGGGGAAGGAGGCTGCTGCATGAGGCTGGTGACAGGAAAGCAGGCTGTTGCATGAGGCTGGTAATGAGGAAGGAGGCTGGTGATGGAGGGGTGAGGCTGCTGCACGAGGCTGGTGATGGGGATGGAGGCTGGTGATGGAGGAATGGGGCTTGTGATGGGAAAGGAGGCTGATGCACGAGGCTGATGATAGGGAAGGAGGCTGGTGATGGAGGAGTGAGGCTGCTGCACAAGGTTGGTGATGGGAAAGTAGGCTGGTGATGGAGGAGTGAGGCTGGTGATGGGGAAGGAGGCTGATGCACGAGGCTGGTGATAGGGAAGGAGGCTGGTGATGGAGAAGTGAGACTGCTTCTTGGGGCTGGGGATGGGGAAGGAGGCTGCTGCACGAGGCTGGTGATGGGGAAGGAGGCTGGGGATGGAGGAGTGAGGCTGCTGCACGAGGCTGGTGACGGGGAAGAAGGCTGCTGCACGAGGCTGGTGATGGAGGAGAGGCTGGTGATGAGGAAGGAGGCTGTTGCACGAGGCTGGTGATGGGGAAGGAGGCTGCTGCATGAGATTGGGAATGGGGAAGGAGGGTGCTGCACGAGGCTGGTGATGGGAAAGAAGGCTGGTGATGGAGGAGTGAGGCTGCTGCACGAGGCTGGTGATGGGGAAGGAGGCTGCTAGACAAGGCTGGTGATGGGGAAGAAGGCTGGTGATGAAGGAGTGAGGCTGCTGCATGAGGCTGGTGATGGGGAAGGAGGCTGCTGCATGAGGCTGGTGATGGGAAGGAGGCTGTTGCACGAGGCTGGTGATGGGGAAGGAGGCTGGTGATGGAGGAGGGAGGCTGCTGCAAGAGGCTGGTGATGGGGAAGGAGGTTGCTGCAAGAGGCTGATGATGGTGGGGGAGAAAGGATACTGGTTAGGCAGGTGATGGAGGAGGGAGGTTTACGCTATGGAGTGCATTATACTATATGGAACACTATAATGGATGCATAATAATAATTAGATGATTATATGGGCTACCTTATGAATGTAGGACTATGGGATGCATTATACAGTAATACATAGAGGACTATGGGGGTACATTGTAATTTATGGAGGAATATGGGGAGGCATTATAATAATTGGAAGACTATGGTGGCGGGAGGAGGAAGATTATATATACCAGGATAGTGACATGAATACCAGGATAAGGGCTATATTTCAGGAGCAGGACTATATAGAGCAGGATGAGGAACATTAATACATAATGAAAGGAGAGAGGGGTCGATTCATAAATCTATAGGATTTAAAACGTTAAATGGGGCCCATTCATCTGACCAACGTGTGCGGGGGGAGGGGGGAGCCCGGTCTAAATGTTGCACCTGGGCCCATCAGACTCTAGTTACGCCACTGGGTGCATGTATGTTAGGTAAGCGTCTGCGTGGCCTTAGTCTCACTACAGGGCTAGCAGGTGTACCGATTGCAGCATCCTCAGATTCTCTAGCAATGGGTATTTCTTCCTGATTCCTTTCTACCACTTCTTGGGGCTGGTAGAAATTCAGTAATGGCACTAAGATGGCTCCATCTTGCTGAGGCCAATCTTCTGGGAATTCTCCTAGTATTGTTGTGACTACCTTCTCCTTTAAGTTTTCACTTGGACTGGGTTCTTTTTCAGGTTCTGATTGTTCTTTTTGTGATGTTGGGGAATTCTGGTTTTCCCATTCAGTTGGACACTTTTTGATATGGTTTCTTGGCACAGTGTGAGTGGTTTTTCCACCATTCTTGCTGATGAGACACACTTTGTTGTTATCATATCCGGAATCTAATAGGACGTAGGGTTCTTGTTCCCACTGGTCATCCAATTTATGTTGTGTTAACTTCCTCTTTAGAACAATAATTCCTGGTACAATAGGTTTGCTGGAGCATGTTTGTTATAGTCCCTTACTTGCTTTTCATGGGCTTTCTCCAGGTTGTCTTCAACACAGGGTTGAACCATTTTGTATTGTTCGAGGCGGTTTTCATTCCAGTTGGGTAACGATTAAAACATTAGATGAAAAGGTGGTAATTCGTGCGCTGCCGTCTGTCCGAGGGAAGAAGAAAAAAAAAGGAGATTAGGGGACACAAACTCACAAGGTTACAGTCCCTATGGTTATTCTCCATATGCCCTTATTAGTTCAGCCATGTCAGATGTGTCTGACAATTAGATTCCAAAGGGAAGAATACACAATCCTAACCTTCAGGATAACATCAATCACCTGAATAGGTCGCTTATTTCATTCAATCCTTGCGGCACCAAGGTTTTTAATTTATAAATCCAGTAAACCTCTCTCCGTGACAGGGTTTGATCTCTGTCAGGGATAGATTCATGTATGAAATCTATAGGTGTAACTTTAAAGGACACCTTTTTTGCATGATGTATTGTGCAGTGTTTAGACACTCCGTGTGTCATTAATCCTTCTTTTACATTAAATCTGTGGGAGGACATCCGTTGTTGTAATTTTTGTGTAGTCTTACCCACATATTGTTTACCGCAGTTGCAACTTGGCAGATATATAACAAAGGATGTCTGACAATTCAAATAGTGATTCATGGTGAAGGTATCATCCCCTATATTTATACCAAAGGATTTTTTGCCATCACAGATCATGTGGCAACATAAACATTTCTTTGCACCACACTTATAAGAGCCAAGTTTATAATTTTTTTCATTTTTTTCAATAGTGTTTTTATTTCCATCTTTTAACCTACTGAGGGCCAACACTCAAAAGTACGTAAAGTATTATTTATAGACATTTAATTCATATCATGGTGATCAAAATGACCAGATTTCACAAAAAGAAACATAAATTTAATGAATAAATAAGAAGAGGCGTATGGATTAGAACTCCTAAAATAAGATAAGAGGAGACCTGTATAGTGAACAGCGTAATGATCTTCAATACCATAGGTACTGACAATCAATAGGCATGATCTAGTAGGTTATGTGCTCAATCTGACTTATGTCAGTGGGAACATCAAAACACTACTTCCAAATGATCTATTAATATAAAGTTTAAATCAAACATAGAGAACAAAGGTGCGATAGTGCACATGCAATAATCTAATAGACATACAAGAAAAAAGCAAAATGTATAATGGATAACTGTATAAATGCAGCAAACAATCGTTGCAGCTCAGAAAAGTGACTGCGGCATTATGATTAAGGCTAGGGTCACACTTGCAGATTTTACATGCTTTTTTGGAGACCTGCATTTCTAAAAATGCATGCAAAAATGCATCCATAGGCCCCCATGCAAAAAACGCATGCCCCAATAGCAAAAACGCATGCCTAAAGTGCCCTGCGTTTTTGGCATGCGTTTTTGCACTTAAGTGAGGAGCTGCCTTCAAAAACGCATGTAAAAACGCATGGTACCATTTAGTACTATGCAAAAACGCATGCATTTCCCATAGGGGCCCATGTGCCCATAAAATGGTGCATGCACTATTTTTTGATGTTGATTCAAAAACGCATGGAAAAACGCAGGGTGCCAAAAAGCACCTAAAAAAACCCATGCAGAAATGTAAAAAGCATGCAGAAACGCATGATTATTTTTAAGGCACCAAAAAAAACGCATGGCATGTGTGACCCTGGCGTTATTCTGTATTGGAGATAAGCCAGATGTCGGCACAGAAAACTACAAAGAGAAAACAGATCAGGGAGTTCCCTGTTCATGACCCGTCTCATATCTCTGTATGTGTGGATCTGTCAATGGGCTAAAAAAGAAGAAGAAACCACGCGCTGAAGGGCAAACAACAATGCAAAGTAGCAGGAAAGAACCTATAAATTAAGAACAATAAATTACTTTTATTATAAAAGAAACCTCTCTAATAAAACAATCAATTGTGTGTGATGAATGATGTAATCCAAATGAGATTAAATAGCTCCAATGTGTGTTTGGGTCATTCCATGTCAAGTGATCCAAAAATGAATATTTTTTTTCCCTGACGTCCTCAGATTTTTTAAATTTTTTTTCTAAATGAAAAACAACTTTAGTTAATTACAAAAAAAAAGTTTTGAATTTTTTTCTTTATCAGTTAATTTTTTACAGATTTTTAAAGTTTTAAAAAAGTGCGAATTTTGGCCTGGTATGGCTTTACATTTTCTATCATATTACATTATTTTGTAATTATATTAATTACAAATTAAAAGTTTAGAATTTTTTTCTTCATCAGTTAATTTTTTACAGATTTTTAAAGTTTAAAAAAAAGGGTGAATTTTGGCCTGGTATGACTTTACATTTTTTTATCTCAGGCTAGAAATAAGATAATGAAGTGGGAGAGGCATCATTTTACTCAGAACGGTAACAGCTTTCATTTGATATGTTACAAGACTATGTTTCTTTATATCAAATTCAAACTATTGACGGGCAATTGTGAAAAAATGACTGATTGTGTTCTTGGTTATATTTGTGCAGAGATTCAACTTGGGACCTGTCAAATTTATATATTTTTTATTTTATGGTTGTATGAGTTATCACAACTTATTGAATAAAACATTTATATGCAACAAAAAAGAAACACAAAAAACAAATCCCATAAGTGCCAGGATAAATACATCTTAATCATCAGAACACAACACTCAGCATTTTCAACTTGAATGTATTGAACAAACCAAAAGAAGAAAGGTGATCATATCCTCAAGTTTGATTAAACAAGATTAAAAGAACCAAAAATGTTAACCCCTATTTATACATATAAATTTGTTTTCTATTCTATCACTAAACATGTGATTTATGAAGTGTTTAATAAGAATAGTACAGTAGTTAAATCATCGTTCTATAAATTATGAACTAATCAAACAATTAATAGTATGTTTTTAAAGTGGCATTTTATCAATTTGTCCCTTCTAGTGGGTGAAATGTAATCTTGTCCATAAACGCTTACTAGCAATCGCCATTTCCTTGTGTGTCAAAGAGTATGTCCGGCCTGTCACGGTGTTAGGCTCTGCATGAGTTATTATCTGATTTTTGTGCACTTTTAAAATGTCTGGCTTTCTTGGATACACAAAGGATGGCGCTGGACCAGAAGGATGCAATAAAGTCAATTCTACTTCTTCATTTTCACAATCTTTGGAGAGTACAGTAGCCAGCCACCAGCGCCAATCATATTCATATTTTTTCAAAAGGATTGCAACAGTGTCTATGATAAAATGCTGTTTCTTGAGAAGTAGCAGCCATTGCTGTGTGGGAAAAATACAGTTAATATTAAGTAAGGAAGATAGGTAATAAAAATAAAGATTTACAGTACACTTGATATAGAACTGTATTACTATAAAGTGAGTTTTAGGGCTAGCGTGCACAGTTTTTTCTGTCTGCAGATACACGCTGCAGTTTTGGCAGCTTGTTTTTCTACCAAGTTTTTACCACATATGCGTTGGTTTTTTTAATCGCTAGTGAAAAAAATGGCAGCTTTTTTTATATAAATGATAAATGCTGCGTTTATTGCAGCAATTAAAAAGTAGTTCAAGCAGTGATTTACTCACTCTTGAGTGTTTCCAAAAACACTGCATGTGGTGAACCCCATAGAAATCAATGGGGCTGTTTTTCTGAATGATGATCCCTAAGAATAGCACTGTGTGTATTGGCCCTTAATAATAAAAGCATTAAACTATTAATATATTTACTCACCCATATTTTAGTACACAGCCTTGATGGCTTTGTACAGACTATTGTTTGTTCAGGAGTGAAGATGTCCAGACATGTCAGGACATGAAAGGTCTCAACGAGCTGTCTTACTTCCTGAATGCAGTGGGTAGACACTTAACATGACTGACAGAGCTGCTGGCCTATCATCTGCTCTGCATTCACTGTCTATCCCTGTGCTTTCTCAGGTTGAGCCCTAACAAAGCTTTTTCCTATATGTCCTCTCCTGCTTTTAAGCTGTAACATATCAAAATAATACAGTAATGTCTAAAAATAATGGATTTGATAAATATAGACCCCACGCTTTTAGACCACAGGTTGAACAGATCTGAATTCAAGATTTTTTAATTGACACTATAATAGTTAAATATTTTAAAATATGATCCCATCACGATCCCAACTTGAAATTTAGTACAGATGTGGCTAAGAGCATAAAAGACACATGGGCAGTTTTGGAAAATTTTTATTAAAACGTTTTTTTGGAAATGCGTTTCAAAATGTTACGTTTGCGTTCGCATGGGTAAAAATATAAAATTAACAAATATACTCTTGTGACATATCTGGTGAAAGCCTGGACAGTTCTGAGTAGAATGGTGTTTATTTTGTTTCTGTATCTTATTTCTAGCCCAAGATAAAAAAAATGTAAAGTCATACCAGGCCAAAATTCACACTTTTTTTAAACTTTAAAAATCTGTAAAAAATTAACTAATGAAGAAAAAAATTCTAAACTCTTAATTTGTAATTAACTAAAGTAGTACTTCATAAAGGAAAAAAAATAAAAAAAAATCTAAAGACGTCAGGTAAAAAAAATATTCATATTTAGATCACTTGATATGGAAAGACCCATTGACGCTATTAATATTAAAATATTTTAAAATATGATCCCATCACGATCCCAACTTGAAATTTGGTACAGATGTGGCTAAGAGCAAAGCAGACACATGGGCAGTTTTTGAAATATTTAAAGCGCGCCGATTTTTCGGACATGCGTTTTAAAGTTTTGCGCTTGCGATCACATGGGTAAAATATTAACAAAGATCCTCTTGTGACATATCTAGTGAAAGCCTGTATAGGTCTGAGTAGAATGGTGTTTATTTTGTCTCTCTATCTTATTCCTAGCCTTAGTTATGAGGCAAAACGTAAAGGCAGGCAACAGCGAAATTCACACTTTTTCCGAACTTTGAAAATCATTTAAAAAAAAAAAAAATTTTTTTTTAAATTTTCTCTTCACATTTTGCATTGTCTGACATGCTATTATCAAATAACAAAATCTCAAAAGAATTAAAAATATAGAGGTAATAATCATTGGTTCACTTGACATGGAATGACCCGTTTATGTTAAAAATTAATTGAGATTTAAAAGTGATTTATAAAATCCTCCTAAATATCAACTTTATATCCAATTGCTTCCACTAAAATATGCTTTACAAAATAAATAAAAACTATTATATGCTGTTCTCATACTGACACAGGAAGACAATATATTATTCTGATTCAAAGATGTCTTTCTTTAAAATGGGAATCTACGTATGTAACAGGTAGATTCTATATAAAAATATATAAAAGTATGGGTGCTGATGAAGCAGTAAAAGGGATCAAGAACAAAAACTCTTGTATATGCGGTGACTGATAGTAAACCTTTCAAGGGAGACCAAAGGTAGCTGAGACAGAAAGCAGAACACAAGAATATATCATCTGATGCTGTACTCCAAAAAAGAAGCATGAAACAGAAAAGTCTGACATATAAGATTAAGTAGGAGGGATGATTACACAGTGAGTGGGAGAGAAAAACTGCTGGGAACCAGAAGAACACCAAGCTATTCCAAGTGAATATATATTAGTATTAAGTATAGAAACAGACAGATATCCAAAAACAAAGATCTATCCCCATCAAAGCTGGATAGAAGAATACAAATGAAAATATCTTCATGATCATTGTGCAACATAGTTAGATATAAAAAAAACTGACCCAGATCTATAGAAGTACCGTATATACTCGTGTATAAGCCGAGTTTTTCAGCCCAAAATTTGGGCTGAAAAGTCTCCCCCTCGGCTTATACACGAGTCAATACGGGGGGGGCTGTGTCCGGGGCTGTGTCCGGGGCTGTGGAGGCTTCAGGAGGCGGGGGGGGGGAGGCTGCTGTATGAGCGGCCCCGTCACGTGGGGCCGCTCATTAAATATGCACTGCTTTCCCCTGTCAATCACCGGCAGGGGGAAGCAGTGCATAACTAATTAAATCCCCCCCAAGTGCTGGCACCTGCCCCCCCTTGTAAGGGCCCCCCCCCCCCCGATGGTTATATTACCATTCCGGACTTCTGATCCGCGCCGCTCCTCGCTCCTCCTCGCTGCTCCGTCCGTCTTCTACATCTCGGATCTCCGGCCGTCGCAGGCATGTGACGTCATCGCGCGGCCGGGGAACCCGGATGTAGAAGACGGACGGAGCAGCGAGGAGGAGCGAGGAGCGGCGCGGATCAGAAGTCCGGAATGGTAAGAGAAGCGGGGGGGGGCCCTTGCAAGGGGGGGCGAGTGACAGCATTTGGGGGCTGCTGGGGACCCCCAGGGGGCTGCTGGGGACCCCCTGGGGGCCGCTGTGTACCCCAGGGGCTGCTGGGGACCCCCAGGGGGCTGCTGGGTACCCCCTGGGGGCTGCTGGGGCACCTGCTGGGGACCCCCTGGGGGCTGTTGGTACCCCCCTGGGGGCTGTTGGTACCCCCTGGGGGCTGTTGGTACCCCCTGGGGGCTATTGGTACCCCCTGGGGGCTATTGGTACCCCCTGGGGGCTGTTGGTACCCCCAGGGGGCTATTGGTACCCCCAGGGGGATGTTGGTACCCCCTGGGGGCTGTTGGTACCCCCTGGGGGCTGTTGGTACCCCCAGGGGGCTGCTGGTACCCCCTGGGGGCTGTTGGTACCCCCAGGGGGCTGCTGGGTACCCCCAGGGGGCTGCTGGGTACCCCCAGGGGGCTGCTATATGTACCCCTGGGGGCCTGCTGTATACCACTGGGGCTGCTGTATACTACCACTGGGGCTGCTGGGGCTCCTGTATACTACCACTGGGGCTGCTGGGGCTCCTGTATACTACCACTGGGGCTGCTGGGGCTCCTGTATACTACCACTGGGGCTGCTGGGGCTCCTGTATACTACCACTGGGGCTGCTGGGGAATCTGTATACTACCACTGGGGCTGCTGGGGAATCTGTATACTACCACTGGGGCTCCTGTATACTACCACTGGGGCTGCTGGGGCTCCTGTATACTACCACTGGGGCTGCTGGGGCTCCTGTATACTACCACTGGGGCTGCTGGGGCTCCTGTATACTACCACTGGGGCTGCTGGGGCTCCTGTATACTACCACTGGGGCTGCTGGGGAATCTGTATACTACCACTGGGGCTGCTGTATACTACCACTGGGGAGGCCTGTATACCACACTGCTGGGGTCTGTATACCTGTGCTGGGGTCCACCCTCGGCTTATACACGAGTCAATAGGTTTTTCCAGATTTTTGGGGCAAAAGTAGGGGGGTCGGCTTATACACGGGTCGGCTTATACACGAGTATATACGGTATCTATAAAAGGAAAACCGTCTATCTTTCTTGAATACAATATTATAGTGCAGATGGCTCTAAAACAACTACTAATCCAGGCGCAACGGCAGAGGCGACAATTATAATCTTACTATGAAACTCTGACGGTACCTTTACACACCGCTACAACATGGTGGAGACAACCGGGTGCTTCACATGCACAAGCACGCAGCAACGTGCTTTACACGCCGCTACAAGGTGCTTTACAGAAGGTTGAATCTATCTCTGGATGCACCGCCGGGTGCCGCAAGTTACCTTCTGCAGAGCACCTTACCCCATTTACACGCCACTACAGAGGGTAATATGGGAGGACCTGGTGCAGCAGGGACAACACATAGGCGTGCCAGAATTGTGGATTACGAGAATTTCGTACGCTGATAGGACAAAGCAATAGCATCGTGATTGGGCAGCCAGCGCAGGAGGCTGACTAATACATGACGCTCGAGCAATTGTGTAGTGTGACTGGTCAGCTCCTTAAATATGCCGCCCTATGCAGCGACTACCAATCGTAACGCAGTTGCTTCCTCCAATGATCGCTGAATGGGGGTGGTTTCCCGGAGGCTGTGTCACGCCCCAGGGAGTTATCTAGGTGACGAATAAACCTTACGGGTCATTCCATGTCAAGTGATCCAAAAATGAATATTTTTTTTCCCTGACGTCCTCAGATTTTTTTAATTTTTTTTCTATATGAAGAACAACTTTAGTTAATTACAAAAAAAAAGTTTTGAATTTTTTTCTTTATCAGTTAATTTTTACAGATTTGTAAAGTTTTAAAAAAGTGCGAATTTTGGCCTGGAATAGCTTTACATTTTCTATCATATCTCGGGCTAGAAATAAGATAGAGAAACAAAATATACACCAATCTACTCAGAACTGTGCAGGCTTTCACCAGATATGTCACAAGAGGATCTTTGTTAATATTTTACCCATGTGATCGCAAGCGCAAAACTTTAAAACGCATTTCCGAAAAATCGGCGCGCTTTAAATATTTCAAAAACTGCCCATGTGTCTGCTATGCTCTTAGCCACATCTGTACCAAATTTCAAGTTGGGATCGCAATGGGATCATATTTTAAAATATTTTAATATTAATAGCGTCAATGGGTCATTCTATATCAAGTGATCTAAATATGAATATTTTTTTTTACCTGACGTCTTTAGATTTTTTTTATTATTTTTCTTTATGAAGTACTACTTTAGTTAATTACAAATTAAAAGTTTAGAATTTTTTTCTTCATCAGTTAATTTTTTACAGATTTTTAAAGTTTAAAAAAAGTGTGAATTTTGGCCTGGTATGACTTTACATTTTTTTTTATCTCAGGCTAGAAATAAGATAATGAAGTGGGAGAGGCATCATTTTACTCAGAACGGTAACAGCTTTCATTTGATATGTTACAAGACTATGTTTCTTTATATCAAATTCAAACTATTGACTGGCAATTGTGAAAAAATGACTGATTGTGTTCTTGGTTATATTTGTGCAGAGATTCAACTTGGGACCTGTCAAATTTATATATTTTTTATTTTATGGTTGTATGAGTTATCACAACTTATTGAATAAAACATTTATATGCAACAAAAAAGAAACACAAAAAACAAATCCCATAAGTGCCAGGATAAATACATCTTAATCATCAGAACACAACGCTCTGCATTTTCAACTTGAATGTATTGAACAAACCAAAAGAAGAAAGGTGATCATATCCTCAAGTTTGATTAAACAAGATTAAAAGAACCAAAAATGTTAACCCCTATTTATACATATAAATTTGTTTTCTATTCTATCACTAAACATGTGATTTATGAAGTGTTTAATAAGAATAGTGCAGTAGTTAAATCATCATTCTATAAATTATGAACTAATCAAACAATTAATAGTATGTTTTTAAAGTGGCATTTTATCAATTTGTCCCTTCTAGTGGGTGAAATGTAATCTTGTCCATAAACGCTTACTAGCAATCGCCATTTCCTTGTGTGTCAAAGAGTATGTCCGGCCTGTCACGGTGTTAGGCTCCGCCTGAGTTAATATCTGATTTTTGTGCACTTTTAAAATGTCTGGCTTTCTTGGATACACAAAGGATGGCGCTGGACAAGAAGGATGCAATAAAGTCAATTCTACTTCTTCATTTTCACAATCTTTGGAGAGTACAGTAGCCAGCCACCAGCGCCAATCATATTCATATTTTTTCAAAAGGATTGCAACAGTGTCTATGATAAAATGCTGTTTCTTGAGAAGTAGCAGCCATTGCTGTGTGGGAAAAATACAGTTAATATTAAGTAAGGAAGATCGGTAATAAAAATAAAGATTTACAGTACACTTGAGATAGAACTGTATTACTATAAAGTGAGTTTTAGGGCTAGCGCGCACAGTTTCTTCTGTCTGCAGATACACGCTGCAGTTTTGGCAGCTTGTTTTTCTACCACGTTTTTACCACATATGCGTTAGTTTTTTTAATCGCTAGTGAAAAAATGGCAGCTTTTTTATATAAATGATAAATGCTGCATTTATTGCAGCGATTAAAAAGTAGTTCAAGCAGTGATTTACTCACTCTTAAGTGTTTCCAAAAACACTGCATGTGGTGAACCCCATAGAAATCAATGGGGCTGTTTTTCTGAATGATGATCCCTAAGAATAGCACTGTGTGTATTGGCCCTTAATAATAAAAGCATTAAACTATTAATATATTTACTCACCCATATTTTAGTACACAGCCTTGATGGCTTTATACAGACTATTGTTTGTTCAGGAGTGAAGATGTCCAGACATGTCAGGACATGAAAGGTCTGAATGAGCTGTCTTACTTCCTGAATGCAGTGGGTAGACACTTAACATGATTGACAGAGCTGCTGGCCTATCATCTGCTCTGCATTCACTGTCTATCCCTGTGCTTTCTCAGGTTGAGCCCTAACAAAGCTTTTTCCTATATGTCCTCTCCTGCTTCTAAGCTGTAACATATCAAAATAGTACAGTAATGTCTAAAATTAATGGATTTTATAAATATAGACCCCACGCTTTTAGACCACAGGTTGAACAGATCTGAATTCAAGATTTTTGAATTGACACTATAATAGTTAAATATTTTAAAATATGATCCCATCACAATCAAAACTTGAAATTTGGTACAGATGTGGCTAAGAGCATAAAAGACATATGGGCAGTTTTGGAAAATTTTTATTAAAACGTTTTTTCGGAAATGCGTTTCAAAATGTTGCGTTTGCGTTCGCATGGGTAAAAAATTAAAATGAACAAATATACTCTTGTGACATATCTGGTGAAAGCCTGGACAGTTCTGAGTAGAATGGTGTTTATTTTGTTTCTCTATCTTATTTCTAGCCCAAGATAAAAAAAAATGTAAAGTCATACCAGGCCAAAATTCACACTTTTTTTAAACTTAAAAAATCTGTAAAAAATTAACTGATGAAGAAAAAAATTCTAAACTTTTAATTTGTAATTAACTAAAGTAGTACTTCATATAGGAAAAAAAATTAAAAAAAAAATCTAAAGACGTCAGGTAAAAAAAAATATTCATATTTAGATCACTTGATATGGAATGATCCATTGACGCTATTAATAGTAACATATTTTAAAATATGATCCCATTGCGATCCCAACTTGAAATTTGGTACAGATGTGGCTAAGAGCATAGCAGACACATGGGCAGTTTTTGAAATATTTAAAGCGCGCCGATTTTTCGGAAATGCGTTTTAAAGTTTTGCGCTTGCGATCACATGGGTAAAATATTAACAAAGATCCTCTTGTGATATGGCTGGTGAAAGCCTGTATAGTTCTGAGTAGAATGGTGTTTATTTTGTCTCTCTATCTTATTCCTAGCCTTAGTTATGAGGAGAAACGTAAAGGCAGGCAACAGCGAAATTCGCACTCTTTCCGAACTTTGAAAATAATTTTTAAAAAAAATAAATTTTTTAAAAAATTTTTCTCTTCACATTTTGCATTGTCTGACATGCTATTATCAAATAACAAAATCTCAAAAGGATTAAAAATATAGAGGTAATAATCATTGGTTGACTTGACATGGAATGACCCTTACCCTACCGTATTTACACGCCGTTACCACCAGGTTGAAATCAACCTGTTTTAGAGCTCGGCTCTGAAACAGGTGCCGCAAGTGACGGGTGGAAACAACCGCCTTTACACGCCGCTACCTCGGGTTGATTTGGCTGTGCAAGATACATTTCTCTCATCTAGCAGGTTGTTTCCACCATGTTGTAGCGGCGAGTAAAGGTACCCTAAATGTCTTATGACAAATAGATGATTATTCAATCATATGTTGGTAGAATACATATGCCAGCCATAACAATATCAAATGATCTCAAATACCAGATTTAACTCTTTAGTTTTGAGGGTACTCAATTTACAGTTGTGGCCAAAAGTATTGACACCCCTGCAATCACAAATTCTTTGGTATTATTATCTTCATTTAATTTGTTTTCAATGAAAAAACACAAAAGAGAATGAAGCAAGAAGCAAAACATTGATCATTTCATACAAAACTCCAAGAATGGGCCAGACAAAAGTATTGGCACCCTCAGCCTAATACTTGGTTGCACAACCTTTAGCCAAAATAACTGCTATCAACCGATTCCGCTAACCATCAATGAGTTTCTTACAATGCTCTGCTGGAATTTTAGACCATTCTTCTTTGGCAACCTGCTCCAAGTCCCTGATATTTGAAGGGTGCCTTCTCCAAACTGCCATTTTTAGATCTCTCCACAGGTGTTATATGGGATTCAGGTCTGGACTCATTGCTGGCCATCTTAGAAGTCTCCAGTGCTTTCTCTCAAACCATTTTCTAGTGCTTTTTGAAGTGTGTTTTGGGTCATTGTCCTGCTGGAAGACCCATGACCTCTGAGGGAGACCCAGCTTTCTCACACTGATCCCTACATTATGCTGCAAAATTTTTTGGTAGTCTTCAGACTTCATAATGCCATGCACACAGTCAAGCAGTCCAGTGCCAGAGGCAGCAAAGCAGCCCCAAAACATCAGGGAACCTCCACCATGTTTGACTGTAGGGACCGTGTTCTTTTCTTTGAATGCCTCTTTTTTCTTCTGTAAACTCTGTTGATGCCTTTGCCCCAAAAGCTCTACTTTTGTCTCACCTGACCAGAGAACATTCTTCCAAAATGTTTTAGGCTTTCTCAGGTAAGCTTTGGCAAACTCCAGCCTGGCTTTTTTATGTCTCGGGGTAAGAAGTGGGGTCTTCCTGGGCATCCTACCATACAGTCCCTTTTCATTCAGACGCCGACGGATAGTACAGGTTGACACTGTTGTACCCTCGGACTGCAGGGCAGCTTGAACTTGTTTGGATGTTAGTCGAGGTTCTTTATCCACCATCCGCACAATCTTGCGTTGAAATCTCTCGTCAATTTTTCTTTTCCGTCCACATCTAGGGAGGTTAGCCACAGTGACATGGGCTTTAAACGTCTTGAAGACACTACGCACGGTAGACACAGGAACATTCAGGTCTTTGGAGATGGACTTGTAGCCTTGAGATTGCTCATGCTTCCTCACAATTTGGTTTCTCAAGTCCTCAGACAGTTCTTTGGTCTTCTTTCTTTTCTCCATGCTCAATGTGGTACACACAAGGACACAGGACAGAGGTTGAGTCAACTTTAATCCATGTCAACTGGCTGCAAGTGTGATTTAGTTATTACCAACACCTGTTAGGTGCCACAGGTAAGTTACAGGTGCTGTTAATTACACAAATTAGAGAAGCGTCACATGATTTTTCTAACAGTGCCAATACTTTTGTCCACCCCCTTTTTATGTTTGGTGTGGAATTATATCCAATTTGGCTTTAGGACAATTCTTTTTGTGTTTTTTCATTGAAGACAAATTAAATGAAGATAATAATACCAAAGAATTTAGTAATAAGTATACCGGTCTATTGGTACAGCGCTTCCACAGGAGACCCGGAGTTCAAATAGATTTTCCTTTATTCTTAAAATGTATATCACAGTGGGCAGTACAACGCGTTTCAACCATTTTAATGGGTCTTCCTCAGGTACAGTTGTATAATTTTATAGTTGCGCCGGGACTTTTTCTCTTTTATACCCCCCTAGAGACTTCCAGCGAAGTTAATCTAAGTGATACCAAAGAATTTGTGATAGCAATCATTTTCAGGAAGAAACTGAGTATTATCTGACAGAATTGCAGGGGTGTCAATACTTTTGGCCACAACTGTATTTCACGCATATTAAGAGTTTTCTGTCTATTAATGGTCTGTTCAGGGATATAGTCAATAGCAGTAATTTCAATAGCAGTAATTTCAATAGCAGTAAAGTCTTTCAAAAGACTCGGATCTCTATTGTGGAACATATCAAAATGATATGAAACCCCATGTTTTGAAAATCCTTTTTTGATGTTAGATCTGTGTTTATTCACCCTGCAATGTAATTCCTGAGTGGTTCTACCTACATATTGATATCCGCAGGGGCATTCAAGCAAATATATCACAAATGAAGTGGTGCAACAGATATCAGATCTTATCTTGTGTTTTTCTCCAGTTACTGTGGAGCTGAAAAATTGTACTGATTGTATCATATCACAGCACAAGCAGCGTTTTCTGCCACATTTCATAGAACCTTTCAGAGTCAAATGCTGCACAATAGAAGGCATTTTCCTATTTCTTAATCTGCTGGGTGCTAAGATATTTTTTATCGTAGGGGCCCTGCGGTATGTAATACTGGGATTATTTGGCAAAAATGTTCCCAAAACAGGATCAGTTAGAAGCAGGGGCCAATGTCTTTGTAAGATTTTTTTGATATCTGTATGTCTTTTATTGTAGGTGGTGATGAAGTTGAATAAAAATGTATCATTATTATTCAATATTATTTTAGGTTGCAATAATTTTTCTTGTGAAGTCTTATTGCTAATATCATATGCATTCTTAATGAGTTCTGTGGGATATTTCTGTGCCAGATTGTTCATTAAAATCAGTATGACTAGAACAGTTTTTCTTTATCCTCTTGAACTGATTAACCGGGATATTCCTTATCCATTTGTTATAATGGCTACTAGTGAAATGCACATACCGTATATACTCGTGTATAAGCCGACCCGTGCATAAGCCGACCCCCCTACTTTTGCCCCCAAAACCTGGGAAAACCTATTGACTCGTGTATAAGCCGAGGGTGGACCCCAGCACAGGTATACAGCCCCCAGCAGTGTGGTATACAGCAGCCTCTCCAGTGGTAGTATAAAGCAGCCTCCCCAGTGGTAGTATAAAGCAGCCTCCCCAGTGGTAGTATACAGCAGCCTCCCCAGTGGTAGTATACAGCAGCCTCCCCAGTGGTAGTATACAGGCCCCCCCAGTGGTAGTATACAGCAGCCTCCCCAGTGGTAGTATACAGGCAGCCTCCCCAGTGGTAGCATACAGGCAGCCTCCCCAGTGGTAGTATACAGGCAGCCTCCCCAGTGGTAATATACAGGCAGCCTCCCCAGTGGTAGTATACAGGCAGCCTCCCCAGTGGTGTATACATGTAAAGGAAAAACAATAACAGCTTATAGTGCGCCTGTACACATGGGGTTGTTAGCAGGCGGTTCTTTTGCGTTTAAACTCACCTGGTCTGGTTATAAACCACAGCCCGTAGATAAGCTTATTAAAATCAAGCAACGGAATCCTCCGGTTCCGTCCTCGTGCTTCCTATGAGGTCTTCTCCGGGGAAACACTAGTGCCGGGCGGCGTCACGTGTCTAGTAAAGGGGCCGATCCAGCTGACGTCTTCTCAGGTACTCTCCCTCCTCTGCAGCTCACTCCACCACTCTCCCCATAGGGAGTCACAATGATACAAAAGGATGGAAGCGTGGTGCACGTTTGGGCGCTGAGGTAAGGAAGATCTCAGGTGCTGGCTTCTTTTCCGGACTTTATTAAAATAATTACAGTTATAATTATTCAAGCTTAAGGCTCTCAAAACCCACGATGCATTTCGACGTGCACACATGTCTTTCTCAAGTGAATGCTTTCACTTGAGAGCATTCACTTGAGAAAGACGTGTGTGCACGTCGAAATGCATCGTGGGTTTTGAGAGCCTTAAGCTTGAATAATTATAACTGTAATTATTTTAATAAAGTCCGGAAAAGAAGCCAGCACCTGAGATCTTCCTTACCTCAGCGCCCAAACATACACCACGCTTCCATCCTTTTGTATCAGTGGTGTATACAGGCAGCCTCCCCAGTGGTAGTATACAGGCAGCCTCCCCAGTGGTGTATACAGGCAGCCTCCCCAGTGGTAGTATACAGGCAGCCTCCCCAGTGGTAGTATACAGGCAGCCTCCCCAGTGGTAGTATACAGGCAGCCTCCCCAGTGGTAGTATACAGGCAGCCTCCCCAGTGGTAGTATACAGGCAGCCTCCCCAGTGGTAGTATACAGGCAGCCTCCCCAGTGGTAGTATACAGGCAGCCTCCCCAGTGGTGTATACAGGCAGCCTCCCCAGTAGTAGTATACAGGCAGCCTCCCCAGTGGTAGTATACAGGCTGCCTCCCCAGTGGTGTATACAGGCAGCCTCCCCAGTGGTAGTATACAGGCAGCCTCCCCAGTGGTAGTATACAGGCAGCCTCCCCAGTAGTGTATACAGGCAGCCTCCCCAGTGGTAGTATACAGGCAGCCTCCCCAGTGGTAGTATACAGGCAGCCTCCCCAGTGGTAGTATACAGGCAGCCTCCCCAGTGGTGTATACTAGGGATGGGCGAGTCTACTCGCTAGGACTCGGGACTCGGCGATTCTGAAGGTACTCGCAGGACTCGTTACTCGGCGAATCTCCCAGCTTGGACTCGCACAGTGACGAGTCCAATGGAATTCAATGTCAATAAGCTTGACTCTTCACAGATACCCGCTGTCAGCAGCGAGTCTGAGCGAGTCTACGATTCCGAGTCCTACGAGTCTACGATTCCGAGTCCTGTATACTGTATTCGGGAGTCGGACTCTCGAATACAGAATCTGTTATGTTCCGAGTCAGCACAGCGTGCGTGTTAGGTCAGAAAACTTGTGAAGATAGCCAATCATAGTCAGTAATGGCATAGCAAAGTTGGTTGTGTCAGGACTATGATTGGCTGCTGTCCATCGTGATGCCTATGTAATGTATGACAGGCAAGGCAGTATATAAGGCTTGTCCCCGCCATTTTGGCCACATTCCTGAGACGATCTGACCTAGTATAGGGAGTATAGGGAGAGAGAGATATATGCTGGAGCAGATCAGGGATTGTCAGTGTAGGGAAGATTCCTTATATTAACCCAAAAAGCTCTTCTGAGAGCTAGGAGGAGGACGGAGTAGTGCTGTGTAGGCAGGCAGGCAGGCAGGGAGGGAAGGAAGGAGAAGCCTTAAGGCCACGTCACACGCGTCAATCTTATGAGCGATATTGTAAGCGATCACGTGCACGCGCGATCGCTAACAATATCGCTCACATCGCTGGTGAGCTGTCACACGGGCAGACTCACCAGCGATGCGGACCAGCGAGATCGCTGGTAACTATGGTAAACGTCGGGTTACTAGGCGCCGCGCGGCGCTTAGTAACCCGACGTTTACCATAGATACCATCTCCCAGCATAGGCTCTGCCGCTGGGAGATCGTTCATCGTGGTGTCACACACCACGATGAAGCAGATTGATCAAGCGATTATCGCTTGATTTGAGCTCCGGCTCACAAATCTGCAATCAAACGATCAAGCGACTTTACATCGTAAAATCGCTTGGTTACATGCAGCGACGCACAAACGATATCGCTTAAGCGATCAAAAAAGCAGATCGCTTAAGCGATATCGCTCACAAGATTGATGCGTGTGACGTGGCCTTTAGAGTGCACACAGGACGGACCTCATAGCTTAGCTTACTCACTCAGCTTTGCTAACAGCTGCAGTCAGAGGCTTAGCTGAGGTGCTGTTTCCTTTTTGTTTTTGCACCAGATCGATTTTTGTTCCTAATAAGCCATAGAGCGTTATTTTTTCTGTGGCAGACCAGTGCGTTGCTGCTAGCACGTACACCACCTTAGGGAGTGTAGTGTGCGGCTTCACTGCCAAGTGTGAGTGCGCACACTTACCCCGCCAGCAAGTGACGCATACAGCAACACCAAACCACATCTCGGTGGCTGTGCGCACTTAAAACCAATTTTTTTAGGGAGTGTAGTGTGCGGCTTCACTGCCAAGTGTGAGCGCGCACACTTACCCCGCCAGCAAGTGACGCATACAGCAACACCAAACCACATCTGGGTGGCTGTGCGCACTTAAAACCAATTTTTTTAGGGAGTGTAGTGTGCATCATCATCGGCTCCAAGCCTCCAAATAAGAGAAAAACCTGCGAGTTTGGACTCGCACACTTTCAGAGACACATCAGCGAGTTGTAAATGTCATTATTGGCTATTACTCGGTTCCCTATTCATTAACATTGGACTCGCTGGACTCGCAACGAGTCCCGAGTCCTTGACTCGGACTCGTTGGGGTCTTGCGATTCCGAGTCTTTTAGGACTCGCCCATCTCTAGTGTATACATGTAAAGGAAAAACAATAACAGCTTATAGTGCGCCTGTACACATGGGGTTGTTAGCAGGCGGTTCTTTTGCGTTTAAACTCACCTGGTCTGGTTATAAACCACAGCCCGTAGATAAGCTTATTAAAATCAAGCAACGGAATCCTCCGGTTCCGTCCTCGTGCTTCCTACGAGGTCTTCTCCGGGGAAACACTAGTGCCGGGCGGCGTCACGTGTCTAGTAAAGGGGCCGATCCAGCTGACGTCTTCTCAGGTACTCTCCCTCCTCTGCAGCTCACTCCACCACTCTCCCCATAGGGAGTCAAAATGATACAAAAGGATGGAAGCGTGGTGTATGTTTGGGCGATGAGGTAAGGAAGATCTCAGGTGCTGGCTTCTTTTCCAGACTTTATTAAAATAATTACAGTTATAATTATTCAAGCTTAAGGCTCTCAAAACCCACGATGCATTTCGACGTGCACACACGTCTTTCTCAAGTGAATGCTTTCACTTGAGAGCATTCACTTGAGAAAGACGTGTGTGCACGTCGAAATGCATCGTGGGTTTTGAGAGCCTTAAGCTTGAATAATTATAACTGTAATTATTTTAATAAAGTCCGGAAAAGAAGCCAGCACCTGAGATCTTCCTTACCTCAGCGCCCAAACATACACCACGCTTCCATCCTTTTGTATCAGTGGTGTATACAGGCAGCCTCCCCAGTGGTAGTATACAGGCAGCCTCCCCAGTGGTAGTGGCTGCGGCACCTGTCAAAATAACAAACACTTTATACATCACCTCTCCGGCGCAGCTCCTCCGCTCCTCCGGTCCCGGCTTCTTCCTTCTTGTGCCGGCTTCTAGTGCTGTGACCGCGCGCAGGAAATTACGTCATCTCCTGCGCCCGGTCACATGACACCGGCACAAGAAGGAAGAAGCCGGGACCGGAGGAGCGGAGGAGCTGCGCCGGAGAGGAGATGTATAAAGTGTTTGTTATTTTGACAGGTGCCGCAGCCTGGGGGAGACATAATAAGGAGGGGGGGCTGTGTGTTACTGCTGGGGGCCAGTGTAGTGCAATATGCACGGCATCCCCCGCCACTGATGGACGGGGGGATGCCGTGCATATTCATTACACTAATGAGGCGGCCCCACGTGACCGCCCGCGGTCACTGCGGCCCCCTCCTGCCTCCTCCAGCCCCAGGTCACAGCCCCTACCCCCCACAGTATACCGAGTGACTCGCGTATAAGCCGAGGGGGGCACTTTTCAGCCCAATTTTTGGGCTGAAAAACTCGGCTTATACGCGAGTATATACGGTAACTGTTTTTAACCACTTTTTTGAAGAAAGTCTTGGTCATAATTTGATCCTCTTTTATGAACACGGTTAAATCTAGGAAGTCTATAGTGTTAGTATCAATATGCAGTTGAAATCTGAGTCCCCAAATATTATTAGATAATACATTAAAAAAATTATTTAGGTTATTTTTTCTATTGTCCCATATAATAAATAAATCATCTATGTATCTCTTGTAGACGATTAAACCCGTGTTAAAACTATTGTTATATATATTTTTTTTCAAAAATTCCCACAAAAAGGTTTGCTTAGGAACATGCGACTTTGGACCCCATCGCTATACCTTTGATTTGATGGTAAAAATCATCTAAAAAGGAGAAGTAATTATTTTCCAAAATGAACTTTAATCCATGTAAGATAAAGGTTTTTTGTTCCTGGGGAATTCTTGCATCGTTTTGCAAAAAAGACTCTATACATATTAACCCTATATTGTGCTGTATATTTGTGTATAAAGAGGCGACATCCAAACAAAAACTTTCATCCCAAGATTGTGTTTTCAGAATATTAATCAATTGGGAGGAATCCCTCAAAAAGCTGTCCAATTTAAATATGTGGTATTGCAGAATTTTATCTATATATGCAGCCAAATTGCAAGTAAGAGATCCTATACCCGATATGATTGTTCTGCCCGGGGGATTTTCTATATTTTTGTGGACCTTAGGTAGGTGGTACATAAAAGGAGTAGATGGATTTTGTATAAATCAATGTTTATTAACATTTTTGAAAGTGGTAACAATTTCGAAAACAAATAGTGCTCGAAAATCCATTAACGTAGTTCACAGAAATACACAATAAACTAGAAAAATATCCATGTGACATGCTGTAAACTTGTACATTCGACCAATACGGGCCATAAGGGGCAAAGACCCTAAGTGAAGCCACTTGTCGCCTTGACGTATGATCATGTTGGTATAATGAATGTGTATTAAATCAGGCGAGCGGCATTATTCAATGAATCTCAAGTACATTAAGGGTACTCTAGCCACATAATATATATAGCATTTAAGTAAAAAGGATAGAAAGAGAATTAGAGAAGGAAAAGAGTAAAGAAGGGAAGAAAGCAGGGGTAAGGAGGGTAAGGTCAGAGGACTGAGAGAATCGGTAAGTCTCATATACCTATATTCAGGCGTCATAATTTATGCAGTAATTGTTTAACTATGCTGTGTCAACCAAGACTTTAAGGACTCAGAGTCTCGTACTATTAACCATGATGCCCACATGTCACAGTGTCTCGTGATGCTATTTTCATCTGGCATGCTATGAGCGATCAATTCCTCCAGCCTACAGGTGTTATTCAGTTCATGAACTAATTCTCCCCTAGTCGGACGTTCGGGCTTCAACCACAATCTGGAAATAAGGAGTCTCGCTACCGTGAGAAAATAACGGAGGAGGGATTTTTTGAATTTGGCTATGGGCATACCCGAGCACGACAATAAAGCCATCTGTGCATCAATTTTTATTTGAGTGTGGGTTGTCCTACTAAACAGGTCCTCCACATCGTCCCAGAAGGTACGTAAGCGGTCGCACTCCCACCACATATGGAGATAGGTGCCTCTTTGACCACACTGTCTCCAGCAATCGGCCGATCTGGATGGAAACAGTCTGTTAATCTCCGCTGGACATCTGTACCACCGTGCCGCCACCCTGTAATTGCGATCTTGAGAATCGACAGACATAGAGGATTTGCGGATAAAGAGGAAAATTTTTTCCCATTCCAATGCAGTGAAAGTTCTGTTAAGATCATGCTCCCATCTAGTGGTGAAGGTAGGCATATCATCTGTGGAACCTCCTGCCGAATCCTGGAACAGTTTGTATAAGGTAGATACGGTATGTTCCAGGGGACAGCTGTCTGTGCACCATTTTTCAAATTGGGTCAGTGGTCGAAAGACACTAGATCTGGGTAAAGACCGGACATAGTGTTTCAATCTGGCCATGTGGAACCAAGCGTCCGGAGGCGGGACCAAGCCAGGGAACAAGGACCCAATATCTCCTATCGTGTCGTCTTTGATGAAGCAAGCTAAAGTCGGGTGGGAAGATCTGTCTAGGTGTAGAAACCCCCGCTCACTTTGAGTCATTCTAAACTGGGGGTTCCCGAAAATTGGTGTCAGGGGTCCTGGGATCGTCGTAAGTCGTAAAGTCCTGTTGTATCTTTGGATAAATAGTTTCAGTTGTTTAGTGATGAAACCACCCGATGTCCCAGGCAATATCCCCCCAGACCAGATCTCCGATAGAGGGTGAGAGGGAGATACACATCTCTCGCTATGAGTCCATCTTTTGGGCTTTTCCAATTGGAACAAGTCTATAATTCACCAGGAAAAAGAGGATTTAATTGCATATATTTTTTATTTATTCATTAGATGGACTTACAACAGGATAAACACATACAGGACACAAAACATTGCACAGCCCCGGACTCTCACATAATCATTTAGGTCATATACTTTATAGCCAGCACATAATTTATTGCACAACCCGAAGTCTCAGCAGTAAAACCACCTATCACAACAAGTGACAGCCTAAATCAAGGGTATATACAAGTGTATAGTGGTTCAGAGGACCAGGAAAAAGTGCAAAGTAAAAGTGCAGATGCATTCATTACCTGCCTAGAGAGGAGACCGGGACCGCTGTGGGATGGACCCCAACAGCCGTTTCGCAGGCTACACTGCCTGCTTCTTCGGGGGGGGGGGAAGAATGCAGGCAGTGTAGCCTGCGAAACGGCTGTTGGGGTCCATCCCACAGCGGTCCCGGTCTCCTCTCTAGGCAGGTAATGAATGCATCTGCACTTTTACTTTGCACTTTTTCCTGGTCCTCTGAACCACTATACACTTGTATATACCCTTGATTTAGGCTGTCACTTGTTGTGATAGGTGGTTTTACTGCTGAGACTTCGGGTTGTGCAATAAATTATGTGCTGGCTATAAAGTATATGACCTAAATGATTATGTGAGAGTCCGGGGCTGTGCAATGTTTTGTGTCCTGTATGTGTTTATCCTGTTGTAAGTCCATCTAATGAATAAATAAAAAATATATGCAATTAAATCCTCTTTTTCCTGGTGAATCAATGATATATATGAGGATGCTTTGTTTCCCCATGGTAACTATGGGTGCAGACAATCACTGTTAAGTGATGGATTTTCTTATAAGTCTATAATGCATTTACCCATGGAGGCAAGATGGTACAGCTGAAAATCTGGGAGACCCACCCCACCTCTGTCAACTCTTCGGGTCAGAAGACGATACGCTAGTCTGGCCCGTTTATGAGACCAGATAAATTTGGTGACCATGGTCTTCAGCCTAGAGAAGAAAGAGGCGGGAAGAAGGTATGGGATGGTCTGGAAATAATACAGTAATCTAGGAAGAAGGTCCATCCGGACTGCATTAACCCGCCCCATCCATGATAGTGGGAGTTTATGCCATTTGCTAAGATCTGCCTCTATTTGTTTTAGTAGAGGCTGGTAGTTCAAGGAGAACAGGGTAGCCGGATCATTTGTCAGGTGAATGCCAAGGTATTTAAGGGCATCTTGCTTCCACTTGAACCCATAATCAGACTTTAACAGGCGAACCACCACCTCTGGGAGGGATATGTTCAGCATATCTGATTTTGACATATTGATTTTAAAATTGCTCAACTGCCCATATCTACGAATTTCGTCCAGGCAATTCGGGAGGCTGATTAGTGGGTTGGACAAATATAGAAGCAAGTCGTCCGCAAATAAGGCTAATTTATGCTCCCCCCCATCCATTGGGACCCCACGTATGGATGTATTGCCCCTAAGAGAGGAGGCCAGGGATTCCATACACAGGACGTATACCAGAGGGGAAAGCGGACAACCCTGTCGTGTGCCGTTGGAGATGTTGAACGGCGCAGAGAGGGATCCGTTAATGCTAATACGAGCAGTAGGGCCCGCGTACAGCGCCTCGATAGACCTCAGTGCGCTGCCCGACAGACCCAGATGACGTAGGGTCTCAAATAAAAACATCCAGTGCATCCTGTCGAACGCTTTTTCTGCCTCTAAGGACAGGATGCATACTGGGATTCCCCTCCTTCTGGCCCCGTCGATAAGTGAGACCGAGCGTATCGTGTTATCCCTGGCCTCCCGACCCGGGACAAACCCAACCTGGTCCATGTCAATGACCTCCGGCAAACCCTCTCTCAACCTATTGGCTATGATCTTTGCATAAACTTTGATGTCTAAGTTAATTAATGAGATAGGGCGATAGTTGCTACAGACCGAGGGATCCTTCCCAGGTTTGGGCAGCATCACAATATGGGCCATGAGAGCCTGTTTGGGAAAAGCTGAGCCTCCGGCAACCGAGTTGCATACCTCAAGGAACAGAGGTCCCAGTCTATCTGAGAATGTGTTTAAAAAAGGCAGCGGTGTATCCGTCTGGCCCTGGGGCCTTGCCAGCCTTTAAACCAGCAAAACCTTCAGTGATTTCCTCTATCGTGTAGGCCTCTGACAAGGCTTCAGTAATGGACTGTGGGAGGGGCGGGATCCCGCTACGTTTCAAATAGTCCTGGATTTTCTGCTTCAACTGGGACTGCTCCAGGTCTCGGAAATGGCCCCCCAGATTATATAGGGAGTTGTAATAATCCCTAAAGACTGTCAATATGTCACTTGTTTTATGACACTTGGTGCCATTAGATTTATGGATAAATGGTATGGTATTGTGGGTTGCTCTAGGGTGGAGTGCTCTTGCTAGTAATTTGCCACTTTTATTCCCCAAATGGTAAAAACGTGCGCGTATTCTATCTCTAAAGCTGCGATCTTTCTGATCTAATATCTTAAGTAATTGGTGTCGCTTCTCAGATAATTGAACAAATATAAGAGAGGAAGGATCTTGCTTATGGGTGTCCTCTAATTTAGATATCTCCTTTATAAGTGTTACCATCTCCTGCGTCCTAATTTTTTTCAAATGAGCCCCATGTGAGATAAATATGCCTCGCAACACGCTTTTAAGTGCCTCCCACCGTATGGATGGTGTGGTTTGGTCATCTCGGTGATCATGGACAAAGTCAGTGATAGCCGCTGCAATGGCATTTCGACATGTCATGTCATGCAGCAAATTATCATTTAACCTCCATGTATATTCCTTTGAACCTCCCTCCATCAGGCAAAGAGAGACGTAGATGGGAGCATGATCTGACTGTAATATATGTCCAATTGAGGCCTGTACCTTCTGCTCTAGCAGCGGTTGGGAGATATAAAATCTGTCGATTCTACTATACACGGAGTGTACATGAGAGTAGTAAGTGTAGTCCCTGGTGGAGGGATGGAGGGCCCGCCAAACATCCACCAGGGCCACCCCCTCCCATTGTTTATCAAGACGGCGGACAGATGACACAGACTGGGATGACTTACCAGTGGAGACTTCGACAGAGGGGTCCGACGGGTAGTTGAAATCTCCCCCCAAGACGATGGGGCAAGAACCCGCGAACTCCTCCAGTTTTGTTCTAAGGCTAGCTGCAAAACGATGTGGGGACCTGTTGGGGAAGTACACATTAGCCAAAACCAAAGTATGGGAAGCCCAAGATATTTGGAGGAAGAGATATCTGCCCATCGGATCCACCAACTGTTTAAGAATAGTGGGATGGAATGTCTTATGGAAGGCTATAGAAACCCCCTTGGATTTCGCCAGGGGGTTTGAACTGTGGAACCAGGTCGTATAGTATCCAGAGACACATTGAGGTATGGAATCAGTCCTGAAATGCGTCTCCTGGAGCATCAGGACATGGACCCTATTTTTGTGGGCCGAGTATAAAACTTGGCGGCGTTTTTCTGGTATATTTAGACCATTAACATTGTATGAGCAGCAGGTCCAATCAACCATGGTCTAAGAAAGGTGGATTAGGACATTTAAAGATTACGTTGCCTGTTCCTGACCTTAAGAGAGGAAAGGGGGGAAGGAGGAGAAGGGAGGAGAGCATAGAGAGAAAAGAGAAAAAGAAAGAAACATAATATATTCTAGAATAGAAAACTTTCAAACTGAAATAACAAGCTAATAGCATATCCACAGACTGGACAAATAAGTCCTCGTGTCTGTTTCACTGGTCAGGGGACGTGTAAGCCAACAGGGCCACCGCTCTGCCCCCCACAGGCACCCCGGGGCTCTTATGCATGTTATATACCCCGGAAGCTGGTGTATTTGCGACCCGCTGTATGATAGTAATGGTGGGGAAAAAAGAAGTCAGGGAAGGGAGAGGGAAGGGTTGGGAAGAAAAGGGCATGGGAAAAGGTAAATCAGGGGGGAGGGAGGAATCGTAGGAGGGGAAAAAGGGATGGGGGGTAAGACAAGGGAAAGAAGGGTTGTTACATTAATGGTCAGTCTAGAACATTGTCGTCTATTGACCATGTGATATTGTATAGTCCAAGATGTCCAAAGGGCTTAATGTAACATGAGTGACCATTTCTTATAGCAGAAAGAGTATTTCCCAGCTTCTTCAATCACCCTACAGGGGTAGCATAAAGTCACTCTACGGTCGGCCGTCCGGTGACCTTGTTCTCAAGTGTCTCTGGGGGGATTGTTGTTCAAGTGGGAGACCTGCGAGAGGCACCTCTTCGGCCAACCTCCATCCATCTTGGGAGAGGAGGTGGGAGGCCCGAGGCAGCAGGCCAGTCCGGAAGATCAACATCGGGCAGCTGAAATGCACGTAGGAATCCTGGCAGATCTCCTTTCTTGCGGAAGGTAGCAGACTGGCCATCTTTGGTGGCGATAAGTTGGAAGGGGAAGCCCCATCGGTAGGTGATGTTATGGTCCTTAAGTGCCGACAATAAGGGTCTTAGTCCTCTCCTCTGCTGAAGTGTACGACGTGCCAGGTCTGGGTATAGGGAGATGGTAGCGTTCATGAAGGAAATATGTCCCTGTGCCCTGGCAGCCTGCATTATGGCATCTTTCACAGTAAAAAAGTGCACCCTACAAATGACGTCTCGGACTCTGGACTCATCTGTGGGTCTCGGAGCAAGTGCCCTATGCACCCTATCCATCTCTATGGCGGGCCCCTCAGGTTCTCCCAACACTTGATTAAAGAGCTGCTGCACCACACTTCTTAGCTCACCGGAGGGAACGGACTCAGGAAGACCGCGGACACGGATGTTGTTCCTCCGGATGCGGTTTTCCGTGTCTTCCTGGCCTGAGAGCAGCTCCTCTATTAAGGTAGAATGGGACTCTATCAGAGCTCTGTGGGCCTGTAGTTCGTCTAGCATGGCCTCCTGAGTCTGCTCCACTACTTCCACCCGGGCTGTGAATTCCCCCTTCAGGGCCTGGATCTCCTGCCTGTAGGTGCCCTCCAGGCGTGAGGCCAGTCTATCCAGATCGTCCTTAGTGGGGAGATGTTTAATCAAATTACTTAGCTCAGACTCCGGGTGATGGTCATGTGGAGCGATGTGGCGGGCTTCCTCCTCCTCTCCTCCTTGTAGTGCTGCGTATCTGTTGCTCCTCTCCCGCCTCTCCTTGGCCGCAGCTCCCGCGCTGTGAGGGGCCGCCGCCATCTTGGGTGCTGCTGCTGCTGAGCGCGGTAAAGTGGAGGAGCGGAGATATTTGTCCAAGCTCGTCTCCGGTCCCTGCGCTGTGGGTCCCCCGTGTCCCTGGGTCTTCCCGGTCCGGCCCATGTAGTTGAGGACTCCGGGGATGGCGGAAATATAAGCCTTCTGGGCGCCTGCAGAGCGGAGCGGTGAAAAGCGTGTCTTAGCTCCCCATCAGCAAGCCACGCCCCCCTAGATGGATTTTTACTAAATAGGAACCTTTTTTCTATATCATTAATTATTCCACTGTTATGTGCCTCTTTTATCATGGTGTTGTAGATTTTAGTTAATACAGGAAAAGGATCCTTGTCAATTTTTTTGTAATAATTCTCATCAGAGAGAATAGTCACGGCTTCATTGACATATGCTGAGGTATCCTGTATCACTATCCCTCCCCCTTTGTCAGCCTATCTGATAACAATCTCATTATTTTCCTGTAAAGACCGAAGGGCTAATCGCTCTTTTTTGGACATATTTTCTTTATAGTCTGATGATAAGTTCCTTTCATTAATAGATTCTAGGTCTTTCAGGACCATTTCTTGAAATGTTTCAATATAATGCCCTCTTCTTTCAGTGGGATAAAAATTGCTTGTGTTTTTAATGGTGGGATGGTAATAAACATCTTTGTCCATATCTGATTGTTTGGGGACAGTGGGTCCACGTTCCAAAGCAATTTTCAATGTTATTTTCCTTATATATATGTATATATGGATATACACAATGTTTGCACACCGATGGCTTACTCTGTTCACGTCACTGATGACACGCTCTGTTCACGTCACATTGTCCCTCCCTGTTCAGTGACGTCACAATGATTCAGCAACAATTGTTTTAGCGCCTTCTCAAATGTATAAAAGTATCTTGTATGTAATACTTTGTAATGTCCCTGAGGAAGGAGCTGAGAGATAGCTCCGAAACGCGTTGGATTAAAGAACTACTTCAACCAGACGTTCCATTGTCCTGGTCTTCCTTTGGTAGCAGCGCGGATCGTACGACACTTCGTCCTTATATGCTGATTTCTGACCATGGTGACCCGTGGATGTGTGGATCCAGCAACAGCTACTGACTAAGCGTTCATACTGGTAGTGGGTTTACACAACCAGATCAGGTGAGCAGGCCTTTGTCGCCATAGATATTCCTCTATATAGTAGAGATAAGACCCTATTGCGCATTTGTCTCATTTCTACAGAAGAAAATAAATTGGCATCAATGCTGAAATATTGATCCTTTAATGAACACAGAATGGTCAGATTTTAGTAAGACAAAAGTTTTGTCGCCTGGTCATATAATTCACCCGATCCTAGTTTACATCCTCACCTGTGCTCAGTAAATGATTAATTAGTGGGTGTGTCTAAAAAGAAACCCAGCACCCCATACCTTCACTTGAACTGCAACTTGACCTCTGACAACATGCCAAAAATCCACCCTGCAACCAAAGCCTTGATAATCAAGAGGCTGAAGACCAGATACACTGCAAAGGTGTCTGGCACCTTTAATGTGTCTCAGCGTCAAGTACAGTTGTGGCCAAAATTATTGACACCCCTGCAATTCTGTCAGATAATACTCAGTTATTCCTAAAAATGATTGCAATCACAAATTCTTTGGTATTATTATCTTCATTTAATTTGTCTTCAATGAAAAAACACAAAAAGAATTGTCCTAAAGCCAAATTGGATATAATTCCACACCAAACATAAAAAAGGGGGTGGACAAAAGCATTGGTACTGTTAGAAAAATCATGTGATGCTTCTCTAATTTGTGTAATTAACAGCACCTGTAACTTACCTGTGGCACCTAAGAGGTGTTGGCAATAACTAAATCACACTTGCAGCCAGTTGACATGGATTAAAATTGACTCACCCTCTGTCCTGTGTCCTTGTGTGTACCACATTGAGCATGGTGAAAAGAATAGAAGACCAAAGAACTGTCTGAGGACTTGAGAAAACAAGTTGTGAGGAAGCATGAGCAATCTCAAGGCTACAAGTCCATCTCCAAAGACCTGAATATTCCTGTGTCTACCGTGCGCAGTGTCATCAAGAAGTTTAAAGCCCATGGCACTGAGGCTAACCTCCCTAGATGTGTACGGAAAAGAAAAATTGACAAGAGATTTCAACACAAGATTGTGCGGATGGTGGATAAAGAACCTCAACTAACATCCAAACAAGTTCAAGCTGCCCTGCAGTCCAAGGGTACAACAGTGTCAACCTGTACTATCCGTCGGCGTCTGAATGAAAAGGGACTGTATGGTAGGATGCCCAGGAAGACCCCACTTCTTACCCCGAGGCATAAAAAAGCCAGGCTGGAGTTTGCCAAAACTTACCTGAGAAAGCCTAAACGTGGGCAAAGGCATCAACATAGAGTTTACAGGAGAAAAAAAAAGAGGCATTCAAAGAAAAGAACACGGTCCCTACAGTCAAACATGTCGGATGTTCCCTGATGTTTTGGGGTTGCTTTGCTGCCTCTGGCACTGGGCTGCTTGACCGTGTGCATGGCATTATGAAGTCTGAAGACTACCAACAAATTTTGCAGCATAATGTAGGGCCCAGTGTGAGAAAGCTGGGTCTCCCTCAGAGGTCATGGGTCTTCCAGCAGGACAATGACCCAAAACACACTTCAAAAAGCACTAGAAAATGGTTTGAGAGAAAGCATTGGAGACTTCTAAAGTGGCCAGCAATGAGTCCAGACCTGAATCCCATAGAACACCTGTGGAGAGATCTAAAAATGGCAGTTTGGAGAAGGCACCTTTCAAATAACAGGGACCTGGAGCAGTTTGCCAAAGAAGAATGGTCTAAAATTCCAGCAGAGCATTGTAAGAAACTTATTGATGGTTAGTGGAAGCGGTTGATCGCAGTTATTTTGGCTAAAGGTTGTGCAACCAAGTATTAGGCTGAGGGTGCCAATACTTTTGTCTGGCCCATTTTTGGAGTTTTGTGTGAAATTATCAATGATTTTCTTTTTGCTTCATTCTCTTTTGTGTTTTTTCGTTGAAGACAAATTAAATGAAGATAATAATACCAAAGAATTTGTGATTGCAATTATTTTCAGGAAGAAACTGAGTATTATCTGACAGAATTGCAGGGGTGTCAATACTTTTGGCCACAACTGTACACAGAATTAAGAAAAGATTTGAAGAGACTGGAGGTGTGTTTGACAAGCTCAGGTCCGGCAGACCCCATAAGACAACTGCTCAGGAGGAACGTTTGTTGGTTAGAAAATCCAAAGCAAGCTTCTATTCCATTGCAGCAAAGCTCCAACAGGCCAGGTCACCTCAAGTCCCTGTGTCAACTAGAACAGTTTGTAGGATTTTGTCTCGAAATGGCCTCCATGGTCGAATCAGTGCCCAGAAGCCAGCACTAAACAAAAGGCAAATAAAAATCTGTGTGGCATTTGCAAAGTCCCACAGCCTGCTAAACAGATGGACGCTGGAAAAGTGGCAGAAGGTGGATTTCTCAGATGAATCTTCAGTAGAATTACACCACAGCCGCTGCAAATACTGGACATACTGGAGCCCGTATGGATCCAAAATACACCCAAAAAATAGTTAAATTTGGTGGTGGAAAGATCATGGTCTGGGGTTACATTCAGTATGGGGGTGCGCAAAACATTTGCAAGGTGGAAGGCAATATCAATAGCCTAAAATATCAATAAGTATTAACTACCTCTTATATTGCAAATCATAAAAGGGGTCATATTGTGCAGCAGGATGGTGCTCCATCTCATACATCCATCTCTACAACAAAGCTCCTCCAGGCAAAAAAGATCAAGGTGTTCAAGGACTGGCCAACCAAGTCACCAGACATGAACATCATTGAGCATGTTTGGGGTAGGATGAAAAAGGAAGCTTGGAAGGCAAATTCAAAGAATCTATATGAACTCGGGAGGCATGTAAGACTGCATTCTTTGCTATTCCTGATGACTTCATTAAAATATTCTATGAATCATTGTTGAACCGCATGGATGCAGTCCTATAAGCTCATGGAAGTCAAACAAAATGTTAAATATGACTCTAATAGCATCACAAATTCATTCACCAATATTATGCAACATATATTTGTATTTTTAGTTAATTTTTTGTTTGAAAATCACATTACTTTCTGTGGGCGACAAAACTTGTGTCTTGCCAAAATCTGACCATTCTGTGTTCATTAAATGATCAATATTTCAGCATTTATGCCAATTTATTTTCTTAACCTAAACCACATTTGGGAGGGTTTCAACTTTCAAAAGAGTAATTTATACAACCAATGGATGAATTTAACGTCAGGCTATAAGCTTTTATTAGCATAACATAGATAAGCTACATAACTTCTGTCAGGTAGTAAAAGCTAGGTTTAATGAAGCAATTAGTTAGGGCTATAAACAAATCAGATACCGTATTTTTTGGACTATATTACGCAATTTTTTCCTCAAAATGTGGGAGGAATGTGTAGGGCTCATCTAACAGTCCGAATGTAACATGTGTAGGCTTGCTGTGGGGAGGGTACTAGAATCGCAAGAGACAGGAAAGGGTCGCCAGTGCACAAATCCAGCTGTTAGGGAAACTTTGTGAGCCCATTGTTCAAAGTACTTTAATGTTCACTGCTCATGGGGAGAAGCTTCATGCCCACACCTCTGCGCTCGCTACAGTGCCAAGAATTGGGCATGGGAAGCAACTAATGAATATTCCATCACTTTAAACAGCGGACATGTGCTTTTCCCAGTCACTGGATACCTGCAGTGGCTGGAGAATTTGTTTGTACAGTGGGAAAAAAGGAATGAAAAGAAAAAGAAAAAAGAAAAATAAAATAGTATGTGTCGTGACGCCACCCGTAGAATGCAGCCAGTATAGCCGCTGCTGCAGTCGGGACCTCTGGGGATGATGGGTGTAACAGCTCTGATGGTTTAGCTCTCCCCGAGAAGAGCGGGTCCCCAGGGCAAGCGTATAGTCTATGGAGGTGATAATTTTGTCGGGGGTGCAGGACTTAGTGTACAAAATAACTGACAGACACAAGGGTGACAGTCTCCTTTACGTTTACTGAAGTAAGTAGCAGATTTGCCCAGGGCACAGGTCACAAGTGGTATCAGGGGTCCGGAGCCTGGAAGCAAGTTGAGGTTTCCACACCTGGCAATTTCTGAGGCTTTCCTACTGCGCTACTTCCTGTGGGCCATGGCTGCTTTAAACTGTGGTGTGACCCTCTCCTCTCTTGTTTTGTCTTGGCCATATGACAGGTGGCTTTGAGCTCTATTTACTTTACTCTCTTCTCACTGCATCTCCCTGAGCTCTTTGGTGTGGCTGAGTCTCCTGGCCTTTTGGTGGGCGGGCGACTTAGAATCACCCGCCCTCTGGTGTTGGTTGCTGAGCATAAAGTCCCTTGCGACCTCGGACTCTGGTGTCTGTCCTGTGCTCGATGCTGGGGTGAGCTGGCACTGCTCCACTCCCCACACCTACTCCTTCACTTCCTCAGACCTTTAGCTACAGGTCTATTGTGAATTCATTGGAGCTCCCTCCGGTGGTTGTTGCTGGTAATGCAGCTGACTGTGTGGGCTTCTCAGGTGATGGTGATGATTGGCAATCTGGTTCTTGAAGCATATAATGGTTTGAAGTGGATCAATCCTTGCCAGCTGTCTTTGGTTCCTGGAGGAGTTCACATCTCTCTGGTTTCTGCTGCTCTGTGGAATTCTTTGCAAGCTAAGTGGATGGTTTTCTGATATGTTGCGGCACACTTTTGTGTGCTTAAGGTTCAGCCTATGTTTTGTCTTATTCTAAGCTGTGGGTTTGCAATTTAGTCTGTATATTTGCTTATCTGCTCTCAGATAGGAAGTTTTCTTCCTAGGAATTTTACCATTCACTATTATCTGTTATTTCCAGTTCTGCTGGCATTTGATTTATAGAAGTCTGCAGATATAGAGGGCGCCGAGTCTTAGTGACTCAGGGTAATTTTTGTTCTATCTGCTGTTGGTGGTTTTTTGATAGTGTTTTATACTGACCACAATAATATTCTATCCTGTCTTTCCTATATAGCTAGTTTGGCCTCTTTTGCTAAACCTTTTACTCAGCCTGTGTTTGTTTTTCTTTCTCTGGTTTCCCAGTTAATATCTGTGGGGGCTTGCTATTGTTTTGGGGTTCTGCTCTGAGGCAAGATAGCTTTTCCTACATCCATCTTTAGGAGCAGTTAGTTCTCCGGCTGTGCAGAGGTGCCTAGGTCTTGTTAGTTACATCTCACGGCTACTTCTAGTTGCAGTGTGTAGTCAGGGATTGCAGTCAGTACAGTTACCAATGACTTCTATGGATTCTGAATGTTACTCCTGAGTCATCGGTTCATAACACAGGTCCCTCACACTGGCTAGTCAGTTTCCATCGGCCGGGCCTGACACGGCTCCCGACAGTAGGATGTCTTCTATAGTTGTCCCAGGAACTGAACTGCCTAACCCCACCCTCAGACCAGAATTTATAGGGGACCTGCCCTTTATATCGGGTTTTAGAGCTCCCCTTCTGGCCTGGAGTTGTGTGCGTGTATGTGTTTCACCTGATGTGGGTACCTGTTCTTGCCTCCAAGTGCAGTATTGTGGCAACCGGACCCTGGGGTGCCACATTCCCCTTGGTTAAATTCAGTACTCTTGGACTGAGGAAACACTTTTTGTATAGATAAAGTATAACCTTGACAATTCATTAAATAATGAACAGAGTCTCAAAAGGAAAAATTAACAAAAACCAAGAAAAACCGAAGAAAAAAGCAGTCACTTTGGTGATTAGTCCTTCCACCATTGGCTAATGAAAAGTATATTTACATAGTCTTTGCCACAACCAGTCTTGTAACTAATGGTCCATATTTAATTAAAAGTTCAAGAAAGCACAAAAGTTAATACAGTAATGTCACTGTAGGCACTGTACGCTTGGTGGTTGTATTAACGCTTAGTTACTTGAAAACACACATATTTACACAGTGCATAATAGGAAACAAACATTTACATTATAAACCTTGTCACATTTCTTTGGCTAATTAATCCTATAACGGACTGGTGTCTGACCTAGGTTGCTGTGTGTAGACCTACGCAGTACAGGTATATTGCTACATGTGGATGTTTCAGTTGGGCTAGCTGGATCTGTAGTGTCTGCCATTGGTGGAGTGTATGCACTACTTGCTGGTGTTAGTGGTTCTGGTATGGCAATGGCAACAGGTTGACTCTGACTCACCATGGAACTGACAGGCTTACCAATAGCGAGGGGCTGATTCTTTGGTTCAGGTCTTGGCAATGACTCTTCAGCTCTTAAAATCCTTACAGGTGGTTGCGCTGCCACAAGGGGAAAGGTCAGTACAGGGACCACAATAGCTCCACTGATCTGGGTCCAAGTCTTGGGGAAGTCTCCTAACACAGTGCGGATCCTTTGCTGGTTTGGGTTTAGGTATTGTCAGGGACTTTTCTTAACTTTTCAGCTGCTCGTGGCATTGTTTCAGGTGATTTCTAGTGATGGTGGCAGAGGTTTCTCACCCGTATTTGCTGATCAGGCCGACCTTCTGAGGGTCAAAGTGAGAAGGCATCAAGGTGTAGGGCTCTGCCTCCCACTGGTCATCCAATTTGTGAACCCGTCGCTTTTTCTTTCTCTTCTCCTGGTACCATGGGGTCTGCGAGTGCTTTCTGGTTGTATGTCCTCTCCTGCTTCTCTCTAGCCTGAGTCAGGTTTCTCTCAACGCATTCTTGCACCTGGTGATACCTCTGTTGGCGCTCCGCATCATAGTCTGTTTATGGGAGGTTGTTTTCAGGAATCATGACCCCAATTTCTAGGTCAATAGGCAGTTTGCTGGGTCTTGCGCTCATCAAGTAGGCGGGGCTGAAGTTGGTTAAATTCACTGGGATGTGGTTTTACAGGTCCACTAGATCTGGCAGATTCTCTGGCCACATGTTCCTCTCTTCTAGTGGTATTTTTTTCAGCAGATATATAACTACTTGGTTCATCTTCTCGCAAAGACTGTTTGTCTGGGGATGGTACGGCGTGGTGCTGATCTTTTTGCACCCATACAGGCTGCAGAATCTCCTCAAAGGCTGGATCTTGATCTGTCAGTACCTGTTCCGGGTAGCTGTGGGGTCTGCAGAAGTGCACCTGGAAGGCTCGTGCTGCAGTCTTCGCTGTCAGGTCTTTCACGGGTACCACCACCAGGAATCAGGAGTAGTGGTCCACTATCGTGAGGGCGTAGACATAGCCAGACTAGCATGGGGTCAACTTCACATGGTCCAAGGCCACTAACTGCAGGGGCTGTTTGGTGACAATGGGTTGCAACGGGGCCCAGTGGCTGTGGCCGCAGCTCCAGCATCACACTTCAATGGTTGCCCTCATACCAACCCAGTAGAACCTCCCACAGAGCAATACCTCCAGCTTCTTCCACTTGAAATATCTAGCCCCGTCATGGTAGGTTTCCAAGAATATATAGGTGTCTCTCTTCAGGACCACTATCTGCCACACTAGCTCGTGGGTCCTAGGGTTGGTGTGCCGCCTGCACAGTTTACCGGCATAGATGAACAGTCTGCCTCTTTCCTTTCAGTTTCAGTGCCTCTGCCGTGGCGTCTGGGCCTGGGTGCGTGTCCGTTTTTTTCAGTAGTTCATTGATCAGGCTAACAGCGGGGTCACTGTTAGAGATGAGCCACCACCCTAATGTTCAAATTCGATTAGTCAAATTTGAGATTTGTTCGTCGAATGTTCGACGAACAACGCGAATTTCATTGAAATCAATGGCAGGCTACAGAAAACAAATAGAAAACACCTTCAAAGGGCTAGAAAAGCTGCCAAACTACTCAGAATGGACAACAAACACCACAAAAAGTGACAACAATTCAAACACAGTACAAATAGTCACAGGCTAAGTGGCTTAAGTTTTCTACATTAAGTAAAAAGAGGTAGAAGAGTAAAAGGAGAATGAGACACAGGTATGGACATGTCACACCCTTTTTAAATCATGTAAAACATAGCAAAGGGACTCCAACAAGAATCCTTACTCCTTTCAAAGGGTCACACCTACAGCAAAATGGCATCAATTCTCCCTGACCCAAAATTGCTCAATGGCCCAGCTTGCATGCAGGGCACAGGGTCTGGAACAGGACCTGGCCTAGCATTTCATGGTTAAAGCTTGCTCAGCAACTTGACATCCGACAAAGGATTCTCCGGTCATTAAATTCTTGTGTTACCAACCCCTTTAAACTTTTTGTAAATAATACACGGACACTGCTTGCGACTTGGTTAAAATTTGGCCACAGCATCCCCTTTATTACCTATTATTTACATACTAACCCAGGGCCACTGCACCCTGGTGTCCCAACATTAAACAATAGGTAACACAGTAATAATACAGTATGTAATACAAATACGTAACCCTGGATAAGCCTGGTCCAGAAACCACCTCGCACAACAAAACATTATCCCTGGCCGCAACACACCGACCCGAGGGATTGTCCCTGGCCGCAACACACCAACCCGAGGGACGAGGTACTAATCACAGAGAATTAATACCCCTAAGTTACAGAAACCCGTGCCTGCCAGTTATCTGAAACTGGAGCAACTATACCGTACTAGTGGCTCACCTCCTGGATACCATGATCCATTAAACCACATGAGGTATTAATTACCAAGAACTAATACCCCTACCTTGCAGGACCCGTGCCTGCAAATTACATGTAACCGGAGCTACTATACCATACTAGTGGCTCGCCTCCCAACTACGATTATCCATTAAACAGCCTCTGGACCAGACCGACCCCTGCCACAGGACTGGCCACGTGACACCTTATGTGGACTGGACCCACCACCACCCAACGCTTGCTCAATACGTTCATGCAATCCCGACATCCACCTGTCTGTTTGCATTCCAAGTAAAATAAACACCATCCGACCTCCAATATTGCAGAGCCGATCACTCCACCTCCTGGTGTCTCACTATGACTCCCCATTACTGGACACAAAAGAGCCACCACCCAATTGACTTTAACTTTAGCCTTGTTCAACCTTTTTGTCCACAAATCAGGCATACCACCTTGACAGACAGGTCACAATATCCAACCACATCACAATCCAACCCAGGTATGAATACTTCCCTCATACCAAATTGCACCTAATATCCTGCATCAACTCCTGGGATGCACAAACCCCAGATCTTTCCCCTCATGCAACCCGACTCATTATAGGGTTGATCCACACTACCATAATACTCAAGACACTGCCCCGAGGTCCTACTAATCCAAAAACCTACTTGAGCACTGAAGACACGTCCTACCCCAACTGACAATCACATGGTCCAACATCGCCTTGCCCTGTCTCCAAAGGACACAAACATTGTCCCAGCATACATGCCCAATTATTATCCATAGCAAACAAAACCGAGCCATAACCTCATAACAATAAACACAACACGTCTAAGCAATATGTTACCCACGACCCCTTCTCCTGGTGCCAGGCCACCACCCCCCCGCCACGTTACCTACATCAAAAGAGGTCGCACATTTAGCTGAAACCGGGCTGATTCCCAGCTTCAAACCATTGAGCCACTTCATCGTTCAATCCCAACCATGGCACCTCTGTGGCCGCGCCAATCCTGAATGAAAGCAACCCATCCTCACCCGGCTGCTCACCCACCTTCCTCAAACATTCCCTTAACATAACCACAAACTGGTACGTTGATAGACACAAATTATCTCCCTGCCTGTAACAATGGGAGCCAAGTTAACCCACACTTACCTCCCCCAACAATTTACAGTTGAAACCGGGAATAACCAAAGTCCTGGGAGACCATACACCACGAATAGTCTCCCTCCTGAACTCAATTTGTCTCTGACTCTTCGTCAGCAACATTCCACTCCATCTGGCATTATTACCACATCCCCAGTGCTAGAACACCTCCCCAAAAATCCCTGGTCAAATCCTGCATCCCATGCAGCTTGAACCAAAACGCAATTGTAGCCACCTTCTGCAACACCACTGAGGCTCATTTACAAGTTACAAATTCATTCCCCCAACAAAATGATAATGCCAAATAACCCAATAACCTCCACAGTAACCTCCATTCCATTCCAGAAACCTGCCCATTCCTGCCACCTCAACAACACATTAAAGATGACATCACCGGTAGCTCGACACACTGAAAAACAAACCCTCTGACCTGGGAAGTTAGGAATTCCAGTTCCCACAATACCGCAGCTAACCAGTAAAATCCCCAATACCATCAAAATCTGCACCACCCTTTTTTTGCCCTGCCTCCAGCCACCTGCCTGCACACCGATGACCCTAAAAAGGCACCAAATCACCCAAACCAACTACCTTCGTATGCAACTGCCACGCACTGTTGGCACAACTCCCATTCACTCCAACCATTATATTCCTGAGAAAAAACACCCGACACAACCAAAACTCGCTGCTTTGACCTCAAATTCAAACAAATGTCCCGGCATTGCGCCCACCATAGCAACCGCTAGAGACTTAGCAGTCAGCCCATGAGCATAATCCTGCATGTAATTAAGTGCACCCAACAAAGACTGCACACTTTTATCCCACATTTTTATTTTTAAATGCAAAACCGTCACAGAGCCCCAAAAAGGATGAACCTGTCATCCCAACAGAAAACGATCATCCAGATATTATACTGACCAATACTGAGCACATCTCACACTGCCCATGCAGTAAAACTGAACACTTCAAATTCATAACAGCCCATCAGTAAATAGTCAATATATTATTCTCCATTCACATGCCGTCCAAGAAATGCTGACTCTCCGTATGCCCTGAAAGCAATCGAAAAACCGTCTTCACTTCCAATTTTTTACCATCCAGGCTCCAAGTACAATTACACACACTAACTCCAATACCCGATCCACAGGTACATAATAAACGTCTTGCCAGTTCCAGCGCGATCCCCATCCTTACCGACACCCCCAGTCGGGCACGACAACTGAATACGCCTAAACCTGCTCGACTTTCATCTGGCACTATTCCTGATGGGGGTATCCACAAATCCACTCATGGCAGCCCCCTAAACAGACCTGTTCTTTGACCCAATTCCACCTCCGCTAAATTTGCCATCCGCCTCCTCTGAGTGCTCAATTACCAAGTTTAAACTACCGGAACACAAACAACCCCTCCCCCTGAATCACGTGGGTTCCGAACAAACAAACTAAAAACAAAAAAACGAACTGTAAACCACTTTGCAGCTTTAGCATCCCAATCCCTGTTTGAAACAGCACTATAACCTTTACCATGGTACTTTCCTTTCCCTCTCACCATTTGTGCTGTTTAATCCAAGTCCCTTCCCCAGCCCCCATACGAAAGAGGGTGAGCCAGGGAAGTAATTTCCACATCCACAAGGAAATGTCCTTGTAAACCCAAAGCAGTCCTTGACGCAGAGCATTCTTCTGCTGAAATTGCTCGACATAACCCCCACCAGGACAAGTGTGGCGCCCTGCTCACGCAGGTAGCCACAGACTTCTCTAATGCACAGTTGGGTTTCCACAGCAGGTACCTACTACATGCAACATCTTCCACCTCGGCACAGTAGGGGAAGCACCACTTGCTGACCTTAGGCAAGATCCCCTATAAATACTGCTGCTGGGGAGGAGTTAGGCAGAGTGTGCAGACGCTAGGAAAGCTGCGAAGACGTCCTGGTGGTCGGTGCCGCTGTTAGGCCCGAACCAGTGACCCAGAGTGGCCCTTCTGACATCCCGCGAGCCTAAGTGGGGACAGAAGGCAAGGAGCAGACAGCCTAAAAGGGAGTGAGGAACTAGTGAGAGTTTGCCCTAAGACGTACCGGACATCGGGGATCCACACCTGTGGGATACTCCAGGACCCGTCACACCATGGAGATTTCAGTCACCCGGTCACCCCTGTGGGTCGAAAAGTGGGAGCCAGACACAGCAGTGTACCACCGCAGTGATCAGAGAGGGTAACCCGTGGACCGCACAGGAGGAGAGGACAGATATCAGAGTCAGGAAGAGAGAGGAGCCCAGTCTGGCTGAATGCAGGCTGGGCTTCAATCACTACAAAGGAACAGAGGAGGCCTTATATCCACTTGCTGTGGGGACCCACTGTGTAACCTGGTCACCTGTCAGTGCCCTGGACATCTTTACCTGCGTACCACCAGTAAAAAGGTAAAAGAGACTTCTGCAGTGTGCGTGTGTCATTCCTCACCGTTCCCAGTACCCCTCATAGACTGCTCCAACACTCCCCATACCATCTACAGCTACACTACAAGCTGACCCTTTATACTACGCTGCCCCGGAGGTCCAGCCCTACCTGTAGAGGACTTTGCCAACTAGCCGCATTACCATCTACCTCCGGCAGACTGTGGCGGCGTTGGTGGCTCATCACCAGAAACTACAGGTGGTGTCACGACAACTTGTAAATATAATCCCCTGTACATATACCCTTTTCAAAAAAGTCCCCCAGGACACGGGATCAGGCGCGGCCACCACTCCCCGTAACACAGGAGCATTAACCCCTTGAAGCCTTATACCTGAGTACCCCAAAGCCTGGGGCACGACATATCTTTTCTGGCATTCACGAACAGGATCCCGTGCCCAGTATTACCGGGTACTGTGTGCTGTATTTTTTACTGTATTGATGGACTGTTTAAACTACACCGCTATTACTGCGCCAAAGAGTGGGAAGAAAGGGGACGTGCCAGCCTATAGAGCGTGAAATTGAAACCTGCCCCTAGCTCAGCCAAGCATTCCCGAGCGCCGCGGCCTAGTCCGGAAACTCCCGAACTGTTTAACTCTTTAAGAACTGGCTGTAATTCACTAGGGGGAGCCTCTAACATGTCGGCCTCCTCCAGCGTTGATGAATTACCCGGAAGCCTCGATGGCTGGCTCCAGTAGTACTGCCAGCGCCACCTCAATGATGCCGATGTCACTCCCATACATCCCGTGGGCCAAGTGGTTGCCCCAGTATGACGAACTCCCTGATACATTGGACAATTTCAAGCGAAAAATCAATAGCGTTCTGGATATGTATGCAATGACCGGCCAACAACGCGCTGCTGTGGTACTCGCACAGTTAACTGGTGCAGCAGAGAAAGAAAGTGCGTTCTGGTCTGCCGCTGAACGCAGATCAGCCGCCGCCATATTTAACAAACTGAGAGCTACCTTCAAGGAGTGCAACGAGGCTGATATACGCATGCGCTTCCATCACTGCTACCAGAGGCCGGAAGATGATATAAGAGCTTATGCCTGGCGTCTGGAAGAAGCACTGCGAGCCCTTAAACATGTCAGCCCTGCTAATGTACCCGACGAAAACAAGCTCCTGATTGAACAATTCACTCGCGGGCTGCTATCCCCCGAGGACAGTAAGACTGTACGTTGGTGGTCATTAAGCAATCCTGAAGCTGACTTTAATACCCTGAAGGAGATGGCCATCAAAGGGTTATGGCCGGTAGAGACCCATGAAGCTGCTATTAAAAGGTGGTGCAGTGGTGAAGTGCAGGCTACCTCAAAACCATTACCCATGTCTACAGCCACACACAATGTTCAATCTGCTCAGCCTGAAAAGTATGATTCCCTGCAAGCTGAGATGCGTGATGAAATGCGCCAAATGAACAAAAACATCACTAAACTGATGGATGCTCTGCAGTTGCAGCAAAGCAAACAGCCAACGCCAAGACCCCAGTCCCGACCTCAGCCGCTGATTCAACTTGCCGACAGTCTGGAGGATGTACCCTGGATGCGAGGGAAGCAAGCCCCAGTGTACCGAAGAAGGAACACAGACCGCTACAGCTCCACTGGGGAGCCCATCTGCCGCCTCTGTAACTGCAACGGTCACCTCGCCAGGAGTTGTCCGTTAAACGGGCAGTCCCTGGGGGCCGGGGCCAAACCTCAGGATTAGATCAATAGGGCCCAGCCACCTGGTACTAGACCATCATCGGACAGAGGCCGTTTCTGTCCATTGTGCTAGATGGCATCCAGACACCTGCTCTGCTGGACACTGGGTCACAGGTGACCACCATCCCCTATATCCTTTATAAGAAATATTGGTCTGATGCAGAACTGAAACAGCCTGATCTAGACTTTACCCTTAATGCATCTAATGGTGAACCAATTACTGTGATGGGGGTTATAGAAGTGCCCATAAAGGTGGGGAGGGTGGAATTGAAGAACCAAGGGGTCCTTGTAGTAGCAGAAGCCAATAATGCTAATGATCCATATATCATACTAGGCACTAATGTTGTTAGCAATTGCATGGAGGAAGTTTTGTCTTTGCTTCAACAGATTGCAGACACTGCCAGACCTGGTCAGAGGAAGGTCCTCCAGCATGAGATCAGAGCCATCCTGCACCGTCAACAGGTAACAATAACAGGTGGCGAAATTGGTACTGCACGGGTGACAGACCCGTTGCCTATTGTGATTCCCCCAATGAGTGAAATGATGATTTGGTGTTGAGCAGCTATAGGTCTGAGAGGGAAGGACTATCAGGCATTAGTGGAGCCCATCAGCACTGAGCACAGACCTACACTGTTGACAGCCCGGGGGTGTTCGACGTACACAATGGGAGAGTACCTGTTCGCATCTTAAATTGTGGCAGTGAGGAGTTTAAATTACCAAGGTATACCACCGTTGCTAAATTGTACACAGTCAGCAGCAACGAGATCCAAACAGTTTGACCCATACCCTGTACTAAAGGGGAAAAACCTGATCAAACAACTGGGTCACTGGAGGACTGGTGTCAGCAGCTCCATGTCGGAACTGACACCACTCCTGTGCACGAAAAGCAAGGTGTGTACCGGGTAGTTCAAGAATTTTAACAAGTCTTTAGTAAGCATCCACTTGACTTTGGTAGGATAAAAGGGGTACAACATCACATCCCCACAGGTATACATCTACCAATCAAAGAGCAGTACAGGCCTATTCCACCTGTACATTATCAAAAAGCCAAGGAAATGCTACAGGACATGAAGGACGCAGGGGTTATACGAGATAGCTGTAGTCGCTGGGCAGCCCCATTAGTCCTAGTCAGGAAGAAGGATGGCAGTATGAGAATGTGTGTAGACTACAGGCAAATAAACAGCATAACACACAAGAATGCTTACCCGTTACCTCGTATAGAGGAGTCATTAGCTGCGCTGAAGTCTGCCAATTACTTCTCCACCTTAGATCTTACTAGTGGGTATTGGCAGGTGTCCGTAGCCGAGAAAGACAGAGAGAAGACGCCATTTACATCACCTATGGGTCTATGTGAATTCAACAGAATGCCCTTTGGACTATATAACGCACCCGGAACCTTCCAGCAATTGATGGAGAGTTGCCTGGGACATAAGAACTTTGAGACGGTACTGCCCTACCTGGATAACGTGATCGTGTACTCCAAGACCTACGGGGAACATGTCACCCATCTAGCCGAGGTGTTTGAAGCTCTGGCCAAATACGGGATGAAGCTAAAACCATCAAAATGCCACCTGTTAAAGCCAAGAGCACAGTACCTGGGACACATAGTCAGTGCCGAAGGCATGGCCCCTGATCCAGATAATGTAACAGCAATCAAGGAGTGGCCAGAACCCAAGACCCTAAAGGAAATACGTCAATTCCTGGGATTGGTGGGTCACTACAGGAGGTTCATGAAGGAGTACACCAAGAAGGCTGCTCCACTGCAATACCTTCTAGTAGGCCAACCCATGAAGGTCAGGCCCAAGGATTCTCCGTGGAGATGGAGTAAGGAACAAGAGGAAGCATTCCAGATGATGAAAGAAGCCCTGACAGGAGAAGAAATCCTTGCTTACCCGGACTACAACCTGCCATTCCTGCTGTACACGGATGGCAGCAATGTGGGACTTGGAACTGTCCTTTCTCAAAAACAACACGGCAAGGAAAGGGTGATCGCCTATGCCAGTAGGAAGCTGCGCCCCACAGAAAGGAACCAAGATAACTATAGTTCCTTCAAGCTGGAAGTCCGGGCCTTGGTCTGGGCCGTCACCGAGAGGTTCATACACTATTTGGCCTCTAGCAAATTTACAGCCTACACGGATAACAATCTGCTGACCCACCTGGAAACTGCGAAGTTGGGAGCCATGGAATAAAGATGGATGGCCAGATTGTCTAACTACCAGTTCACCATCAAGTACCGGGCTGGGCACCAGAATGGAAATGCGGATGCCTTATCCAGAATGCCTCACCTGTCAGAAGAGGGTGTAGATGAAGACGAGCTGGAAGAAGTGGAGTTAGCTGCCTTCCATCAAGTAAGAGTAACCCAATGCCAGCAAACCCGTCAAGATCTTCCTGCAAGAATGGTGAACCCGTTGCCCCACTTTGGTTGGTAAGAGGTGCAAGACAATGACCCGGCTGTCAGTATAATAAAACAACTGATAACCCAGGAGTCAGTGAAGCTGCCTGAAAATCCCCAATCTGAAGCCAAACATCTGTGGAGCGAGCGGAGTAAGCTGTTCATATACCAAGGGAAGCTTTGTCGGAGGTACATCAACCCAAAAACACATAAGATGACCTGGCAAATCATCGTGATCAGAAATCCATGTGATCTTGAATGCCTATCACAACCAGATAGGTCACTTCGGATGAAAGAAGCTAGAAATGCTTCTGAGAGATAGATTCTTTTGGGTCGGCATGCGGACATCAATTGAAAGATGGTGTAAAAATTGTAAACCCTGCAGCCTGAGAAGAAAGGACTTACAGAGCCAGAAAGCACAGCTCCATCTAATTGTAACAAAGCAGCCTCTGGAAATAGTAGCCTTGGACCATGTAAAACTGACTCCAAGTAGATCCGGCTACACCTATGCGTTGACCATGGTAGACCATTACTTGAGATTCTTAATGGTTGCCCACGTAAAAGAGTTGACAGCTGCAACAGCTGCTAAAACATTCCAAAATGTCTCCTGCAGACCATTGGGATACCCTGAACAGGTCCTAACAGATCAAGGAACAGCCTTTGAAGCGGAGATCTTCCAAAAGTTCTGCCATATGTATGGGTGCAAAAACATCAGAACAACCCCATATCATCCACAAGCCAATGGACTCTGTGAGAGAATGAATCTTATCATCATCGACATGCTGAAGATCTTGCCCTTAGAAGAAAGAAACAAATGGCCGGAGAAGCTACCTGACTTGGTTGAAATGTACAACCACATTCCAGTAAGCTCTACAAACTTTATACCAGCTTACCTGATGAGAGCCTGTACAGGTAAGTAACCTGTAGACTTGGAACTCGGAGTAGTAGATCCCGAAGCAGATAACACAATTCCCAATTGGAATGCCCATCGCCTCGAACAATACAAAATGGTTCAAGCCTGTGTAGAAGATAACCTGGAGAAATCTTGTGAAAAACAAGAAAGGGACTATAACAAACACTCTCCAGAAGAACCAATAGCACCTGGAAGTATAGTCCTTGAGAAAAAAAGAACCAAACACAAATTGGACTATCAGTGGGAACAAGAACCCTACATTCTACTAGGTTCTGGACATGATAACAGCAAAGTCTGCCTTATCAGCAATAACGGTGGAGAAACCACACAGACTGTATCCAGAAATCACATCAAAAAGTGTCCAACTGATTGGGAAAACCAAAATCCCTCAAATCAACCAATTCAAGAAACAGAACCAGTTCCAGAACAAAGTTCAAATGAAGAACCAAAAGAGAAGGTAATCCCTACTATCTTAGGAGAATTCCCAGAAGATTGGCCTCAACAAGATGGAGCCATCATAGTGCCAGTGCTGAATTTCTACCAGCCCAATGAAGTGGTGCAAAGGAATCAGGAAGAAATACCCGTTACTAGAGAATCTGATGATGCTGCAAGCGGTACAACTGCTAGCCCTCTAGTGAGACTAAGGCAACGCAGACACTTACCTGACATATCTGCACTAAGCCCTTAACTAGAAACCTCACCTGAGACAGTGACACCTGTAGTGCGTAGATCGCAGAGATGCACACAAGGTCAACCCCCGTCTAGGTATGGAGAGTGGGCACAGTAAAGTCAGAGGTAGAGCACACTAAAGTAACATGTAAATAGCCATTGTAAAATAGAAATGTAAATAGTAGTGTACAGAAGGGTGGAGGAACTGGGCCTAGCCCCACACACGTTAAGTTAGGAACAGAAAGTGCCTGGGGTGGGAGGTACCAGGTCTCCTAAGCCGAGACACCCATAGGGACATGTGTTTATTGAAAATGTGGACTTTTGAAAGACTTTTCCCTTTTTCTTACCCGGAGCATACAGAAAATTGACTGTATAGACTCTTTGAACTGAACTTTTCCCTTTGAACGTTTTCCGGATTAAAATTTAAAAGGAGTACAGTTACGGGACTAATGTAGCCACAAACTCTTCAAAGCCTGCGGTGATTGGACTAGCACCGTACAGACTTGCCTATTTTGCATTTTTCAAATATTTTTCAGTGCTTTTTGTAAATTTTTATATTTTAAGACTTTGTAAATATGTTACCTGTTATATTGTTGAATATTGTTATTTCTTTTTGTTTGAACAAAAATGCTCAGTCCCGGAGTACTGAGGTTACCTAGGGGGGTATGTGGCGCCCTGCTCATGCAGGTAGCCACAGACTTCTCTAATGCACAGTTGGGTTTCCACAGCAGGTACCTACTACATGCAACATCTTCCACCCCGACACAGTAGGGGGAGCACCACTTGTTGACCTTAGGCAAGATCCCCTATAAATACTGCTGTTGGGGGAGGTGTTAGTCAGAGTGTGCAGACGCTAGGAGAGCTGCGAAGACATCCTGGTGGTAGATGCCGCGGTTAAGCACGAACCAGGGCCTCGGAGTGGCCCTTCTGACATCCCGCGAGCCTAAGTGGGGACAGGAGGCAAGGAGCAGACAGCCTAAAAGGGAGTGAGGAACTAGTGAGAGTTCGCCCTAAGACGTATCGGACAATGGGGATCCGCACCTGTGGAATACTCCAGGACTCGTCACACCATGGAGACTTCAGTCACCTGGTCCCCCTGTGGGTCGAAGAGAGGGAGCCAGACACAGCAGTGTACCACCGCCGTGATCAGAGAGGGTAACCCGTGGACCGCACAGGAGGAGAGGACAGATATCAGAGTCAGGAAGAGAGAGGAGCCCAGTCTGGCTGAATGCAGGCTGGGCTTCAATCACTACAAAGGAACAGAGGAGGCCTTATACCCACTTGCTGTGGGGACCCACTGTTTAACCTGGTCACCTGTCAGTGCCCTGGACATCTTTACCTGCGTACCACTAGTAAAAAGGTAAAAGAGACTTCTGCAGTGTGCGTGTGTCATTCATCACCGTTCTCAGTACCCCTCATAGACTGCTCCAACACTCCCCATACCATCTACAGCTCCACTACAAGCTGCCCCTTAATACTACGCTGCCCCGGAGGTCCAGACCTACCTGTAGAGGACTTTGCCAACTAGCCGCGATACCATCTACCTCCTGCGGACTGTGGCGGCGCTGGTGGCTCATCACCAGAAACTACAGGTGGCGTCACCACAACTTGTAAATATAATCCCCTGTAAATATACCCTTTTCAAAGAAGTCCCCCAGGACACGGGATCAGGCGCGGCCACCACTCCCCGTGACACAGGAGCATTAACCCCTTGGAGCCCGATACCCGAGTACCCCAAAGCCTGGGGCTCGACACAAGCTCCCCGGTAAAGTCTATAAGTCTTGCATAAAGCAGCCGTATACCAAAACAATGTGGAGCACCTCTGGCTTCTGTTCCCCAATAGCCCTAGCTAAAAGCACGAACACCTGCAGTGGGAGCAAAGAAAATCCGTCCACACACATTCCCTATTAGAAACTGTCCCGCTCTTCCATCTCCAAGTGCACCCTGACAGGCCCTCAAAGCACACATACACCTTTCCTTTATCCCATCGATCACTGCACCTCTTCGCCCACCTTGTTATTCTCCTAATTCCCCCCTTCCCATCACTGCTGCCCCCAACAGCACCATTACCACCAGAACATTACCACCAACCTGCAACCCCCACTGTGCTGTTTAGAACTCCTGACCCCACTTCCACTGGGCCAACCCATGCTCCCCACCGGGGACCGTAACTTCCAACCTTCAGAACTGCCATCATATTATGCACCCACACCAACATCCTACATCCTACCACCAACCTCTCAATCAGCATGAATTGTAATGAAAATCTGTTAACTCACCCAGCTGCCTCAGAGACCTCCTCCGAGCAGCTGCAACGCAGTCCTCTCCCATCTGGTCATCAGTAGGAAGAAAGCACAGGGGACCTATGGACCCCCCAGGCTGTAGCCGAAATCCGTAGCCTCTTCAGGCCATTGCCCACAATGGGCTGACCAGTCCCAAGCACACCCTGCCGACTGCAGGAGGGCTGCTCTTGATCCTTTGAATGCTGGGTTCACCCCGGGACCACCCATGGCGCACCGCAACTACTTCCTCACCGGAGGGGATATCCTGCTGGGTTTGTCCCCCCTAACAACTGTGGAAGAGGGGAAACCACTGCTGCCACTTGCTGCCCCTTAACCAAAGGTGACCAGCTGCTGGGTTCATCCTCCACACCACTCAGAGGACACCGCTCCCGCCAGACTCGATCGCTCCAGAATCTTCCGCTGTGTCCCTGGCATCCGGGGCTCCCTCCACACTGTGCCCGATGTAGTTGGCCCTTCCTATCCAGAAGGCCACTCGTGCCCATCCGCTGGCTGAGGGGGTAACATCCATCCTTGCCGGCCACCCAGCATGCTCCCTGCTCAAGCCCAGCTAGAAGCCGCCGCCATTCTATGTCTGCAACTTCCCAGGCCACGGACCGGAAGTAGGCCATGGATCTACTCGAGGATTCCTCCCAGCGGCCGGAGTAGACCACAGAGGCCTCCAGGTGCCCACTCTGAGCGGAGGGTCCCCATCAGGGCTCCTAAATAACGCTCTCCTCACCCCCCAGCATAGGCAGAGTATAGTTCGATAGGTCGGGACCACGTGCTGTAAGAAGGGAGAGAGCTGGTACCAATGGGAGTTCACAGTCAGCCTGTACAGGAGTCTGCACTGCCTGTGCCCCATTCACCGTCATAGCTGCACAGAAAATCCCTTCCAGGGAAGCCAGATCCTCATCTGTGTGAGTTGTAAGCTGTTGTCCAAAGAAGCTGCGAGAGGACAAAGCTTCTCCTTACCTCCCCCTATATTCTTTATATTGCTCCCCTCCTTCCTTATTCCAAGATCACTCCCCAACCAATCACCTCATTTCACATTTTTCTTATTGCAACCTAAGGCACCTATTAACCCTTTAACCCCCTCCCCTCCCGATTGTCATGTAGCTATTCCACCTTATGGGTTCTCTGGCTTTTCTAAACGTTTTGTGGAGTATTACAGTAAAAACTACAGAGGTAGGTCAGTGACCTGAATAGGCCTAGTGGGCCGGATCCCCTCGAAGCTCATGTAAGCCCTCCCATCAAAGTTATGCCCTGTCACACACAGGTGGGACCACCATTACTTTTGTGGAGTACTATAGAAAAAACAGAGAGGTAGGTCAGAGACCTGTTTAGGCCTAGAAGGCCACATGAAGTCAAAGCTTGTGCAAGCGTTCCCATAAAAGTCATGCTCTGCCACACACAGGTGGGACCACCATTACTTTTGTGGAGTACTATAGAAAAAACAGAGAGATACATCAGAGACCTGTTTGTGCCTAGTAGACCGGATAAAGTCAAAGGGAACCTGTCACTGAATATTAGAGATGATCCACCACCCTAGTGTTTGAATTCGGTTTGTCGAATTGGGGGTTTGTTTGTCGAATGTTCGTCGAATGTTCGTCAAACACCGTTGAATATTATTGAAAACAATGGCAGGAAAAAAAAACACATACTGACACATAGAAAACACATAGAAAACAAACTTCTAAGGTGTCCAAAAGGTAACAAACCTCTCAGAAGATACAACAAACACATGGAAAAGTGACAAGTACATATAAAAAGAAAACAGATGGACGAGTAAAACGAGGAGGAGACAGAGATATAGGCATGTCATGCCCTTCGAAAATTTTACTCCAGTATTTGTAAGGCATCATGCAGACGATGAGTATTGCTTGATTTTTACTTCGGTTTCTGTAAGGCCTCGTGCAGACGATGAATATTGCTTAATTTTTACGTCTGTATCTGTAAGGCCACGTTCAGACGATGAGTATTGCTTGATTTTTACTTCAGTATGTGTAAGGCTGGGGTCACACTTGCGTTTTTTTCATGAGTTTTTGGAGACCTGCATTTAAAAAAAAAACATGTAAAAACGCACCCATAGGCCCCCATGTTAAAAAACGCATGCCCTAATAGCAAAAACGCATGTCTTAATAGCAAAAACGCATGTGTGACAGTACCATGTGTGCGTTTTTGCTATTATGTGATTAGCTGACATCAAAAACGCTTGCAAAAACGCATGGTACATTAGTACCATCCAAAAACGCATGCGTTTTATAAAAAACGCATGCGTTTTCCATAGGGGCCCATGTTTAAAAAACGCATGCGTGTTCAAAAAAACGCATGCGTTTTTAAAACAGCACCAAAAAATAGTGCATGCACTATTTTTGGGTGCTGTTTTAAAAACGCATGCAAAACGCATGGTACATTAGTACCATCCAAAAACGCATGCGTTTTATAAAAAACGCATGCGTTCTCCATAGGGGCCCATGTTTAAAAAACGCATGCGTGTTCAAAAAACGCATGCGTTTTTAAAACAACACCAAAAAATAGTGCATGCACTATTTTTGGGTGCTGTTTTAAAAACGCATGCAAAAACGCAGGGTGCCATAAGACACCTTAAAAAACGCATGCTGAAATGAAAAAAAACGCATGCGTTTTTTTAAGGCACTAAAAAAACTCACGCCAAGTGTGACCCCAGCCTAAGATCACGTTCAGACGATGAGTATTGTGGCATATTTAGGGGACTACAAGAATAGTCTCCCTTTTTTTAAAAAATGTGGGCACAGACACCACTTAAGTGGCATCAATTGCACCACAGTTGCAAACTTTAAATGGTTACTTTTAGGGCAAAAATCCACAAGGCTTTAGTCTCCCCAGGATGACACAAGGGTAGAAAAGTCCTTGCGGATCCATGCCTTGTTCATCTTTATGAATGTTACTCTGTGCACATTTTGGGTGGACAGAGACATGCGCCTTTCTGTCAGCACACCACCAGCAGCACTGAAGACAAGTTATCAGAGAACGCTGGCTGCGGGGCACGACAAGATCTCCAAGGCGTGAGTGGCGAGTTCAGGCCACTTTTCCAGTTTGGAAGCCCAAAATGAGCAAGACTCCAGTTCGCCAGTCATTGCATCGGTTAAGTTGGAGATACTCGTGGTGTACCATCCGCTCCAGGCGTTGACTATTGCCTTGTTCACACTCACCTGCGTTTTTGGCACTCTCTGCGTTTTTCTGCAGTTTTTCAAAAACGCAGGTGCGTTAACGCAGGGTGCAATTGAGTGTAGCTGCGTTTTTCACCTCCACTTGTGTTTTTTTCCCCAGTCCAAAAAACGCTGCATGCAGCGTTTTTTGGGTGCTGGAAAAAAATGCAGGGGTTGTTTCCAAAAACCCATGCATTTTTTTAACATGGGCCCCTATGGGAAACGCATGCGTTAACACAGGGCACATATAGGCACCTGCGTTAATGCATGCGTTTCCCATAGGGCCCCATGTTAAAAAAAACGCATGCGTTTCTATAACATGGGGCCCTATGGGAAACGCATGCGTTTTTAAATGGCACATTTATGCACCCTGCGTTAACGCATGCATTTTTGCCTGCGTTTTTGGGCAAAAAATGACTAAGTCCAAAAAAGTGTCAAATCCTTTCACACACACAAGGGACACTTTTTTGGCACTTTTAGAAAAACGCAGGTGGTTTTTTTTCCCTGCTAAAAAAAACGCAAATTGAGTGTGAACATGGCCACAGTGTCAGACTTCTCGTGTCTTCAGGCCTTGAAAATGATGGTCTGAAAAAATCTTGAAACGAGGCCACAAAATTGCTGGTACCACCACCAGATACGGTGTTACTGGTACGGTGTGAGTGATGATGACGCAACAGTCCCACAGTTGACAAGTTGGAACTGTGAGATTCACTCTGTCTACTACTACCACTGATGGTTTGTGAAAAAGCCAATCTGAGATTATTTATCAGCTTCTACTGATAGTCCTGCATGCGTGAGCCCCTTTGTATGGCAGGAATTATTTCAGCAAATTGTAGCGGGGATCTAATAGTGGGGCAACCCAGTAGTCTCCATAACTCCTAATTCGCACAATCAGAGGGTCATGTTTCAGGTAGTGCATCAAGAAGGTGCTCATGTGTCTTGCGCACCCAGGAGGACCAAGTCCTTGTTGTGTTGGTGGTGGGGAGGTCAGAATGATGCTTCCTTCCTCTGCCCTCTCCCCCAACCTCTCACAACAGAAATGTCATCAAGGTCTCCCTCATCTGCTGACTCTTCAATGCCATTCGCCAGTTCATCCTCCATTTCTTCCTGGACTCCTGCACCTTCCTGAAGAGGTTGGTTGCTAACATGCGCCCTCGTGAATGCCTCTCGACCACCCTCCCATGCCTGCCGTCTTGGTGCTGCCGACTGTGAGGATCTTGCAGATGTTTTCATCCCTTCCGCATAGGACTCCTCCTGTACTTCCTCTACCTCCTCTTGTCCCACCACCTGACTCTGAATATTGTTTAGAGTGTGCTCCAGCATGTAGATGACCGGAATAGTCATGCTGATAATAGCATCTTCAGCACTAAACATCTTCGTCATCATCTCAAAACTGTCCAGAAGGGTGCATAGGTCCTTGATCTGAGACCACTCCTGCAGTGTGATCTGCCCCACCTCTGGAGCTCGTTGGCCCAGGCTATACGTCATAACGTAATGCACCAGGGCTCAAAGGTCCTGCCACAGTCGCTGCAACATGTGCAGAGTAGACTTCCAGCATGTCGACACATCGCATTTCAGCCGGTGAACGGGCAGGCCGAAAGGCTCCTGGAGCAAAGCTAGTCTTTGAGCTGCGGGATGTGAACGCTGGAAGTGAGCACACAGTGACCATGCCCTCTGAAGAAATCCATCTAGGCGGGGATAGTGTTTCAAAAATTGCTGGACAACCAGATTCAACACATGAGCCATACAAGGCACGTGTGTCATATTGCCCCAGCGAAGGGCCGCACCCAGGTTTGCAGCGTTGTCGCACAAGGCCTTCCCTGGCTGCAGGTTGAGTGAAGACAATCTTTGCTGAAACTCGGTCGCCAAAGCTGAACACAACTCCTCAGCTGTGTGACTCACATTTCCTAGGCATTTCAAGGTAAAGACCGCCTGATGGCCTTGAGCCCTGCTGCCAGCATAGTAGGGAGGTGTGCAGGATTCCTTCTGTGCAGTTACAACGTGGGTGGCATTACCAGACAGGCTTTGGGCGGAGGTGGAGGACTGAGACGAGGTTGAAGATGCAGAAACAGTGGAGGAACTTCTACCTACAGAGGATGGACGCACAACTCGTGGGGACAGCAAGACTTGGACAGCAGACCCTTCTCCAGCTCTCACCATAGTTAACCAATGCCCAGTCAGCAACATGTAACGCCCCTGTCCATGCTTACTGGTCCAAGTGTCTGTAGTGAAATGCACCCTGTCACACAGAGTTTCTCAATGAAGCGGTGATGTTGTCTGCGACATGCTGGTGTAGCGCAGGCACACCTTTCTTGGAGAAGTAGTGGCAACTGGGTATCTGGTACTGGGGCACTGCGACGGACATAAAGTCTCGAAAATCCTCTGTGTCCACCAGGCGGAAAGGCAGTATTTCCAAAACCAACAGCTTCCAGATGGTGAAATTCAAGCGCTTAGCTTTCTGATTGATAGGAGGAAATGGCCTGTTATTTGTCCACATCTGAGAGACGGAGGGCTGGCTGCTGTGCTGAGACACAGTTGAGTATGGTGTTCCCCGCAAACTGCTGGTCTGGGAGGGAGGTGCAGGCGAAGATGTAATGTTAGAAACAAATGAGTCCTGCAACAGTTAGGACCGCGTCAGAGATGGGTACACTTTGAAGTTAGTGACGTGGCTTGATATAACTTTTTTTGCGCAAAAAAACGGATAGACTAAGTACCCTGTATTTGTTATACTATTTTTTATACTGCACTTGCATTTAATACTTTTACTGCAGTGTACTGTTGTTTTTGGTCGCATTTAGCTTTTTTGGTCTCCAAATATGTTGGCGGTGTGAACATGTTCTTACAGACTTGTTCTCTGTGTGCAGGACTCATTTGTTTCTAATTAAGTTGCCTCTTGCTTTGCAAGAGATGAAGTTCCCGCCCCTTCTCTGGGCCCTGCACACACAGAGCCCCGTCGCCTTCAGTCCATCTCAGACACAGGTCTTGCTGGCTCCTGCTCACTGGTAAGTATACACACTAGTCAGGTTTTTTAATACAACAGTTAGGACCGCGTCAGAGATGGGTACACTTTGAAGTTAGTGACGTGGCTTGATATAACTTTTTTTGCGCAAAAAAATGGATAGACTAAGTACCCTGTATTTGTTATACTATTTTTTATACTGCACTTGCATTTAATACTTTTACTGCAGTGTACTGTTGTTTTTGGTCGCATTTAGCTTTTTGGTCTCCGAAGATGTAATGTTGCCTTCATCTAAAGGTGGTGTTCTCGATGTCTGAGAGAGCTGTACACCAGCAGCATTGTCCACTTGAAAACCAAGTGACGACCTTCCAGTCACACTGCCTGTTGTGGGTTAAGAGGTGGAAAGTGTACGTCCAAAAGCATGTGTGACATCTGTCCCCACAGTCACAGACGATGAAGAGCACATGGATGCACTTGATGGGGCAGACGGTGGTAGGCCCGCCTCGGTAGCCCGCATTCTAGCACAGTGAGCTTCCAACTGCGACTTGTGCTTCATGTCCATGTGGCGGTTCATGCATGAAGTACTCAAGCTAGTGAGTTTTTGACCTCTACTCAGAGATTGGTGACAAATCTTGCAGATGATATGAGTTGGGAGATCCTTGGAGATGTCAAAAAAGGCCCAGACTTGGCAAGTCTTAGAGCCCATGCGAGCTGCAGTGCCAGCACGACTTCCGGTCAGAGGTAGAGTTGTGGCTGCGGATGCAGTTGTTGGAGTGCTTCCAGTGCTCCTTCTATGTCCAGAAAGGCGCAACCTAACCTCGTCTTCAGTAGCACCCTCCTCCACCTCCTGTGCTGACCTCATCGACTGGCTGACTGTGGGTTGACAGTAAGTGGGATCTCCAACCTCATCATCATCCTCTATGTTCTCACACCCCTCATCCTCAGAGACAACCTCTTCCTGCCTTGACCGATAACTTAATTTGTCAATCAAATCTGGTATCTGATTCTCATCAGCATTATCCTTCTTGGTGTCCACCAACACTATGTACGGTTAGGGAATGAGGGTCTGCATTAAGGTCAGAAGCTTCTTCATCTGAGCCTGGGTCTGACTCACAAAGCTTCTGGGCATCAGAGCAGACCATTAACTCGGCTGGACTCACTGCAGCTTTGGAGCAGACTTCTGATTCCAGGCTATTGTGTGACTGAACAGCTCTGCAGACTCAAACATGTCTGTTACCCCAGACTGAGTAGGGCGGCTGGACACTTGGGAGCTTGGAGTGATTGGTCTGACACCTCAGATGACTGGAGGGTTCGTGATGTAGAAGTTGAGGTGGAGGAGAGGCCACCTGATGGAGCAATTGAGATCCATTCAAGCACCTGCTGTTTTTGTGCCTCACTTACAAGTGATATCGATGGTCGTGTCCGTAAGAAAGGAATCATATCCGATTTTGCCACGTAAAGAAATAGACATCTTACTTTGGCTGGAAGATTGTCTATCTTCAGCAGATGTTAATGTAGATTTAGCATCTACCCCACGGACACTAGCTTTTTTTCCCTTTCCACCACGCCTACTCCCATTTTCACCAGCAGCAGGCCTTTTGCCACTCATTTTGTATGTGAAAAAAATGGGAGCAGTACAGTTGTTTTACAAAAAAAAGGTGAATGTCAATCAAGCAGAGGTGACTGAACCAACACTGCTACTAGGCCTAAAGTGAGACCTGGGCAAGGTGCAGTTAAAAATTAGCAGAACGTACACTGGTGGTGTAGTATATTGTATTACAAGTGGCCTACACTAATAGTTTTTGTCATGTTACGACTTGATCACAAGTCAGATGTGGCCAAGGTGCAGTTAAAAATTAGTAGGAAGTACACTGGCGGTCTAGTAGTAGATTGTATTAAAAGTGGCGTACACTAATAGTTTTTGTTACGCTGTGACATTACCACAAATCAGATGTGGCCAAGGTGCAGTTAAAAATTAGTAGGAAGTACACTGGCGGTGTAGTAGATTGTATTACAAGTGGCCTACACTAATAGTTTTCATCACGCTGCGACTTGACCACAAGTCAGATGTGGCCAAGGTGCAGTTAAAAATTAGTAGGAAGTACACTGACGGTCTAGTAGTAGATTGTATTAAAAGTGGTCTACACTAAGGGTACTTTTACATGCTGCAATTTTTGGTGGTGATAGGAGGCGATCTAACGTGCACATTTTTCATGAACGCCTCAGATCGCCGATGGCGCTTTTACACGCTGCAATTTCGCCCTCAACCTAAGGCGATTTGTCGCCCCCGAAATCGCAACAGCAGGAAACATCCGGTAGACTACCCTCGCCGCTTCACACGTCGCAATCCCCAAAGGAATGTGGACGTACATGTTCAGCGCAGCGAGAACATAGGCGTTGCAGACTGGTGTACACTGTGCCCCAAACACGCTAATTAGATAACGCAAAAGCGTTATGATTGGGCAGCTTGCGCTGGAAGGCTGGCTAATACATGACGCCATTGCCATTGTGTGGTGGTGAATGGACAGCTCTTCAAATATGGTGCAGTGTCAAGTGACAGCCAATGACAACACAGTAGCCCACACCAATCATTTCAGACTGGGCGCAGACTCCAGCACGCTGTGGCACGCCTACAGGAAATCAATAGGCGACGCAGATTCCATCACTATAGCCCATTCACACGTCAAAAGCCGGGAATCTCGCCTTCATGATTGCCTCCGATTTTGGAGCAGTGCTCTGTAATTGGAACCAGGCGACAGCTATTTATCGCCGTCAAATGTCCAAATTACACGCTGCAACTGGGAGGCAATTTGACGGCGATGGTGCCAGGGTGACAGATCGCTGGACAGATTCCTCGCCACGGTTGCGGTGTGTAAAGGTACCCTAATAGTTTTTGTTACGCTGTGACATTACCACAAGTCATATGTGGCCAAGGTGCAGTTAAAAATTAGTAGGAAGTACACTGGCGGTGTAGTAGATTGTATTACAAGTGGCCTACACTAATAGTTTTCATCACGCTGCGACTTGACCACAAGTCAGATGTGGCCAAGGTGCAGTTAAAAATTAGTAGGAAGTACACTGAAGGTCTAGTAGTAGATTGTATTAAAAGTGGTCTACACTAAGGGTACTTTTACATGCTGCAATTTTTGGTGGTGATAGGAGGCGATCTAACGTGCACATTTTTCATGAACGCCTCAGATCGCCGATGGCGCTTTTACACGCTGCAATTTTGCCCTCAACCTAAGGCGATTTGTCGCCCCCGAAATCGCAACAGCAGGAAACATCCGGTAGACTACCCTCGCCGCTTCACACGCCGCAATCCCCAAAGGAATATGGACGTACATGTTCAGCGCAGCGAGAACATAGGCGTTGCAGACTGGTGTACACTGTGCCCCAAACACGCTAATTAGATAACGCAAAAGCGTTATGATTGGGCAGCTTGCGCTGGAAGGCTGGCTAATACATGACGCCATTGCCATTGTGTGGTGGTGAATGGACAGCTCTTCAAATATGGCGCAGTGTCAAGTGACAGCCAATGACAACACAGTAGCCCACACCAATCATTTCATACTGGGCGCAGACTCCAGCACGCTGTGGCACGCCTACAGGAAATCAATAGGCGATGCAGATTCCATCACTATAGCCCATTCACACGCCAAAAGCCGGGAATCTCGCCTTCATGATTGCCTCTGATTTTGGAGCAGTGCTCTGTAATTGGAACCAGGCGACAGCTATTTATCGCCGCCAAATGTCCAAATTACACGCCGCAACTGGGAGGCAATTTGACAGCGATGGTGCCAGGGTGACAGATCGCCAGACAGATTCCTCGCCACGGTAGCGGCGTGTAAAGGTACCCTAATAGTTTTTGTCACGCTGCGACTTGACCACAAGTCATATGTGGCCAAGGTGCAGTCAAAAATTAGTAGGAAGTACACTGGTGGTGTAGTAGATTGTATTACAAGTGGCCTACACAAATAAGACGAAAATCAATGTTAACTATAGACTAACTCCAAATAAATAGTTTTTTAACATTTTAAAGATAATTTTAAGCAGATATATTGCAATTTTTTGCTGGAAATCCTGGTTTTCTTTCTTTTCTAACTTATCTGCTTTTTATTCCTAAGATTCATCTTTAATAACTTCCTAACAATCTATTATTGGTTTTTCTCTTCCATTTGGCTAATCTTTGTAACGGAGAAACTATTTCATAACACTCAGATTCTACCTATTTACTCATATTTACATAGGAGATTAATACTTTAACTTCAGACGACAAAAGATACCTAAGCTGTGTAAAACTTATTGTGAATATTTTGAAATATGGCCTCAATTAAAACAAAACCAGAAAAAAACATAGATAAAAACAAACTGTTAACTAAAACTTATTCAGCTTCTGGTATAAAAACACGAGATCGCTCTAGATCTCCGGCTAGACTCAAATTAGATTATAAAGATAAAAGATCTAAAGAATGGATTAATACAGAATATTACAATACAATTCATGATACACAAATTCCAAAACAAAAGAGGAAGGAGATGGTATCGAAAGGCCACCATCATAATCAACCGACAGTTTTTGAGACCTCAGACTTCGGAGAGGATGCATCACCTAGCATAAGCCCGGCTAAACAAAAAATGCGAATAGAAAGCCCTACCTTGTTAGAGATTGATGACCCTTTCCATAATTTTAATTGGCAACAGCCTATAGATCAGAATTTCTTTAAAGGAATATTCTCAGCATTTAAGAAAGATCTTGATGACTGTTTTGATAAACTTCAACATTCTATGGAATCCCTTACTCATAGAACCGATAAGAACGAAGCTGAGGTCCATGAGTTGGCTTTAAAAAATGACATTTTAGAGAAAAAACAACATATTCTTGAGGAAGAACTCAAATCAGCAAGAAATAAGCTGATGGACTTGGAGGATAGGGATAGGAGACAAAACCTAAAAATTAGAGGAATACCAGAGTCTGTAAAATCTGACCAGCTAGGACCTTATATGAAAGACCTTTTAAAACAATCTATACCCTCTTTAACTGATATGGATGTTACAATAGTGAGGATTCACCGCCTCCCCAAATCAAAACACCTGAAGCCAGAGATACCCAGAGATACAATCATAAAATTGCATTTCTACCATGTTAAGGAACAATTAATGGATTTTTTAAACAGAGAAAAACACTCCCAAAGCCTTATGATGACATCAGGGTATTTGCGGATCTCTCCAGAGAGACTATACAACAAAGAAGAGAACTTTCCAAGTTAACTGACATTTTGAAACAAAATCAGATCCTTTACAGATGGGGTTTCAACCCCACAAAAATATTATTTACTCACCAAGGTAAAACAATAGCCCTGTCAGAAACGGAGAAGGGAATGAGGATCCTGAAGGATCTAGGAATTTTGATTTCCTGATAGATTTTTTTCTCTTTTTTATTGTTTATAATGCAGGTAGAAGGGAAGGGCCGAAACTTTAGCCCCCAAAGGAGGTCACTTGTCAGCTTCTGTCTATCAGAGTCCTCCAGATTGGGGTATTTATCTTAAGGGTTAAATACTGTTATCTAATCCTGTGGTTTTTTATTTTTTTTATTATTATTCAGGCATAGACGGTATATTAATCTTTTTTCATTTAAATTTAATGAGTAGTATAGATTTTACTTTCTCTAGTTCAAATATGATAATTTTATCCAAAAAACATTTTATTCTGAGCTATGTTAACCCGGGTTTTTGGTTGAGCCATGTCACTTAAGATCCTTTCAAAGAACGTCAATGGCCTTAATTCACCACAGCGGCGTTATTTCGTATGGAAACTAATAAAAGATAGTGGGGCGGATATAGTGGGACTACAGGAAACTACATTTTCTTCTGTCAACCCTCCCAAATTTGAACATAAAAATTTCCCCAATATTTTTTGTACAAACAACACCAAGAAAAAATGGGGAGTAGCTATTCTAATCAAAAACTCATTATCTTCTGAACAAATTTTAAGAATAGATGATCCAAATGGTAGATATTTAATTCTCATTTGTAAATTAAATGACACCTTATTCACCTTAGTAAATTTGTATGCCCCTAATAAAGGTCAAATCACTTTTCTAAATAAACTAATGAGAATCATTGGCGAACACCAGAAAGGAGAACTAGTCATGTTTGGAGATTTTAACATCGTCCCCAACGGACTCATGGACTCCTCAACTAAGTCAAGACAAAACTTTCAATCTTTAGATCCATGGCTAACAAAACAAGACCTTTATGATGTTTTCCGATGTCTGGACTCCTCTTCCATAGAATTTACTCATTTTTCTAGTCAACATCAATCATATGCCAGGATCGACATTGTTCTTACTAATACTTTTTCGCTCCCTAAATTTAAAAAAATAGATATAGGCACTAGAACGTGGTCTGACCACTCCCCAATACTTTTTGAAATCTCTCTAGGTCCTAATGTTACCTCTGATAGGCTTTGGAGAAACAATAGTTTTTTATATAATCACCCCCTATACACTAAGGAAATTGAAACAACCATTAAAAACTATTTTATAGAATACGACATATAGGATATCTCGATCTTTACTTTATGGTCTGCATTTAAGGCCGTTCTTCGAGCGAAAAGGATGCAGCTTAATTCTAGACACAAGAAAATGAACAAAGAAAAAACTCAGAACTTGGTCAAGCAAATTCAAAACTTGGAAAGATTGCAAATCTCTAACCCCTCAACCAATTTGGCTGTTAAAATCTTGAAATTGAGGCTGGATCTGAAATCCCTACTAACATCTGAATATGACAAAATATCCCAAACTTTTAAATCCTAATACTATTTTTTTTTTTGTAACATATTTTTATTGAGTTTTCAGTATGGTAACAAATAAATAGACCAATAAACAAATAAACAATTAAACAATCCATCCCCCTCCCCCCACCTCAGCCACCCTTGAGTTCAGCCGAACGTACTAGAGTTCAGTTCAAAACATACGGCGATAAACCACGTTCATGAACAGTACTGAGTATTGACCTTGGACCTCAGTAGACGTAGAGCCCCAAGAAGGTAGGTTGTCACTCCTGGTCTGCTCCATCCGGGGTTGTAGATATCTGAAGCCCACCCAAAGACCCCTGCAACTCTCCCAACAGATACCATGGTGATTGCACGAATGGAAGAACCACTGCTCGAAGCTCAGTAGGAGAGAGCTTGGATAGTATAAACCCTCTCCATGTTTCGAAGAACTTCCCTGTCAGTGTGTTTTTATCTCTCGCAGCTTCTAGACTTTCTATGTGCATTACAGCCTTCAAATCCTTGAGTATGCCTGACATACTTGGGATGTGCTCCGAGAGCCAGTTGCGGAGAAGCAATCGCTTGGTGACCATTGCCAGTATATGAAGTATTCGGGCAGATTTGCCATTCCATACCCCAGACGCCGGGAAATGGAGAAGCCAGGCCAATATGTCCATTGTGACATGTGTATTTATAATCTCCCTCGCCAGGGTTTCAACCCGCTTCCACAAATTCTGTACTTCCCCACACAACCATAGACCATGCACCATATCTGTTTTTGACTGGCCACATTTTGGGCAATTTTGTTGTCTGTCTGGAAATCCTGCAGTTGGAGGTAAAGTAAAACCATATATCGCCCTATGAATGATTCTATATTGCACATCTCTCCATCTTTCGTTGATTATATTCTTCCTCATAACCTCCCATCCTCTTCTAATCACATCTCCAATATCTGATCTAGGTATATACTTGGACCACCCGCTAAATGTGGTGTCTTCCCGCATAGTTAAGGTCGTTTCCCTCAAGCTGTTGTAGATGTACGACACATTAATGGTCAAAGGGTCTGATCCCAACCAGTCATCCCATACCGAGGGTCTGCATTCCTGGGAAACATTATGAAGATGGTGTAAAACATGGTGATGCAACTGCCTGTATTGTATGATGTGGAAATGACCTAACTGGAATTTCTCCAGGACCTCTAATTCCGTCATCCACCGCCCATCTTGTTTGTGGATGAGGTCTCCCAGTGTTCGAACCCCCTTCTCTGACCAGGCTGCAAATAAAGCATTTTCTCTGCCCAAGCTAAACCCTACGTGTCTCCAAGGGTTAAGATATTTAGACGTTTTCCACGCCATCGTCAACTTCTTTCTAACCGCTTTCCAGCACATGGCCGTGTCCCTATAGATGATTGTGTTCTTTAAGGTCTTGGGCACCTTGGACCATGATGAATGTAGTAAACTAGCCGGTTCCCAGGGTCTACACCTCACAGCCTCGGCTGTATAATTAGAGTATCTGCTAGTCCCCCTGAGCCAGTCAATAACATGGCGCAGTAGGCAAGCTAAGTTATATCCCCTGACATCCGGGAAGTTCAGTCCCCCCTCTCGTTTCGGGAGCATCAGGGTACGACTGGCTATCCTAGCCCTTTTTCCCCTCCAGAGAAAGTTGGAGAACGCTGCGTTGAGTTTATGAACGTCCGCTTTCTTAAGCAACAGTGGTATAGTTTGCAGCGGATACATAAGTCTGGCGAAACTAACCATTTTAATTAGATGGCACCTTCCCAGAAGAGTCAACGGCAGACCTCTCCACCTCTCCAATTCTCGAGTTATTTTAGTAATTAATGGGGTGAAGTTCAGGCTATATATAAGATTAGTGTTGCTGCTAAGAATGATACGCAGATATTTTATGTGATGAGACTTTACTCGGATACCCTCCATCTCTCCCGCTGGTCCACCCCCCTCTCTCCCTGGTCTGTGATGTGGTGTCCCTAGACGTAGTATCTCACATTTAGCCTTGTTGAGCCTAAAGCCCGAAAATGTTTCAAAGGTATGAAGATGTTGAAGTAGTGTACCTAAGTCTCTTTCCGGTCTATTCATATATATAATGACGTCATCTGCAAATAGTGCTGATTTCAACACTACCCCTCCCACATCAATACCCTCATGTGAACTAGAACCATTCAAGTATCGTGCTAGAGGTTCAATGGCCAAATTGAAGAGCAAGGGCGAAAGAGGGCATCCCTGTCTCGTCCCCCTCTCCAGAGGGAAGGGGGCGGACAAAAAGCCGGGGGTGCATATTCTTGCGCTCGGGTTCTCATATAATATCCTTAAAAATGTCCTGAATGCCCCCTGTAAACCTATCTTATCCAGGACTAAGTGCAGCCACGGCAAATTGACACTGTCGAACGCCTTTTCGGCGTCCAACAGTACCAACGCCGGACGGTCAGAATGTAAATTCTCACGATGACTCACGGTATCCAATACCAGCATGGTTTGTCTGATATTGCCCACCGCCGATCTGCCCCTGACAAATCCCGCCTGTTGAGGGTCAATAAGAGATGGAAGTAGTCCTGCCAGGCGATCTGCCATTATTTTGGCCATAATCTTTAGATCCTGATTAATCAGGGAGATGGGGCGATAGCTGGACGGGTCAGGTGAGCCCACGTTACCTTTCGGCAGTAGCTTAATATGTGCTGTGTTAGTGTAATTCGAGATACTATCACCCGCGAGAATGCCGTTGAATAGAGAGACTAGGCATGGGGCCACCTTGTCACACAGAGATTTGTAGTAGTCTCCAGTGAAACCATCTGGACCCGGTGCCTTATGAGCACCAAGGTTCTTGATGGTCGCTTGAACTTCAGTTAGAGATATCTCAGCGTTCAAGCTAGCCAAGTCATCTTCTGTGAGACCAGGCAAGGAGACCCTCTCAAGCCACTCCCTTCCCGCCTCCATCTCATGGTGCCCCGGGCCCTGCTTATACAGTTTAGCAAAGAATTCCCCTAAATGAGAGTTGATGTCTTTTGGGTCATGTAGTGTATTTCCTTCAAAATCTAATAAAGAGGTAAATGTCGTGGGCTTAGTTTTGCCTCTGGCCAAGTTAGCCAATATCCTCCCCGCCTTGTCGCCAAATCTATAGAGATCCACCTCCCATTGATCTTTACTCCACATTTCTCTCCGTTTAGCCCATACATCAAATTCCCTCTTAGCTCCCAGCCATTCCTCTTTCGATGTCGGTGAAGGATTGTTTTGAAATTCCTTATGTGCATCTCTCACTTTGTTGCTGGCTAATTGAAACTGAGTAAATGTTCTTTTCTTTTGAGTGCTAGTATAAGCCAATATTTTCCCCCTCATCACCGCTTTGCTCGTCTCCCAATATAGTTTAGGATCTGTCACATGGGTTCCGTTGTTAAGAGCGAAGTCAGACCACCACTCCCCCAAGAGTCTGTCAAAGTTACTGTCCTTTCTCAAGTAAGATGGGAAGCGCCATATAAAGTCAGATCCCCTTGGATGCTCGTCACGTATTTCCATTACCACAGGGTTGTGATCAGAGATAACCATAGGTTCAATGTTTATTTTGACCACTCTAGATAGCAATTGATTGCTGATCAGAAATAGATCTAGGCGTGACCACGACCCGTGGGCATGGGAGAAGTGAGTAAATTCTTGTTCAGTGGGGTGGTGCAATCGCCACACATCATGTAGGGCCAGTCCCTCAGCTAGTGTCTGCAGCAAGCCTGACGTCTGCCCATCTAGATTAGAACCGGTCGCCGTCTTTTCACTTCGTCGGTCAGCGCCTTCAAAGAACACTTAATTGAAGTCTCCCCCCACTATCCTAAGGTGCTCTGTGTCCTCTAATAGTTTTACCTGTAGTTGGGAGAAAAAAGCATCTTGTGACTGGTTGGGAGCATATATATTAGTAACACTAAACCGCCCAGTCAGGCTATCTATAACCAATCGCACATATCTACCTTCATCATCTTTGGTCTCGGAGACTATAGTGTAAGGAAAATTTTTATGAATCAGTACCAGTACTCCCGCCTTCCTCCCTATTGCTCCTGATCCATATACCGCCCCCACCCAGAGTCTATGCATCCTAAAAAATTCCGTATCTTGGAGATGTGTCTCCTGAAGTAGAGCAATGTCCACTTTCAACCTCTTAAGATGATTAAGTATCATGGAACGTTTCTCCGGTGACCTAAGGCCCTTAACGTTCCAGGACAGTAGATTAACCATTATCAATTGTCATTGGGTGGGTCATAGTCAACGCCATCGTGTTTCGAGAGGACTCCATCCATACAACACATAACAAACAGAGTATATACAGTGGCTGAAACTTCAAGATCACCCAAACCCTATAACCCCCACAGCTTTTTAACAGGTGGCTAAGAGTCCACATCCCAACCCCCGTACCCACATAAAACCCCCTTCTCACCTGACTTTTCCCAAACCAACAGTTCCCCAAATACAAGTTATGGACTTCCATATTCTGAAGGGCGCTCTCCTTTTCAGCTCCCGCCCTGTGACTCCAGTATGCAGGAAGATAAGTAATACCGTGCACTAAAGTCTATTATCACATATCGTCAGTGTTATACCGTATCATATCGCATCTGGCGAGGCGTCCGGGTTGAACGCCACTAAACCGTCCAGGCCAGGGCTTGGGGTTTTAGAGTTCTGACAACAATCATCTCCGGTATAAAAGTATTGAAAAAATAGTAAAAGAAAAAGGGAAAAAAAATCACCAAATCAGGACTCCTCTCGATTGTCCTCCACTAGTGATCCATTTGTCCCTGAAGGACGCCTTCTCCCTTCACTACCATCACGTCGCACAGTCCTTTGCTCCTTCGGGGAGTTAGTTCCCGGACTTCCCCTCCCAGCCGACCAGCGAGGAGAGTCCTCTCTAGCCGTTGGGGTCCCTGGGCGAAGATCCTCATTATCTCTCCTGGCTCCTGAATGTCGGCTTCGTTGTCCTCCGTCATGACTTCCCACCGGGCTCCGTTGTGTCAGGCTCCTGATGGCCTCCCCCGGGCTGTGGTGCACCCTGATGGAACCGTCCGGACCCCTGTACTTTAATACGGCTGGATATAGTAGCTGAAAGCGTATATTGCGCTTGTAAAGTATACTGCATGCTTCCCCAAAGGCTCTCCGTTTCTTTGCCACTTCAGGAGAGTAATCACCAAATAGCAGAACCTTATGTCCACGAAGTATCAGTGGGGCCCTCGAGCTCTTATATGTGCGCAGAAGGTTTTCCTTGTCCCTGTAGTTTAAGTAGCGAGCAATAGCCTGTCGCGGCTTCACTTTCTCTTGGGCCGCTGTGCTCGCTTTGGCGGGACGGTCTGATGGGGGACCTATCCGGTGTGCCCTTTCCACCATACAGGAGCCCCTGCTTCCGAGAATCTGGGGGAGTTCAGTCTCAAAGATATCTAGCAGGGCCGTGGGGGTGATGGACTCAGGGAGCCCTATCAGTCGCAGGTTGTTCCGGCGAGACCGGTTCTCCAGGTCCTCCAATTTATTAATTGTGCGTTCTTCCCTATCCTTGTATTCTGAGACTTGTTGTTCCAGCCATGTCACCCTGTCTTCAGCATCTGACACTCTCTGCTCCAGTGCTGTTATTCTGGCCTCTTGAGCTGTAGACTCCTCTCTAATGTCAGTGAGGGAATCTTGCAGCAGCTCCTGTACTAAAGCCCTGAAAGTCTGCTTCAGCTCTCCCACCAACTGTGCTGAGACTTCTGTGGCCAGCAACTTATAGTCAATGGTGTATTCAGGATTCAGCCCCTCCGCCTGCTCCTTAGTCTCACCTCTCCCACTGCTGCTCCGGCCAGGATGGACACCGGGATCTTTCCCCTGCGAACGGGGCTGTTGTTTACACGCCGCCTCCTTGCCTCTGCTTCCTACTCCGCTCTGCGCCATCTTGGAGGGGGGCCCGGAGTTTCTCGTCACCATCCCCGCCGTTACCCGCCTGGTGCCAGTGCTCCGGAGCCACCGATGCATGCAGGGGTAGTATGAGAATAGGGGAGCGTGACTCCGGTAACGTTTGGCGGCGGATTCTCGCCTTTGAATCGGGTGTGGAGTCACGGGCTCTGGGAGCTCAGTCCCTTCCTCCCTCTCCCATCAGGCCGGAAACCGGAAGTCCTTATGTGGTTCTTATAACCCGTTAGCCTCTACTGCATATTCAAGAGACTTTACATGATTTTATATATCCATAGTCACAGAGAAGAAGTAAGTGTGTGGAGATCCAGAAGATATTACATTATAGGACCGTATGGCATTTAGCACCTCAGGAGTTGACAAAGAGTTAATAAATCTGAATGCTGCAGAGGCTGTAGAGCAGTGGTGCTGTAATCCTATATGAGAGGGGGAAAGGTTGGTGTAAAGAATGTCTTTATGTACAGGGATCAGAGTCCCACAGCACATGGATGAAATCTGCTCTGTAGTAGTTCACAGCGAGTCAGGATGTCCCTGCGATGACAAGTGAGATGCCAGCCACTTATATATACTCTGGGATCAGAGTTATAAGGTCCTGTAAGGGCCGCGGTGTTATAATTGCCAGGAGATTATATGAGGCAGAGCTTGCCTCCCTCAGTGCAACTCCAGAGCAGCCCCCCCTGTCACCAATAGTTTCAGCAAGGCTCCCTAGATGACAATAGGGGCTCTTTTCCAAGCAGCCGCAGAGGTGAAGTCTGTATGTTTGATGGTAGCAGTGCCTTCAGCCACCAGAAATTAGAGAGCCAAACAGTCCTGGCAACACCAGCTGTTATCTTGAGTTGTCTGGGAGCCTCTGAGCAGTTTTAAGTGCTGGGGCCAGCAGTGTTGAAGCCCTGCAGCACCTCTATGTATCTTAACTGATGTGAGCACTGTCTGTGTCCCTCATTAATGGCTGCATGGGCAGAAATGAGCTTCTCTCTCTCTGGTTCCGCACTTCTCTTATCTTATCTCTGCTCCCTGCTGATTTGATGGAGTCTCCTCACCCTCACAGAGCCCCGACACAATATGTATCAGGGATTTGCGGGCTGGCAGTGTTAGGTGTCCAGGAGCAGGGAGGAATTCAGACAGTCTGAAGCAGGGAGGAAGGGGAGTGCAGCATTCACCAACCTGAGGTGAGAGATCAGATTCTCTGTAGGTTTTAAGATCCAGATCCTCTGTGTCCCTGGTGTTGTGAGCTGCAGCTGGTGTATTTTTGATGGCAGATTATGTGTTCTCTGAGGCTGGATGGCTCGGATGGTGGAGTGTGGCAGGGAGCTGTGTCAGATGCAACCTCCCTGGTCAGCGGCCATCTTGGATCTCTATCCTAATACTATTATTCAGACAATAGGCCCACAAATTGAAAGCTCGGATCAAATAACTTCAAGATCCCCTAGGAAATACCCACAAACATCCAAGCGATATTGCTAATATTTTTGCCTCTTATTATTCAACTTTATACAATCTAAAGGATGACCCAAATTCCCCCAAACCCTCTGATCAAGATATTAAAGACTATTTAAAAGACCTCCTTTTATCAACACTAAATGAATCGGATCTGAAAGATATTAACCTCTCATATATTTCCTTTGAAATTTCTACTGCTATAAAAAAAATGTAAAAAATAAGAAATCACCAGGCCCAGACGGCTTTCAAAATGAACTATATAAAAAATGTGAAGATGTATTAACGCCTTACCTCACTAGATTAGCTAATCATTCTGCAAATCAAGGTACCCTTCCCCAAGATATGCTGGAAGCTGTAATAACGGTTTTGCCTAAAGAGAAAGGAGATCTCTGTGATGCTAAAAACTATAGGCCAAATCTCTTTTGAATTGTGACACTAAAATCTTGGCTAGGTTAGTTGCTAATAGAATTCAAAAACACATTGGTAAGTTATTACATGTCGACCAAAATGGCTTCATACCAGGACGATCAACAATAGATGCTACGAGAAGAGCTCTAGACCTGGCCATTATAACTGAAAACTCAAAATCCCCTGTTGTTTTCCTAGCTTTAGATGCCGAAATGGCTTTTGATAGAGTTCATTGGTCTTTTCTTTTCCACACCTTAGAGAAATTTGGATTTAGTGGTAATATTTGAACTCTATCAAGGCCATGTACAATAATCCATCAGCAAGAGTCTACTCCAACAACATTTTACCCCAAAAATTTAATCTGTTATTTATCCCCCATTTTATTCGCTTTTTTTATCGAGCCATTTGCAGAAAAAATTAGGGAAAACATCAACATGAAAGGCATTGTATGAGATCATCATCAATATAAAATTGGCTTATTTGTAGAAGACATCCTTGTAACCATCTCTAATCCATTAAAATATATGAGACATCTTATTTCAAATATTGAAGACTTTTCACATGTATCACTTTATAAAATTAACAAACTAAAATCCCACATTTTACAATTCAACATTGATGAGACTCTCCTTATATATTTGAAAGAGGAATTTAGTTATACTTGGCAAGAAAAGTCAATTGATTACTTGGATATCTCTATAGTTAAACCTGCCCTCTCCTCAGTTCATGAAAACTTAACTAACCTACTAAAATCTTTTCACTCAGAATTTCTGCATCTTTCCAAACTTGAGTTGTCTTGGCTAAGTAGAATTGAAGCTTTTAAAATGATTATGCTTCCAAAATTTTTATACTTAATTAGAGCCATGCCATTATTCATCCCTAAAATATGGTTCAGCAAATTTCAAACCCAACTTAGATGCTTGGAAGAACAAAAAAACGAGAGTGGCTAGATCTTCTTTAGAAAAAGGAAAGAAAATGGGTGGTTTGGGCCTACCTAACCTCTACAATTATTACCAAGCCTCCATTATTAAACTTTCTCAAAATTGACTCTATGAGGCATGTGATAAATCCTGGGTATCGCTTGAAAAATCATTCTCTAAAAATAGTAACTTAGCCGCCATGCTTATCTCTCATTTAATAGACCCTACTAAATCCCCACCCTCAATTTTTCTACTCTAAAAACCACTATTTTGGTATGGAGGAATCTATTGAATGCCTCTAGGTGTTTTAATCTCACCAAACTAGAAAAAATTCCTATAGGGGTGTTGGAAATACTTATTCCAAAAACTGACCTATCAAATTGGATTGATAGGGGTATTTTATATGTAAATGACTTACTTAATGGAAATTCTTTAACTACATTCCTCCATCTGCAAAATAAATGTTTACTCACAAGACATAAGAGGACTAATTGGACACTAATTCCTGAGTTTTTTACAAAAAACAATCCTAAACTAGTTTTTCCACAGCCTATTGTTGATTTACTAGACAACCCAACTAAAATTCTTAAATGGAAAACAAACACCCTATACAAAATATTTAATGACGAAACTGAACTCTCCAATCTCTCTCACTTTTCAGCTTTGGAGACAGAATTAGCAATAAAAATTGATCTTCCAAAAATGTCTATGACCATTGATATATCTTACTCTCATACTGCATGCGCCACGTTAGACGAATCTTACTATAAAATATTATCAAGGTGGTATTGGACCCCAGTTAAGTTAATTCTAATTAACCCCCTTTTGTCATCTTTATGTTGGAGAGATTGCCAGAAAACCGGGATGATTTCCCACATTTTTTGCGGTTGCCCAAAATGAGTGAATTTTTGGTCAGATATAAAGATACTTATTTTTAAAGTTACAGGTCTCAAAATAATTATATTCCCACAATTAGCCTTACTCTCTATAGGCATAGAAGACCTCCCCAAGTCCCTAAGATTCTTGGTTTCTCACATCCTTCTTACCGCTAAGATCTTAATAGACGCTAGGTGGAAAAAGAGTGAACCACCCACTGTAAAAGATTGATTGAACGAATTTCTCTCCATAGCATCTTTGAGCATAATCATGCTATTAGGAATAATTCCTTTGGAAAATTCTTAGTTAAGTGGGAAAACTGGATCACAATCTACTCTCCAAATCTGTTGAACAATTGACGTATTTATTACTTTATATTCGTTGATGTAATATCCTACATCACAATTTAGTATATGCTTTTATTTATGCATAAATAATGCTCAGATTTATTACAATTTTTTTTTCCCTGAAAATTCATATTTTGGATAAAGGACAACTTGTCTTTTTTCTGTACTACAACAAATGTTCTGCTACTGTATATACCCTGATATTTATGTTATTTATATGTTTGTTCTTAAGTATGTTTCCCCTTTTTATTTTTGTATCCCTTGTCTTAAAATTCCTTAATAAAGAAATATTTAGAAACAAGTGGCCTACACTAATAGTTTTAGTCACGCTGCAACTTGACCACAAGTCAGATGTGGCCAAGGTGCAGTTAAAAATGATTAAGGAAGTACCCTGGCGGTGTAGCTTTTCACAAGTGGGCTACACTACTGTGTAAATCACACTGCTACTAGTCCGAACAAATTGCTGAGACTAGCAGCAGCAAAAAAATGGCTACTTAAGAAAGGTGGTGTAGCTTTTTTAACAGCAGTGCTACACTACCTGCCCTAAAGGACTCCCAGAGCTAGATGTGGCCAGATGCTGTGAAAAAGACTTGTACAGCACTCTGGCACACACCTGCCTGGCAAAAACTAATAGGGACTGCTCTAACCTAGCCCAAAGAGATGTAATTAAAACTAGTCCCTGCTTCTATGGAGTAGATCTGAAAAAGGGCTGTTACAGACCTAGTCCCTAGTCCCTACTCCCTACTCCTATGATGCAGCTCTTACAAGAGTTGATTCTGCTAACATTCGCACCCTCCCCCCAGCCCCTAGTCCCTAAACCTATCTATCTAACTATGTATTAGCTCTGTAGCTGAATGGGATAGTAGAATTCTGAGTTTTGACTGTATGGCACCCACAGCAGCAGAGGTGCCGTCTGACACACAAGCTACAGCAATGAGCAAATGGTGGCGATGAAGAAAATGTCCGGGTCTTATAGGGCAAGGACATGTGACATACACAGCCAATGATGCCGGACCTTGCTTGTGCAAAACATGCCCTTTACTGTGTTTCACTGTGATTGGCTCAAAGCCTGCACTGCCCCACTCTACATGCGGTCTGGAGAAAAAAAAAAAAAGCTCCATCACTTCAGCAGCACTGATCTAACCTTCCCCCTCCCCCCCCCCCCGCACACTATGCACTGAAAATGGATATTAAGATTGAAGATCAGTATTAATGGGAAAAGCCAGGCATGCTTTTGGTGACCAAAACGTTATCGAACATAACCTCGAACTGCCGAATTTGAAGCTAATTGTTCTAATTTGAGGAATGACTCGAACACCACCCAAAACAGGTCGAATTTGAGATTGGCGAACATTTCGAATCGAACATTGCTCATCTCTAGTCACTGTCCTGTGTCTCTGCCCAGTTGTGGTGACTTCCTGTCCCCCTGCTCGCTTATCTTTCACTTCATGGAAACACTGGGACATATTTTTACGGTGGAAAGCTGGTAGCTCTACTTCCTCTAACTCTTCTGCATCTTCCCCCTCGTCTGCCAGATGGGGCATCCTGGACAGGCCATCAGCGTTGGCATTCTTGTGCCATGCCTGGTATTTGATGGTGAAGTTGTAATTAAAGAGCCAGGCCATCCAGCACTGCTCCAGCATGCCCAGCTTGGCAGTTTGCAGGTGGGTCAGAGGGTTCCTCTACGTAGGCCTGAGCTTCCTGCTGGCATAGGGAATCAATCTTTCTTTGCCTCTCTGCACTTGGGACAACACGGCTCCCACTCCCACATTGCTGGCATCGGTGTACAATACAAATGGCTGGCTGTAGTCAGGGCAGGCCAGGATCTCTTCTCCTGTCAGGGCTCTCTTCAGCTGCTGGAAGGAATCTTCCACTCTGGCCGCCCATTTCACTGAGGGGCTCAGGCCTCAGGCCTTCTTGACCTGGCCTACCAGGAGGTCTTGCAGGGGCGTGGCCATCTTGGTATAACCTTTAATGAACCTCCGGTAGTAGCACACCAGTCCCGGGAACTGCCTCACTTCTTTGAGGGTGCTGGGTCTTGGCCAACTCTGTATTGCGGTAACCTTGTCGGGGTCTGGGGCCACGCCTTCCGCGCTCACTACATGGCCTGGTTACTGCACCATGGGTTTGAGAAGATGGCACTTGGACGGCTTTATCTTCATGCCAAACTTGGATAGCGCCTCGAAGACTTATGCTAGGTGCTTCAGGTGGTCTTCATACGTCCTTGAGTATACTATGACATCATCTAGGTATAGCAGCACAGTATCAAAGTTTCTATGCCCCAGGCAACACTCTATCAGCCTCTGGAATGTCCCTGGTGCATTGCGAAGTCCGAATAGCATACAGTTGAACTCGCAGAGGCCCATTGGGGTCGTGAAGGCGGTTTTCTCCTTGTCAGCCTCCGCCATGGGAACCTGACAATACCCAGTGGTGAGCTCTAGAGTGGATAAATAGTTAGCAGTTCTCAGTGCAGCTAATGACTCCTCTGTCCTGGGTAATGGGTAAGCATATTAATGTGTAATGCCATTTATCTGTCTATAATCAACACACATCCTCATTGTGCCATCTTTCTTCTTTACCAGGACTAGTAGAGCTGCCCAGGGGCTACAACTATCTCTGATTACCCCAGCCTCCTTCTTCTCCCGTAACATCTTTTTGGAACATTGGTAGTGGGCAAGTACTATAGGCCTGTACCTCTCTTTGATGGGTGGATAGTCCCCTGTGGGTATGAAGTGCTGTACTCCTTTTGCTTGCCCAAAGTCTAATGGGTGTTTGCTGTAGACCTGATCATAATCTCTGACTACCTGTTACACTCCACGCTTCTGATCAGATGGGGTGGAGCTGGTGCCTACAAGTAGCTTCTGGCACCAGTCTTCCAGCTGCCCCTCAGGGCCATTGTCATATGCCTGTTCTAGCGAGTCCAAGGGCTCTGCAGCTGTGATCGCATTGTTACTGACCATGTACAGCTTGGCAATGGTAGCATACCGTGGCAGTTTGGCCTTCTGCTCCCCACAATTTAGAATGTGTACAGGTACCTTCCCCTTGCGGATGTCAACTACACCTCTGGCTGTCAGGACGGTGGGCTTATTATCTGAATACATGGGTTCTACCAGCGCCTGGTAATCCTGCCCTCTGAGGCCTATGGCTGCCCTGCAACAAATCAACAGTTCACTCCGCGGAGGTATAACAATGGGGTTCGGGTCATTTACTCTTACGCTGCTGATTTCGCCTCCAGACAACTCCTCCTGCTGTCATTGCATCAGGTCCCTTATTTCTCTCTGCAGGGTCCTCTGCTGCACGGAGTTGCAGTCTCAGCAATCTGTTGTAACAACACAATAACCTCGGCCAAACATTTTTCAATTACATTTGTATCTATCGTCTACATTGGTATATTGGCTACTCGGTCAATATCTACTACCACCATACCATGTTCACGTAGCTCTACCCGCCCCCTTTAATAGTCACTCCTTTAAATCCTACTTGTGGCCCAGGCTGCCCGTTGCTAGCAAACATGGTGAAACTGTAATCAGGGCAGCAGGCATTATAAGAGTCCGCCCAATAGCGTTTACAAATGATATAGGGTATCGTTGTCACCTGTGACCCGGTGTCCAGTAGAACGTTCATGTAGATCCCGTCCAGCATGGAAGGCAGGACCGTTCGTCCTCCCACGTACCTGTTGCGCCAGTTCGGCAGGACAGAAGGATCTATTCCTGGGGGTTGGCCCTCTGCCCCAGAGATTTCTCGTTTAAAGGACAGGATCTTACTAGTTGTCCCAGCTTGTTGCAGCTGCGACACATGGATTGTCCTGCTCCGTCATAGCAGTCAGTGGGTCGTCCTCGACTGGTGGGATACCTCCTTTGGCGCATCTATGGGGCGTCATCTGGCAGGAGGCTAGGCTGATTCCCTCTGGCGGTCTGGCTCCTTGAATATCTTTCACTGCTTTGGCCAGGTCGACCATTCGTTAGGTCAGCTGTTGCAATTGGAGGCGCATGCCCTCACGGGTGAGGGGCTCTAAAGTCTGCGCACTGGCCCCCGCTGAGGTCAGGGAAGAGGGCTCTGCCTCTATATGGTAGGTTAGGGCCAGCCGCTGTGAGGGCGTGGGGCTGTTGACAGTGGTATCTCTCTGCAGTTATAGGGCCTGGTCTTTAAAGTCTGCAAAGTCTATCCCTGGGTGCTGCATGGCCAGGATCCGCAGTTGGACCTTATTGGCTGGGTCTCGCAGGCCCTCGATGAATTGGTCTGTTAACAGCTTGTTTTCATTCGGCGCACTCTCAGGGTTGGGCTGCTTCATGGCCCTCAGCGCCTCTTGCAAAGTCAAAGCATAGCTGCGTACACTGTCCTGCACCCCTTGCTTACACCCAAAGAACTGGACCTTTAGCTCAGCGGCCGTCCGTGTCTCAAAGGCCTCTCTTGTTTCACACTCTCTTTGTCAGTGGTGGACCAGGACCAGCCCGGCGTCAGCACCCGGCGCACCCGGGCAAGTGCCGGGGCCCAAATGCTTGGAGGGGGCCCACCGGGCCCCTGAGGGCTAGGGTCACACTTGTGTTGTGACCCTAGCCTGAAGCAAGTATTGTCTGCTGCAGTGCAGAGCGTTTAATGCTATGCGCTGCCAGCAACGAGCCCATAGAAACCCGATGTTTACCTTGCCAACCAGTGGTTGGCAAGGTAAACATCGGGTTTCTATGGGCTCCAATGCATAGTATTAAACGCTATGCGCTGCAGCCGAAAATACTTGTGTCAGGCTAGGGTCACAACACAAGTGTGACCCTAGCCTCAGGGGCCCCTGAGCACTGCCCCCACAGCCAGGGCCATATCCAGGGGGCAGCTGGGGGGCTCATTTGTATGGAGGTCATGTGCAGCCTCCTGCAGCTCCGGAGGTCTCCCTCTGTGGGAGCCGACAGAGCTGCATATTCTGTGCTGAGTGCTGACAGGACCTGACTGGGTCACAACACAAGTGTGACCCTAGCCTCAGGGGCCCCTGAGCACTGCCCCCATAGCCAGGGCCATATCCAGGGGGCAGCTGGGGGGCTCATTTGTATGGAGGTCATGTGCAGCCTCCTGCAACTCCGGAGATCTCCCTCTGTGGGAGCCGACAGAGCTGCACATTCTGTGCTGAGTGCTGACAGGACCTGTGATGATGTCACATGGAGGGGAGGAGTCAGGGCTCACATGATCAGCTCCTCTGTGCATGCAGGATTCTGCTGTGCTGGCCACCATGTCCATGATGCTCAATTAGGTGAAGTTTATATGTGGAGTCAGGAGGGATTTACAGTGTGAATGTAGCAGAGGTGAGTGTGTACTAGGTGTATGGAGCGGAGTCATGTGGGTACTAGGTGTACAGAGCGTAGCCGTGTGTGTACGAGGTGTATGGAGTGAAGTCGTGTGTACGAAGCGTACAGAGCGGAGCTGAGAGTGTGCAAGGATAACGGAGCGAAGCTCAGAGTGTGCGAGGTGTACGGAGCAGAGCCGTGTGTACGAGGTGTACAGAGCAGAATCGAATGCTTACAAGGTGTCCGGAGCGGAACTGCATGTGTACGAGGTGTACGGAACGGAACTGCATGTGTACGAGGTGTACGGAGCGGAGCTTTATCTGTATGAGGTGTGTGGAGCGTAGCTGCATGCGTACGAGGTGTATGGAGCGGAGCCGCGTGCATACAAGGCATGTGTACCAGTGGTAGCCCCCCGCGGATTCCGCTCCCGCTCCTATAGTCCCAGTCGCCTTTGCCAGCAGCATTCTTCTCCAGAGTCTCTTCTGCCGCTGTCTGCATTCTGCAGCTCAGCATGGAGGGGCACGATGTTGTCATCACTGTGCTGATATGTGCAGAGCGACCGGAGGAGACCAGAGCAGCAAGAAGAAAGGTGAGGAGAAAGAGATATCCGGATGGCCAGACACTCCGCTTGGCTGCGGTGCCACCCATATTGCATTGCGGCTCCATTGAGCTGCTTGCATTATTTGTGCGCTTCAGGATGCTTGCGTATATACCAAGAATCCTCAGACGCACAAAAATGCAACATGTTGCGTTTGCAGGGGACTTTTAAAAAGTGCAAGGGAACGCAAACGCACCTTAGCCTGCTCCTAACAACGTGTAATATGCTCACTGTCAGAAACAGCTCTTGCTGGTTTCAGCAGTCACTGTTCCTATAAGGCTGATTTCACATAGGCGTTTTTTGAAAAATGCGGCAGTTGCGGTAAAAAACCCCGCATCTGCCGCATTTTCCGCCTAGCGGCTGCACTTGCTTCTCATTTGCGGCGAGCCCCATGCATTGTCTATGGGGCTTGCGGTAAGTGTGCGTCAATATATATATATTATAGTCCGCGATATGTACTAAAGGGGGCCCACTGAGACTTTTTCGCCCGGGGCCCACAGAAACCTGGAGCCGGCCCTGACCAGGACTTCGTCTCACACAGGGCCTCACCGGTCAGCAGTCCAATTAACATCCTCACACGCTGTTCTTCCATCATAGGGTACACTACGCCTGTGACAGTGACAGATCTCAACGACCGTCGGGGGTTGCCGCATTGGTGAGTAGATCTGCCACAGAACCATCTTCTGCTTGTAGCTGCCAACTAAATAACATACTATCTAATATATAAAGCTGAATATGTGTATGTGTGTGTGTGTGTGTGTGTGTGTATGTATATCCGGGATTGGCATCTACACCGTCGCAACTACAGCCACAATATTTTGCACAGTCACACGTTTGGACCCCGGGAGCGTCATAGGCTATGTTGTGAGGCAAAATTTTAACCCTGCGCATTCCAGTTCACCAAACAATTTTGCCCCTACCTACATAATGGGGAAAAAGTGAATGGAAAAGTGTTGGAGGAAAATCGACAGCTGTCAGCTAAAGCCACAAAATTTTGCACAGTCACACGTTTGGACCCCGAGAGCATCATAGGCTTTGTTGTGAGGCGAAATTTTAACCACGCGCATTCCAATTCACCAAACAATTTTGCCCCTATCTACATAATGGGGAAAAAGTGACAGTTACCAGTTGACAGTTGTGAATGAGAGGGGCTTAATGACAGCGCTAAAGACTAACAGCATATACCATCATATAGTCACTAAGGTGGGGCCCCAACATGAGATATTCACCACGCACGGGAATATGTATACACACCACACGCACACAAAGAGTAACAGCAAGTGTATAGTCTCTAAGGTGCAGCTCCAACATTGGATACTCACCACGCACCCGAACAAACACACAAACACCACAAAGAGATACACACAACACAGAGACACCCCCCCCCAAGGACACACACACCCTATAGCGACACATGCACTCACCCCACAGGGACACACACACCACAAAGAGACACACACAACACAGACACACACACCACACAGACTTCCCCCCCACAGGCACACACACACATAGCCACCCTATAGGGACACATGCACTCACCCCACAGGGACACACACACACACACCACAAAGAGGCACACACACACCACACAGACCCCCCCCCCACAGGGACACACACACATACACACCCTATAGGGACACATGCACTCACCCCACAGGGACACACACACACCACAAAGAGACACACACAACACAGAGACACACACACCCCACACAAACACCCCCCCACAGGGACACACACACATACACACCCTATAGGGACACATGCACTCACCCCACAGGGACACACACACACACCACAAAGAGGCATACACACACCACACAGACCCCCCCCCCACAGGGACACACACACATACACACCCTATAGGGACACATGCTCTCACCCCACAGGGACACACACACACCACAAAGAGACACACACAACAGAGACACACACCACACAGACCCCCCCACAGACACACACACACATACACACCCTATAGGGACACATGCACTCACCCCACAGGGACACACACATACACACACCCCAGGGACACACACACCACACAGACAGACACAGATGTGCACAAATCACCTCACACAACTCGCCTCATACGTGTGCTATCTTTAATTTCTAAACATAAACATCTGATTAAAAACAGCCAATGTGCAACACATGTGCCATATAGGGAATTAAGGCAGATGTCAGTCACATGAGCTGTCTATTATGTGTATGTGTGAAGTAACATATACTGCCCGGCCAGGGGGAGGGTTTACTGTTGGCTGGAGATTTATTAGGCTGCCTATAGCAATCAATCACAGGTCAGCTTCTGTTCTCTTACAGGTCATTAATATGACATATTCAAATTCTATTTTGTTATAGCTAACATCAGTTATTTATTAACCCAGGCGTAGGTTATATATAATAACAACATATCATAGTATATTATTTGTGTTATTAAATATCTTACCACATTTTTTGCTTCCAATCTTTTTTCCCTATTTTCCCCCTCTAAAATCTGTGTGCGTCTTATGGTCCCGTGTGGTTTATAGTTCGTAAAATACAGTAATTGCTTTAAGTACATTTGTAAATCATTTCCTGGACTGAGCATGGAAAAACTATAAGCTGGAATCTTTCATGGCCCTTATATTTGTAAACTCATGAATGATTCCAATTTTACCCCATGTATTAATGACACTGAGGCTTCAGGCTGGAAGAGTTTTGTCTCTGTTGTAAGGAGCTACTTGAGTAATCACAGAGCAGACAATCATGAAGAATTGGTGCAAGATATGCTCGCTAACTTCAGAAATGTGGGAATTAATACAAGCGTAAAGATAGACTCAGTTCCAACATTTCAAATAAACTTGGAGACTGTAATGAGGAACAAGGCAGGAGGTTCGATGAGGATAGGAAGGTGATGGAGGAGAGATATCAAGGCAGATGGGCCATACAGATGATGGCAGTTTAACGTGATTGTCATGATAACACACATGAAAGGAAATTGGATAAATAGCGTTTTTTGTAGTATTGACATCAATAACAATTACTAACTAATTAATATTGTATCAATTATTCAAATCATACATATCTTTTTCCTGTCACTGTTAGGCTAGCAATTTTAAATGAATTCTTACGTATGATTTTACATGGTTTCATTACTAGTTGTAGCAATAATAATAATATTCTTACAATTCTGAATGCTTTTTAATTATGTTGCATTAATTAATTAATTTATTAACTATTATATATCCCAGAAACTAGAGCCCATCAGGCAAAATCGAAGTCATATTCTTTGTCAGCACCATAAACTTAATATAAACCATTCAGACACCATTAGTGATGGGCGAATCCTAAATTACTCGGAATCGCTTGACTCTAGCGAGTCCGAGCCCGGGACTCGCTACTCGTTGCGAGTCTAGCGAGTCCAATGTTAATGAATGGGGAAGCGAGTAATAGCGAGTAGTGTGAGATTTACAAATCGCAGATGTGTCTCGGAAGCTTCAGCCTGAAGCAATCCTAGTTTTGCCATTTATTTGCATTGGACTCGTTTACTTTGCAAGTAATCGCTGGGAAACTCGCACAGATAAGAGTCCTGTCTGCTCTGTGTGCTGGCTGCCGCAGCTCCAGGGTCCTAGAGCCCGCCTGCTGCCTGATGTAGCAGAGCTGAGATTGTTCTCAGTCTGCTCATTCCCTGTGCATAGACATCTATATCTATGCACAGGGATGAGCAGAGAGGACATCGCGTTTTGGACTGCGTCGGACGGAAGAGGATTTTTTTAATTAAAGATGGAGTCCCTAATGGCTATTTTTTTTATTTCTAATAAAAATTTTTCTCTGTGTTGTGTTTTTTTTAAAACAATTTAATAGAAATTCATGGCGGTCATGTCTAATATTGGCGTGACCGCCATAAATTTCGGGCTTAGGGCCAGCTGATAATACAAAGCTGGCCCTAACCTCTTTATTACCCAGCGTGCCACCGCCACCAGGGCCGCTGGAAGAGCGGGGTTCAGCGCCAGAGGATGGCGCTTCAATGAACGTGCCATCTTCTGGGGCGGCTGCGGGCTGCAATATGCAGCGGGAGGTGCCCAGAAAGCTTGGGCATCCCTGCGCTGTGGATTCCAGCCCCCAGCTGCTTAGCTGTACCTGGCTAGACATAGAAATTGCGCGGAGCCCCACGCATTTTTTTTTTATTATTTCATGAAATTCTGAGATTCTGACTCTGACTCTGAGACTCTGACTCTGAGACTCTGACTCTGACTCTGAGACTCTGACTCTGAAACTCTGACTCTGAGACTCAGACTCTGAAATTCATGAAATAATAAAAAAAAAATGCGTGGGGCTCCGCGCAATTTCTATGTCTAGCCAGGTACAGCTAAGCAGCTGGGGGCTGGAATCCGCAGCTCAGGGATGCCCAAGCTTTCTGGGCACCCCCCGCTGCAAATTGCAGCCCGCAGCCGCCCCAGAAGATGGCGCGTTCATTGAAGCGCCATCCTCTGGCGCTGAACCCCGCTCTTCCAGCGGCCCTGGTGGCGGTGGCACGCTGGGTAATAAAGGGGTTAATACCAGCTTTGTTATACAAGCTGGTATTAAGCCCGAGATTCTTAATGTCAGGCCACGTTTGACCCAGCCACTAAGAATCTCCAATAAAGGGTTAAAAAAACAACACAGAGAAAAATTTTTATTTGAAATAAAAAAAAAAGCCATTAGGGACTCCATCTTTAATTAAAAAAATCCTCTTCCGTCCGACGTAGTCCAAAACGCGATGTCCTCTCTGCTACATCCCCTGTGCATAGATATAGATGTCTATGCACAGGGAATGAGCAGACTGAGCTCTGCTACATCATCTCTGTGAGCAGGTGGGCTCTAGGACCCTGGAGCTGCACAGAGAAGACAGCTGGACTCGGCTCGCAAAGTAACAGCAGTTACTTTGCGAGTTTCCCTGCTATCACTGGCACAGTAGCCGAGTCTAATGCAAACAATGGCAATCCTAGTTTTGTCAGCGTTTGCCATTGATTTGCATTGGACTCGTGCGAGTAAACGCTGGGAAACTCGCAGAGTACCGAGTCCTGCGAGTCCCTTACTACTCGCCGAGTAACGAGTCCTAGCGAGTAGATTCGCCCATCCCTAGACACCATCGACACCAAAATCACTGTATACAAATTGCTGTTGCGTATAGTGCTGTAAAAAAACAATGTATGTGCTTTGTTTGCCTTAGGGCCTTGACAGGTGAGGGAGGATTTTCGGTCGTTCCTTAACCAACCATTAAAACCACCCGTAACCCCCTTTTTCCCTTAATACCCCAAATAATGACACAAATACTGCCATGACATGGTTAATAATTGGCCACAGCAGCCTTTTTATTGCCTATTGTTTACATACTAAATAAACTCAACTGGTTCGCCTTCCAACGGGCGTCCCAACTTTAAACAATAGGCACTCCCCAATCATTCCTGGATAGGCCCGGTCCAGAAGCCTCCAATGATTATCCCTGGCCGCTAACCCCACCGGCCCCAGGGATGATTTACTAGTTCTTACCCCTTGGCACTGGTTATTATTATTACTATCCCTGGCCGCTACACCCACCGGCCCCAGGGACGAAGTACTGGTTACCAATAACCAAATACCCCCCAGCTTTTTAGACCCCGTGCTTGCCAAGTACCATTGACCGGAGCCACTGTAACCTCCAAGTGACTCCTCCCCACTTCCAAATGTACCTTCCTTGCCTCTGGACCAGACCTACCCCCGCCACAGGACAGGACAAGTGACCCCTTACTTGGCCTGGACCCGCCACACACCAACTGCTTGCTCCAATCCCTCACGCAGACGCAGCATCCACATATCCATCCCGATGTCAGTCAAATGAACCAAATCCGACTTCAAATATTGCTGTAATGACGACTGCAACTCCTTGTATTGCACAACCACACCACCATTCCTTGCCACAAACGCCCCCACTACCTTATTCACCTTTACACGCGCCTTATTAATCTTATCCACCGACCTCGCAAACCGCCATCTGCCACGCGGGACAATATCCAACCACACCACAATCAAACCAGGATGTGCACACCATAACCGCAACAAATCACACCTAATGTCCCTAATTAACTCCCGTGACGCACGCACACCCAAATCATTCCCCCCAACGTGCAGCACCAACACCTCTGGAGGTCGATCCACACCACAAAAATACTCAAACTCCGGCAACACTCTCCCCCACGTCATACCCTTAAACCTCAACCATTTTACTTCCGCTGCTGTACGATCCAACCCCAGCTGACGGCCATCCGGACGAACATCCGCTCTCCGAGCCCCCCAATACACATAAGAGTGACCCAGAATCCAGACCAAGCAGGGACCTGTGTAAACAAACACAAAAAACAAGTAAGGGGCAAACCGTCGACTGAAAACCAAATCCAAACAACCCCGTTCAACATATCCCGGACCAACGCCCATCCCCCCATTTTTTTTTTTTGTCCCCTTTTTCCGGTAACCTGGGTACCAACCCTACCAGCCGTTACCGGGAAAGCAAGTGTGGCCGAACATACAGACGGAAACGGGAAGATTCCCAACGACCAATGCGCCGCACCACTTCATCTCCCAGACCCCACCGAGACGCCTCCGTAGCCGCCCCGATACGAAACGAATGAGTACCGTATTCATTAGGCTGTTCACCCAAACAAGTTCTCAATACTGCCCGAAACTGGAACCGCGACAAAAACGATCCATCAGCATGCAGCAAGAACGGACCCCTTCGTCCGCCCCTCAACGATAAAAAGGCCCGCACGATACTCACCGGACACAAACGACTACCCACCAGGGAGTATACCACAACCAACCTTCCCCTACCCGCCTGATCAGTCTTGGAACGCCGCAGCCAACATTCCACCCTGTCAGGCCACACGACCACGTCCCCCATCATCAAACCTCCTGCCCTGACCTTAGAAGGGCTAACCAACTCCCCCAAACGGAATGCTCCAAAAAACGCTAACACAAACCCCGCTGAAAACAAAACTCTCTCGTATTCAAAAACACAAACCCCTTCCAAACACCCTACCAGCCTATCCAACAATTCAACAGAAACCGGGCGCCGGCTATCTCTCAACCGAGCCCCCCGCCTAAAACTTTTAACGCCTGCCGAACCCTAAAATCCTTCGTCACGTCCGGTTTTTCCAACAACCGAAACCAAAATGCTATAGCTGCCAGCCGCGTCGCCACCACCGATTTACCCAACACGAAATCGTTGCTAATAAAAGCCAACACCGACTGCAGCCACTTCCCGTCATTACCCGCTCCAAACGTACCCGCAAAGGCCTCCCATTCATGCCACACCACGTTATACCGTGTCCACGTCGACTCAGCTACCGACCTGCTGATCAAACCACCCACAATCACATTACCAGGGTCCATAAGCCATCCGGACACTGCAGACCCTCCTCTTCCGCCCATGGCACCAACTCCCGGAACCTGCGGAGCTGAAAGCGAGAAAGCGCATCAGCCACTGAATTAGCAACTCCAGGAACATGTTTTGCTACAATCTGAATGTTCAGCTGCAGACACCGTAACACCAAATGCCGCAAATAAGCCACCACCGGCGGAGATTTCGCGGATAGGGAATTGATCGCGTGTACCACCGCCCTATTGTCACAATGAAAACACACCTTTTTGCCCGCCAATACTGACCCCCACAGCTCCACTGCCATCACGATGGGGAAAAGTTCCAATAGCGCCAAGTTCCTTACCAAACCCTCATCATGCCACTGCTGCGGCCAAGCCCCCGCATACCAACTGCCCTGAAAGAAGGCACCAAATCCCACCGAACCCGACGCATCCGTGAAGAGCTGCAACACGCTATTGGACACCATCTCCTTCAACCAAAAATTCCGCCCATTATAAGACTGCAAAAACACATCCCAGACCTTCAAATCCTCCTTGATCTCCCTCGTAATCCGGATAAAATGTGTCGGGCAGGTCGTGCCCGACGTAGCCGCCGCCAACCGTCGGGCAAATACCCGACCCATCGGCAAAATCCTACACGTAAAGTTCAGCTTGCCCAGCACAGACTGGACGACTTTCAGCCGAACCTTCCTCGCCCTACCCAACTCTGCGACAGACCGCCGCAAATCCAAAACCTTTTCCTCAGGAGCCGACATTCACCGGCTACAGAATCCAATTAAATTCCCAAGAAACGCATCACTGACGCCGGGCCTTCCGTCTTGTCCAAGGCCAATGGGATACCAAAACGATCCGCCACCGCCTGCAACGCGAACAACAGGCCTGCACAAATCGGGGAACCAGCAGGTCCCACACAGAAAAAATCATCAAGGTAATGGATTATGGAATCCATACCCGATACATCCCGCACAACCCATTCCACAAATGAACTAAAAACCTCAAAATAAGAACAGGAAATCGAGCACCCCATGGGTAAACAACGGTCCACATAAAAACACCCATCCCACATACAGCCCAACAAACGCTGGCTCCCCGGGTGTACCGGCAACAAACGAAACCGCCGCTTCCACATCCGACTTCGCCATCAGCGCACCCGGGCCAGCTATTCACACCAAATCCACTGCCTTATCAAAGGAAACATAACAAACCGAGGACAACTGCGGAGCAATTCCATCATTAACTGTATTCCCAGCCAGGAAAGACAAATGGTGAATCAAGCAAAACCTCCCCGGCTCCTTCTTCAGGACCACCCCCAGCAGGGAAACAATCAGTTTATCGCAAGGCGGCTCCGAAAAAGGACCCGCTGTACGCCCCAACCCCACCTCCGTCCGCAACTTGTCCCCGATTACCCCCGAATGCTCCTTGGCCGAACGCAAATTGCCTGGAAACACCCCACTACCCGTCGCATCAGACGGGATGTGAAAACCAAAACGAAACCCTGACGGCAATAGCTCTGCTGCCGCCACATCGGGGTATCTACTTAGGAACGGCTCCATCGCGTCGACCCTCACCGGGGTCCTCCCTCTGACCAACACTGTCACCCCCTTTTCCTCCCCCTTTTTGAAAGCATCGGGATCGGCTATGGCTCCCACCGCAGCCCGAACACTCGTGTTTAAACCGACAAGACGTCCCGAATCTACACTGGCTTTCATTGAACTGCCAGCAGTGCCCCCCCCCCCTCGTGCATTTGCCGGGGAACCCGAACCGAAACCCGAACCCCTGGCCGCCCCGCGAAAGGGCTGAGCCGGTGCCGTCATCAGCCGTAGCCACAACGAAATATCCTTATGGCCCCACTGAATATCCGGCCGCACAGCCATCCTCTGCCTGAACTCCTCATCATATCGTAACCATGCCGAGCCACCATGTTCCCTGTACGCCTCACCGATAGAGTCCATATATCCAAACAAAGCGGAACAATGTTCCGGCTCCTTCTCCCCCACCACGCTCGCCAAAATCGCGAACGCCTGCAGCCAATTCGTAAACGTCCGCGGGATTAGCCGATAACGCCGCTTCTCCTCATCATCCTTCTCATTCTTGGAAGTACTCGGCCGCACCTTATCCAAGTTAAATTTAGCAAGAGGGAGCAACGAGAAAATCTCAACGTATTCTTTATTCCAAATCTTTTCCCGAACCTCCTTCTTAAGGTGCACCCCCAAAAGACCCTCAAAACACACATAAACCTCGCTCTTCGCCTTATCGCCGATTCTGACTACCTCGTCCTCCTTCTCCTTCTCCTTCCCCGCCTCCTGTTCCTTCTCAGTCTCTTTCGCAGTCTCCTTCTCAGCCACCAACCCAACCGCCCCACCTGCAACCTCCGTCACCGCCGGCGCAGTACCCCCCACGACCGGCACCACCGCCGTCCCGACCGAACACCCCCCAGGAGGTCCCACCCATGCCCCGACCGGCGACCCCGTCAACGCCCTGACTCATAGCAGACAACAAAGTGCGCAAAAAACCCACCAATTGCCCAAACACTTGTCGGTCCCCAATAGCCCCATGCAAGACCCCCCCCAATGGCTGCGAAACCCCCCCAGAAACCTCCCCCAGCACAGGTAAAACAACATTCCCCAAGGTCTCACCAGGCTGCTGCGGAGCAGCCGCAACGACGTCCTCAGCCGATCCTTCATCCACGGAAGATCCCTCGGAAGCTTCGCCATCTTCCAGGCAGCACACCTCGTCCACGCCGGTCAGGGAGGCCATGTCATCATCCCGACGCCGCACGTCGCCACTCCCCGCACCCACCTGGGACACGGCCACCCCGACAGGCTGCTGCCTCTTGTCAGACGCTCTGTCCTGGGAACCCTGACCGTGCCCGGCCACCGAGTTCCCTCGTTGCCTCTTCCGGCTTGAAGAGCCACCATCCCCAGACCCACTCGGCCGATTGCCAGAGGGGTGCAACTCCCGCTCGTGCCGGGATCCCCCTCCCGTTACACAAGAAGGATCTGCTCCAGCCCTTCTGGGCCTCACTTTCCTAGCCGCTCCATCCCGGGTGCCACCCCCTCCGCCACTCGGAGTCACCGTCTCCTGCCAGATTCTTCTCACTTCCCCATCCAAGGATCCAGGACCATGTCGTCTCCCCTCTGCAGCTGACGGTCCCCCATCCCCCAGCATGCTCCCAGCACCGCGACTCGACGATGTCGGCCCATTCCTCCTGGAAGGCCGCTCCGCCCCCCGCCGACTGCGGGAGGCCCCCGGTATCTTCGATGGCCGCCCGGCGCCGCACCCCGGCCTATCAAAGCCGGGAGCCGCCGCTATAATTGCTCCTCCGGTCCTGGGCTGCCGGCCGGAAGTACGCGTCAGGCCGGAACCGCCCAATTCCGGTCCGGCACTCACCCGACGCGGATTCCTCCTAACGGCCGGAGACGGCCTCAGGCTAGGAGGACCCGCACTCCGCCGCCGAGGGTCCCCACCGGGGCTCCCAGAAAGGACCCGCCTCCCGCCACCTGCCTCCGGTGAGTAACGCTCCGGCGGCCGGGAACGCCGACCGCGCGCCCCAGGTGCAGAGGGGACCGGTGCCAATGGGGATGTGCAGGCAGCCTGAACGAAAGCCTGCACTGCCTGCACCCCATGCACCGCAGTGGCCGCAGCTAGAAGCTCCCTCAAAGCAGCCAGGTCCGCCATTTTTAGCAGGAGAGACACTGACAAGAAACTCCTCTTGTCAGCACCGGAAGTCCAAGTGATAAGTGCTTCCCCTTCACCATCCCATATCCCCCCACAAACTCCCCCCTTTCCTGCCCTGACCACCAATCCCCATTTTGCCTCATACAACAACCACCCAATCACTATAACCTTATCCACTCCCTACCTCCCCTTCTGTCATGAGGGGCCTGTCCACCCTATGGGTTCCCTTGCCTGCTTTTCACATCAGCGGTAAAGCGCTGATCGCGGCAGTTGTGGTGAAAAAAACGCATCTGCCGCAGTTACCGCATAACGGCCGCACTTGCGGAAAGCCCCATGCAATTTCTATGGGGCTTGCGGTAAGTGTGCGACAGGTGCGGCAAGTGCGGTTTCGCCACTTGCGGAAGATGCGGCCGTGAAATATACGCAGCTGACTGCGTTTTTTTCGCGGTGACATCTGCGGCAAGTGCCAAAACCACAACTATACCGCACTTGCCACACCTGCCGCAAGCCCCATAGACATTGCATGGGCTTGCCGCAGGTAAACCTCAATTGCGGCTGTTATGCGGTAACTGTGGCAGATGCATTTCTTTCACCGCAACTGCCGCAATCAGCGCTTACCGCTGATGTGAAAGGGGCGTTATATAGGTTTTATGTTGGTTATTCATTAATAGTCTTTTGCTTCCTTCCCTGCCCAGGAGATGTGGTATGATCAGACCATTAACCATCCATGCCAAAAACAGAAACCAAATGCACTTACAGGACGCAGTCAGAGCCCAAATGTGAAGCAAGCCCAGCTGCAGGCTGATAAAATCACTTCTACCAACAAGATGTGGGAGGCGACCTGCCATGCATACACTAGGCCTGCATAGAGCACCATTCACACTGATACATATGATGCAGAGTGTCTGAAAGCTACCCAACCGCTCCGCTGCCTGAGCATTGGGCCGCACAGTACGATGCTTCTGCACCACTAGATGAATGGCGCCCCTATGGGCCCAACTGCACCCTGGATGGATAAAAAAGTGCAAAAGTTTTTTATATGATAAATAAAAAACCTTTATAGATGGGATTTTGGTTCATGTGTTGGCCCAAGACATTTAAGCTGGTGACCCACGACAAGGGATCCCATGCTCACCAGTCCTAACAAAATTGTACAAAAACTACTAGAAAAAAGCAGCATCAGAAAACTCACCATCCATGCCAAAAACAGAAACCAAATGCACTTACAGGACGCAGTCAGAGCCCAAATGTGAAGCAAGCCCAGCTGCAGGCTGATAAAATCACTTCTACCAACAAGATGTGGGAGGCGACCTGCCATGCATACACTAAGCCTGCATAGAGCACCATTCACACTGATACATATGATGCAGAGTGTCTGAAAGCTACCCAACCGCTCCGCTGCCTGAGCATTGGGCCGCACAGTACGATGCTTCTGCACCACTAGATGAATGGCGCCCCTATGGGCCCAACTGCACCCTGGATGGCCTAGTGTATGCATGGCAGGTCGCCTCCCACATCTTGTTGGTAGAAGTGATTTTATCAGCCTGCAGCTGGGCTTGCTTCACATTTGGGCTCTGACTGCGTCCTGTAAGTGCATTTGGTTTCTGTTTTTGGCATGGATGGTGAGTTTTCTGATGCTGCTTTTTTCTAGTAGTTTTTGTACAATTTTGTTAGGACTGGTGAGCATGGGATCCCTTGTCGTGGGTCACCAGCTTAAATGTCTTGGGCCAACACATGAACCAAAATCCCATCTATAAAGGTTTTTTATTTATCATATAAAAAACTTTTGCACTTTTTTATCCATCCAGGGTGCAGTTGGGCCCATAGGGGCGCCATTCATCTAGTGGTGCAGAAGCATCGTACTGTGCGGCCCAATGCTCAGGCAGCGGAGCGGTTGGGTAGCTTTCAGACACTCTGCATCATATGTATCAGTGTGAATGGTGCTCTATGCAGGCCTAGTGTATGCATGGCAGGTCGCCTCCCACATCTTGTTGGTAGAAGTGATTTTATCAGCCTGCAGCTGGGCTTGCTTCACATTTGGGCTCTGACTGCGTCCTGTAAGTGCATTTGGTTTCTGTTTTTGGCATGGATGGTGAGTTTTCTGATGCTGCTTTTTTCTAGTAGTTTATGATCAGACCATTACCCAGTACATAGTAGGGGGACATATAAAAGTTTATCTCAACTAAGGAATATTTTTTAAAACATATTAAATTGTGGAACTTATTAAGATCTATTAATTGTAATGTACTTTGTTCATGGCATAACCCTTTTAATAATATTCTCTTAGGGTGCCTTCACACTGCGGTCAGGTCCCATAGTATTTTGGCCCATAGTAGCCTATGGGGTCCGATGGAGCCAAATGGCAGCTATCTTCCATCCGGCTTCTATCTCGCTGGAAGAATCTGGGAGAAGTGGGATTTTTCTCCAGGATACAAAAACGTTGCTTGCAACGTTTTTGTGTCCGGGGAGACCAATCTCCCCATAATTGGTGTCTCCTGGATTCCACCGGATTCCCCCAAATCCTTCCAGGGCAATTCGGCGCTCCCTTAACATGGGAGCCTATGGGGCCGGATTGCCCCAATGCGGGAGGATCTGGAGGAACCGGGAACTGGACACCTGCGGCTGCACGCCGCTGTTATAATTCAGGACCGTGGCTAGCTCCCTGCGAGCCGCGGTCCTAAATAATCAGCAGCGGCAGCTGCGGCAGGCTGCACACCGGACCGGAGGGCATATTAGCCCTCCGGTTCTGTGTGCTGATCTGGTTCGGGGCTGTCAGGTTCACCCCTGACAGCCCCAGACCGACCTGACCGCAGTGTGAAGGCATCTTTAGAAGTTTGAATGCAGTTACATAGGTATTCTTGTGTATTTGAATTGCAGTATATCAGCAGTAAGACATGTGAATTAATTTCCCTGTAAATTGTCTAACCTCACTCAATCTTGTTCTCAGCCTCTGTTATAGGCTTCAAAGTGAGTATAAATCACACACCAACACTGTCCACACATCCTGGATACACAAGCTCTGTTACCACTCATCAAACAAATGAGAAGATGAGTTCCTAAGTCATGTACTACTGTCTAACAGTAAAAGGCGACATTCTCTCTGTAAGGCTAAGGATTCTTTCAAGCACACAAGAACCAAATGTATTAAAATACTAAGCTTAGTATGAAGAATTCAGAGATTACAATAAACAGTATAACAAGAGAAAGACAAAGCAACACAAAACTAAGCAAAACAATTCTAAAATATAAAGGGAGAAATAACAGAAATACTTAAATGTCTGCATATAAAGTTATTTTTCTGTCTCCTTGAGGGATAGAGAAACAGTTTTTAATTAAAATCCAGATCACGCTGTCCCCCATATTCAAACATCTTTCCATTGTGTAATCTATCTTTTATATACCTGGCCTTGGGCTCAAGTTTCAAGTATCGCTTAGATTGTAATGTTAAAATTGCAGGTCTGTAATTGGACAGTGGCCTAATTTTTGGTAAGCAACTTGCATATGAAATACATTGTTTTTTCCAACCACCCCCTCCATATAGTAAATAGGATATGTCAAGCCTGGCAACACAGGCCCATATGTCCAAACTTTGAAGCTAAGGCGCACCAGGCTGAGGTGTTAAGAATAACACCATTTGTAGTCTTAGCTAACCTCCCTTGGTTATGGGTTCCTGTAATAAGAGTACATAGAGATTTTGCCCTTTGAGTAGTGTCAATCATGTGAATAGCAGACTTAAACTAATGTTACTAGACTGATGTTATAGAGTCCCTTAAAGGCAGTGGCAAAGAATTACCCAGGTCTCTGCCTCCCTGCTGCTATTCCCCATTAAGCCCCACCTTTCTGTGCTTGTTTGACAGCCTACTAGTTTAATTACCTCATCAAGCAAATGAAGGTCAAGCTCCATCTGGAATAGCACCAGAGGTGCAGAGGCTTGTTAAGGCTTGGAAACTGCTTTGAATTTGGCAGAACATTTAAAGTGTAAATACCATTTAAATTTTTATACAATAACTAGCTGTGAGCCCGATGCGATTGCATCGGGATTCTAGAATCTGTGTATAGTTTACTCAGTATATTTCAAATATGGCGGCATAGCGGCCGTCGCTATTCCGGTTGTTCGGCGCGCTGAAGGCGGCGACCAATCAGAAGAGTGCCGCGCTTTATGGCGCCATACTTCAAATACATGGAATATTTTGAGTTTCACATTTACCGCTGTAAGTGAGGCGCTATTCTCATTGGTCGCTGTGTGCTGCCGGCGACCAATGAGAATAGCGCCTCACTTTCATCGGTAAATGTGAAACTCAAAGTCGTCCATTATATGTCTATGGGAAGTGAGGCGCTATTCTCATTGGTCGCTGTGTGCTGACGGCGACCAATCAGCATAGCGCCTCACTTTCAGTGGTAAATTTGAAACTCACAGTCGTCCATTATATCTCTATGGGAAGTGAGGCGCTATTCTGATTGGTCGCCTGCAGCACACAGCGACCAATGAGAATAGCGCCTCCCTTCACATAGAGATATAATGGACGACTTTGAGTTTCAAATTTACCGCTGAAAGTGAGGCGCTATGCTGATTGGTCGCTGTGTGGTGCGCTGGCCAATCAGCATAGCGCCTCACTTCCCATAGGGATGCATAGCGGTGTTTAGAGGAATTTATGGTGGGGCCCTTGGTTCTATTTTCGGGCACGGCGCTCGGCGCTTGTCAGTCGTCGCCGGGGCGGGAGCCCCTGCAACGGCTCGCAATGGCCGCTTCGCCATAGATAGATATAGATAGATATAGATTGATATAGATAGATAGATATATATAGATATAGATAGATAGATAGATATAGATAGAGATAGATAGATAGATAGATAGATAGATAGAGATAGATAGATAGATATAGATACATAGATAGATACATAGATAGATAGATAGATATAGATAGATAGATAGATAGAAATAGATAGATAGATAGAAATAGATACATAGATAGATAGATAGAAATAGATAGATAGATAGATAGATAGATAGATAGATAGATAGATAGATAGATAGACATAGATAGATAGATAGAAATAGATACATGGCCGAAAATAGAACCAAGGGCCCGGCTATACTTCGCTTGAAACAACGCTATTATTCTCTATGGGAAGTGAGGCGCTATTCTGATTGTTCGCTGTGTGCTGGCGGCGACCAATCAGAATAGCGCCTCACTTTCAGCTTTAAATTTGAAACTCAAAGTCGTCCATTATATGTCTATGGGAAGTGAGGCGCTATTCTGATTGGTCGGCGGCAGCACACAGCGACCAATCAGAATAGCGCCTCACTTCCCATAGAGATATAATGGATGAATTTTCGTCCATTATATCGCTATGGGAAGTGTGGCGCTATTCTGATTGGTCGCTGTGTGCTGCCGGCGACCAATCAGAATAGCGCCTCACTTCCCATAGAGATATAATGGACAAAAATCGTCCATTATATCTCTATGGGAAGTGAGGCGCTATTCTGATTGGTCGCTGTGTGCTGGCGGCAACCAATCAGAATAGCGCCTCACTTTCAGCGGTAAATTTGAAACTCACTTCCCATAGAGAATAATAGCGGTGTTTCAAGCGAAGTATAGCCGGGCCCTTGGTTCTATTTTCAGCCACGGGTCTCGGCTTTCGTCGGCTATCTATCTATGTATCTATTTCTTTCTTTCTTTCTTTCTTTCTTTCTTTCTTTCTTTCTTTCTTTCTTTCTTTCTATCTATCTATCTATCTATCTATGTATCTATTTCTATCTATCTATCTATGTATCTATCTATCTATGTATCTATTTCTATCTATCTATCTATCTATCTATCTATCTATTTCTATCTATCTATCTATCTATCTATCTATCTATGTATCTATTTCTATCTATCTATCAGATAGATAGATAGAAATAGATACATAGATAGATAGATAGATAGATATAGATACATAGATAGATAGATAGATAGATAGATAGATAGATAGATAGAAATAGATAGATAGAAATAGATAGATAGATAGATAGATAGATAGATAGATAGATAGATAGCAATAGATAGATAGATACATAGACAGATAGATAGATAGATAGAAAGAAATAGATACATAGATAGATATAAATAGATAGATAGATAGATAGATAGATAGAAATAGATAGATAGATAGATAGATATATAGATAGAAATAGATAGATAGATAGATATATAGATAGAAATAGATAGATAGATAGATAGATAGATAGATATAGATAGATAGATAGATAGATAGATAGATAGATAGATAGATAGAAATAGATACATAGATGGATAGATAGATAGATAGATATAGATACATAGCTAGATAGATAGAAATAGATAGATAGATATAAATAGATACATAGATAGATAGATAGATAGATAGATAGATAGATAGAAATAGATAGATAGATAGAAATAGATACATAGATAGATAGACATAAATACATAGATAGATAGATAGATAGATAGATAGATAGATAGATAGAAATAGATAGATAGAAATAGATAGAGAGATAGAAATAGATACATAGATAGATAGACATAAATACATAGATAGATAGATAGATAGATAGATAGATAGATAGATAGATAGAAATAGATACATGGCCGAAAATAAAATCAAGGGCCCGGCTATACTTCGCTTGAAACAACGCTATTATTCTCTATGGGAAGTGAGGCGCTATTCTGATTGGTCGCTGTGTGCTGGCGGCGACCAATCAGAATAGCGCCTCACTTTCAGCGGTAAATTTGAAACTCAAAGTCGTCCATTATATGTCTATGGGAAGTGAGGCGCTATTCTGATTGGTCGGCGGCAGCAAAGAAAATACTGTCATTAGAAATGCACCTTATTATGCTTGGACAATATTATAAACACAAAAAAATTCCAAGAGGTTTGAGATCAAACATAAACCCAACATTGTTTTTGGAAGATGGTGATTTTTGTGCAAAATTCATGGCTTTGTCAAATAAGTATGCAATGGAAGTAATGTTATTAAATATGGAGCACATACAGTTAGAACTGGCTAAGTTAAAGGACACTATCAAAGATACAGAAAATGAAATCATGGGTATACTTAAGGAAGAGGATTTTTCAAAATTTAAAGAGTCTGTTAAAGCCAAATTGGAAAAACAGAAAAAAGATACTGAGGAAACAAAGAGACAGAAATGGGCTCGTGATACAGAAGATTATCGTGTAGGGTTGGTGTACAACTGGCAAAGGGATGGACATAATAAATGGCAAAGAAGAGGTCACTACAGGCGCCACCCTAGCGATAAAAACAATAAGATAATAAAATCTGTGTTAATGAATAAACTGTCTAATCTTCATCCATGCAGACCCAGACCAAAACCAAGAGGACGAAGAGGAGGGTGGAAGCAGCATCGCCAGCAGAAAAAAGAAAGAAAAACTGAAAGGCCAACAATACAAGGGAAACCGGAAGACGGATCACAACTAGTTGTTAATCTCTCTGGTAAAGAACTTTCATTGAATCAAATAGACATTCTAGAAAAGGGGTTATCTTATTGTATGACTACACATGTGGATTGGTTTGTATTAGAAAAAGAAATGCATACATTTTTTAGAAGTGTACGCCTAAAGTATCATTTTCATAACAAAATGGAAGTGAAAGGACAACCCATTAGTGAACTAGAACCAAAAAAGCTGGGTATACAGTGTAAAAGTGATTTTATGCCCAATGACGATGTACCTATAGTGGAGGCCTTTGAGCGAGCAGTAAAGCAAGAAATCAGAAGTTTGAGGGAAGCAACTAAAAAAGAATTATTGAGACCCAATGTAACAAAAGAGCAGTTTCAGGCAGTGCAAGAACTTGTCCATGATGACGGTTTGATAATAAAGCCAGCTGATAAAGGAGGAGCAACCGTCATCATGGACAAGGAAACTTATTTAAAGGAAGTTTACAGGCAATTGGATGATAAAAAGGTGTATAAAAAGTTACAGAAAGACCCCAAATTTGAGATTCAAAAAAACATACAAACAATATTAAACACCGCTGTGGTTGGAGGGATCATAGATCAGAAATTACATGATTTTTTGTTTGAAAGGAATCCTGTGACACCAGTACTTTATCTGGTTCCTAAGATACACAAATCCATAGTAAATCCACCTGGAAGGCCAATTGTGGCAGGAATAAACTCAGTATTTTATAATATTGGAATCTTTTTAGAAACAATCATGAGTCCCTTCGCAAATGAAGGTAAATCACACATTAAAGACACAGGACATTTCCTTGAGAATTTAGCAAGGTATAAGGAGCAAACCAAATTTAGGGGGAAAAAGGAATGCATATTGGCATCCTTTGATGTAACATCATTATACACCTCTATAGACCATGAAATGGGTATAAGAGTGATTGCTGATTTTCTGAAAAAAACAGACTACACAGACCCTTGCAAACAATTTATCATAGATTTACTGGAAGTTGTCCTCAGACAGAATTATTTTCTGTTTGGGGATGACTTCTTCTTGCAACTGATGGGCACCGCGATGGGGGCTCGAATGGCATGCTCATATGCAGGACCTGTCATGGTCTATCTGGAAGAAAGATTCGTCTACACATCCCACCACTTCTCCCATGTGGAGAGGTGGTGGAGATATGTGGACGATATCTTTATTATATGGAAGGGAACTGAAATAGAACTATTGTCCTTTTACAGCTATATGAATACGATCAATGACACAATAAAATTTACGGAGGTACACTCGAGGACAGAAATGCAGTTTCTAGATGTTCGGGTATTATTACAAGAGGGTGACATAAGCACTACCCTCTTTATAAAACCCACAGACAAAAACAAACTGCTTAACTACACAAGTGGACACCCTAACAGCCTCAAAAAAGCAGTTCCGCTTGGTCAAATGACTAGAGTAAACAGAATTGTAAGCAATGAGGAAGAAAGAAACCTTGAAATAGATAGGTTAATGGACAGATTCAAACAGAGAGTTTACCCAGAAGCGGTTTTAAAACAACAGAGGAAAAAACTAGGATGTACAAATAAAAGCAACACAAAAACAAAAAGAATCCCATTGATGCTAACATATGGAGAGGAGACAAAAAGTGTGGTCAACATTGTCCAAAGACACTGGGGAATGCTAAAAAAATGCCTTCCACAGATTGAGGAATATAAAAATCCACCATTAGTGTCATACAAAAAAAGTAGAAATTTGAAAGATTGGTTAGTCAGGTCAGACATTGGCACAATGAAGAATAAAAGACAAACGACATTGACAGGAGAGAAAAGAACAGGTTGTTATCCCTGCATCAACTGTATCAACTGTTCTTTCATGATTAAAGGAAATAAGTTTAGTCACCCGAGAACAGGTATAGAGTATAAAATCAACCATTTCTTAACTTGTAACTCAGATTTCGTTATTTATCTCCTCGAGTGCCCCTGCCGATTATGGTATATAGGGGAAACAACCCTTGATTTTAAAATAAGAATTAGCCACCATAGATACACCATACGCAAAAAAATCATGAATTTACCCGTATCAAAGCACTTCACGGAAGCTGGACACAAAGAAAAAGACCTAAAGTTCAGGTTGATTGACACCGTACCAATGCCTAGGAGGGGTGGTGACAGAATTGGATTACTTAAAGCAAAAGAGCTTGAATGGATACATAAGTTACAAACCTTGAAACCGGAGGGATTAAATATAGATTTTAAATTACATACAGTCCTTTAAAGCTATGTGTCTCATCCAGAAGTCTGTGTATTTTAGTCACTTTTATTGTATAATCACGAATTAACTTGAATATCACGACTGAATATTAATTAACAATGTATTCATGCCACTATCTGTCTTGTATCACACAGGAAAGAAGTGTGAAGAGTGGATCACTTACACAGGAGCACCCACAATTTGAGCTATAATTAAATTTGTCAAAGAAGACCAAACACAGTGCAATACCACTATAGAAATGAAGTCCTAATCACGGAAATTCCCCCCCTTTTTTTACCCAAAATAATGTAGCACTTTATAATTATTTATTTATCTATAATGCACAGAATATGCACTTTAAAATGCAAATAAAATAAAAAAAAGTTTTTTACAAAAGAGAATTATTTTCTTCTTCTTTATTGCCTTATTAGAAACCATAGAGCACAGAAAAAAATAAAAGAATAAAAAAATAAAAAAATAAAAAAAATATATGATAATACACTGTTGGTTATCTGATATGAAGGAAGTGTACTTAGGTCTATGGTTCTACCTTGAACAGGGGGTGCAAAGGGAGAGAGGCCCCCTCCCTGAGCATTGTACTGACAGGGAAGTGTTACAACCCAGAAATGGGAGACACTTGAACTTGAAAACCCATTGTGTAATAGAAACACTTGTACACAGAACAACAGATATAAAAAATCATATTGTGTATATATACATGTATATGCAAAGCTCCTCTGGTTTTTATTATTACAGGGGTAAGCGATTTTTAATGTAAAAACTATATTGGTAAGATCATCAAAAGTTTCTTTGGTTTAAAGGCAATAAAATCACAACATTGGTAATATCACTATTTATATAATCAAGTGAGTTACACTTTAAAAGATAAATCACTATAAAAACGTCAGCACATAGTTCACATCGCTAAATACTAGTAGCACACCAGCACTGGTAGGTTATAAGGCACAGTTGGCTATAGAATCGCTTACTGCGAGTAAAAGGAAAGGAGAGAATTAAAACGCGCACAGCCAGGCGACAGATCATAGTGCGCATGCGCGGGACATCTAAAATCGCTACCACTAGCGTTTCCTGTAACCAGGGACGCGTCGCACACACGCGCACGCGTATTGGAATATAAACAAGCCGTCATGGCGGCGCGCAGTCTAGGAATCGGCTGCACGTGGAATTTATGCACTGTGACACATAATATCTGACAGTTTAATCTAATTAAGCGGGCACCTGTGTAGGATTGGATCCACTTAACAGGATTTTTAGTGAGTATGATAAACAGTACTATTGTAGATGTTGTTTTTAAGTAACATAAGTAATGTATGTATATAGATTCACAGGGTGATGTTCATTATATTAGTAACTGTTTTTAAAACACTTGTGTAAGGTTTTATAAAGGCTGATTGAATAATGATGATTATAATTGGAGGGTATATAAAAACCCCAGCATTTGCCATAAGTGACTGCTGGAAGAAGGTCAATATCTGACCGAAACGTCGCTGATCCAATGCCACTGGAAGCCAATAAAGGCTGAAATCATCTTAAACTTGTGTGCTGCAGCCTTTTTTACTTTTAATGTCTGGAGTTGGTGGTTGATCACCACACTAAAGGACTGCTAAGCACTGAGTATATGCTAACAAAGAATCGCTGCTCACATTTTTTCTATATATAGATAGATAGATAGATAGATAGATAGATAGATAGATAGATAGATAGAAAGAAATAGATACATAGATAGATAGCCGACGAAAGCCGAGACCCGTGGCCGAAAATAGAACCAAGGGCCCGGCTATACTTCGCTTGAAACACCGCTATTATTCTCTATGGGAAGTGAGGCGCTATTCTGATTGGTCGCTGTGTGCTGGCGGCGACCAATCAGAATAGCGCCTCACTTCCCATAGAGATATAATGGACAAAAAACGTCCATTATATCTCTATGGGAAGTGAGGCGCTATTCTGATTGGTCGCTATGTGCTGCCGGCGACTAATCAGAATAGCGCCTCACTTCCATAGAGATATAATGGACGAAAATTCGTCCATTATATCTCTATGGAAAGTGAGGCGCTATTCTGATTGGTCGCTGTGTGCTGCCGCCGACCAATCAGAATAGCGCCTCACTTCCCATAGACATATAATGGACGACTTTGAGTTTCAAATTTACCGCTGAAAGTGAGGCGCTATTCTGATTGGTCGGCGGCAGCACACAGCGACCAATCAGAATAGCGCCTATCTTCCCATAGAGATATAATGGACGAAAATTCGTCCATTATATTTCTATGGGAAGTGAGGCGCTATTCTGATTGGTCGCTGTGTGCTGCCGCCGACCAATCAGAATAGCGCCTCACTTCCCAAAGAGATATAATGGACAAAAATCGTCCATTATATCTCTATGGGAAGTGAGGCGCTATTCTGATTGGTCGCTGTGTTCTGGCGGCGACCAATCAGAATAGCGCCTTACTTTCAGCGGTAAATTTGAAACTCAAAGTCGTCCATTATATGTCTATGGGAAGTGAGGCGCTATACTGATTGGTCGGCGGCAGCACACAGCGACCAATCAGAATAGCGCCTCACTTCCCATAGACATATAATGGACGACTTTGAGTTTCAAATTTACCGCTGAAAGTGAGGCGCTATTCTGATTGGTCGCTGTGTGCTGCCGGCGACCAATCAGAATAGCGCCTCACTTCCCATAGAGATACATAGCGGTGTTTCGGCGAATTTATGGCCGGGCCCCTGGTTCTATTTTTGGCCACGGGGCTCGGCTCTGGTCGGTCGTTCCACGGGGCCGGAGACTCGCAATGGCCGCGAAGCAATGGCCTCACATCCCATAGAGAATAATAGCGGTGTTTCAAGCAAAGTATAGCCGGGCCCCTGGTTCTATTTTCGGCCACGGGGCTCGGCTGTGGTCGGTCGTTGTACAGGGCCGGAGACTCGCAATGGCCGCGAAGCGGCCATTGCTCGCTCTCCGGCAACGGCTCGCAATGGCCTCGCGGCCATTGCTCGCTCCGGCCAATGCTTCGTGGGTAGCGAGGCTGCCTTGCGGCAGCCACGTCCACGACGTCAGTAGTAGCGCCGAAAATGACGGAAGTGCGCTACGGCAATTATATATTAGATAATAATGTAGAGCAAGAGATTTTAATAAACTTTCAAAAATACTTCATTAATGAAATCTGAAGTAAAACTATTCATAAACCTTCCATAAGGTGTCCCCCGCTAGACTGTGTCTGAAGCAGACATATGCTCATTCTCAGTCAGATCCATCTTCACACTGAATACGGGCATGAAACCATGTAAGTATGGAGGGGGTGTGGCCTACACTGTATGCAAGCTCCTCACTGCAGCTGATGAGGTGACAATGTGGTATATTAGCTTAGGCTATAGCACAGTTGCTAAGCAATGTCAGAATGGCAGGATCACTGCAATTCTCTCTCCCCTTTTCTTGGCACAAGCTTCTCTGATCTGTTATCTGGCTGCTGACTCCCCACACAGCTCACAATCTCTGATCTTGTCCTTATTCTGCTGTTACATTACACTGCACGTAAGCAGAAAGAATCCGAGCACTCATACCCATCAAGAAAGCTAAAGATCGTATGAGTGCTTGGATTCTTTCTACATACAGTATCGTGGACCAAGGTCACTTTCCAGAAGCACCTTCAACCTTCCTACATTGTTGAGTGCTGGTCATCAGCTTTCATTGACATTGCACTGCACTGCTCCCAATCAGCTGCTGGCCACGCCCACACAGCCCTTAAATGCAGTTTTTAAAAGCACACAAAAAAGTTGAGAAAGTAGGTCATATAGCACAAAAAAGCATTATCTTAGATGCTATATGACCCATCATTAACAAACCAGTGTAGTATTGTTTTTTTTTTTTCAATGAAATGGTATTTACACTTTAAAGGGAAACCATCACTAAACCAACCTCCCAACCCACATACATGATAGGTGATGAGAAAAAAACAGGAGGGGCACTCCTAGGATGATACCTGGTGGTCCATTGGGGGAAATGATAAGATTAGTCTAACTAACCTGATTTGGTTGTACTGCTTGTACAACCAAGGACAAGCGGCATGTGGTGTCTCTCGTGCACAAAAATGAGCCCAGCGCTTCCAAGTTTAACAGCGAGTCATGTGATTGTGATGTCACCACAGGTTCTTCAGACACAGGTCCTGGAGGGTTGTAGGTAAAACACTCTACTCCCTGCAACTCCGTACATTTTTTCCCTTAGGTGGGACACTCAATGGAAGAAATAGTATTAGGTAGTAGTGTATTTGGGTGCCAGGATAAGATGTCAAGGACAATGATTTCCTACGTAAAACTTTTTAATCACAATACATTTCAGCAGTAACCTCCACCTTCATCTGATGAAGGCGGAGTTTACCACCAAAATGCATTGTGATTAAAAACGTTTTGCCTAAGAAATCAATGTCCTTGACATCTTATCCTGGTGCTCGTATACGCTACTACCTAATACTATTTAACCAACGTACATGGACATCCAGGTTGATTGAAATATAAATCCATCTACGCTTTTAAATCTTCTATATGTTCCTGCATTTGTAAGAAGATAGATTTGTGATGCAGTTACCCCTTGAAGACACCAATATATTTGTTTTAATGTATAATGTGATATGCTGGTAATTTGTATCATGTTAGGCATTATTGAAATGTAATTTGCAATGTGAATTGTATTTAATAGGTTTTGCCAAACAGTAGGGCAAGAGAGAGTTTAGACTTTGGACCAGCTCATTGTGGGAGGGACTAGAGCAGTGGTTCTTAACCTTGTTTGAGGTACCCAACCCACCAGTTTCATATGCACATTCACCAAACCCTTCTTTAGTGATAAATCTACATGCAGCCATCGGGAGTGTGTTGACCTCCGTGGCGGAGGCTCCGTCGAAACCCTGAGTCCATACCCCTGGGGTTCGATCGAACCCCGGTTAAGAACCACTGAACTAGAGCATAGGGACAGAGACTGATTTCTGTTAGAAGTTCAGATAGAAGCCAGTAAGTGACAGAGAAAGTCAGAATAGTCCACTGAGCCGCATACCATGGGTGTCCCTAGAGCAAGATGAAACCAAGGATGAGAAATAGCATGATTCAGAGTAAAGAGAAAGAGGTGACCAGAACACAGTGTAACCTAATAGTCAAGGAAGAACTCAGACTGAAAGAACGAAAAACTGGGAGAGAATGATACTTCAGTAGGACATTCGTCAGTTAGGCACTAAGCCTTTTAAAACTCTTAAGGTACCTTTACACGCTGCCACTGCTGGTTAGCAACTGCCTGGCAATGGGGATTTTTGTGTCTGTTCCCATGAAATTGCTACGAAATGGCGGCTTGTAAATTGGGAAGTTGATCGCGTTTCCCGCTGTTGATTGGGATACCTGTTTCTGAGCCATGCTCAAAAATCCAAGGCAACACAAAGGCACTATTGCCATGGTAGTGGCGTCTAAACGGGGCACAGGGATGGAATTTATGTCGCCTAGTGAATTCCCAGGGGCGTGACACAGCCTCATGGATACCGCGCCCCATCAGCGATCATTGGTGGGGGCTACTGTGTTACGATTGGCTGTCCCTGCACAGGGCGCCATATTTAAAGACCTGTCCATTCACACTCCACAATTGGAATGGCGTCATGTATTAGCCAGCCTTCCTGCGCCGGCTGGCCAATCATGACGCTATTGCGTTGTCCAATCAGTGTATTAGCGTCACGGAATACACATTTCTGTCACGCCTATGTACTTGCGGCGCAAAAGATGTACGCCCATATTCCTTTGTGGCAGTGGCGTGTGAAGTAGCGAAGGTATTCCACAGGAAGTTAGGCGCGGCACCCGTCGGCACTTCCGGGGAACAAAGATACCTTCAGTGGAGCACGCAATGGCGGCGTGTATATGCGGTATCAGCGATCGGTATCCACCGTAATACCGCACGTGCGGTGGATACCTGTTGCTAGCCACAGTGGCGGCATGTAAAGGTACTAGAGATGGGCGAATCCTAAATTACTCGGACTCGCTAGACTGTAACGAGTCTGAGTCCAGGACTCGCTACTCGTTGCGAGTCTAGCGAGTCCAATGTAAATGAATGGGGAGGCGAGTATTGCAGCGATTCCTCTGCTGCCGGACCCTATTAGGGGTCTGGCAGCAGAGGAAAAACCTGCAAATCCCCATGTTATTCTTTTAAAGCCAGCGGCAAAAAGCCGCTGGCTTTTAAAGAATAATAATAAAAAAAAAAAAAAGATTGAAGGGGGGGAGGGGGGAAGGGGGGGTCAGGTGGGGTGAGGGGGGAGTGGGGGGGGGTGCACCGCCTGGCCGGCTACTTACCCCTGCCTCCGCCGCCGCTGCCTCCTCAGCCGCAGACTCGCTCCCCGAGTCTCTCTGCTTCTGTTTCCGGAGATTCCCGAATGGTGACAGGAGCAGTGAATAAATTAACTTCCGTCACCGGGAATCTCCGGAGCAGAGCGAGTCTGGCTGACAGCAGAGTTCAGCTCAGGTCCTAATGCCCTGAGCTGAACCCTGACTGTTTAGCCAGTTCTCAGCTCTGCTACATCCCTGTCTGTCTAAGCACAGACAGGGAAGTAGCAGAGCTGAGATTGCGTTTTGGACTACGTCGGACGGAAGAGGATTTTTAAAATAAAGATGGAGTCCCTAATGGCTTTTTTGTTTTATTTTTAATAAAAAAATTTTCTCTGTGTTTTTTTTTTATATTGATTACTGGAAATTCATGGCGGTCATGTCTAATATTGGCGTGACCGCCATAAATTTCGGGCTTAGGGCCAGCTGATAATACAAAGCTGGCCCTAACCCCTCTATTACCCAGTGAGCCACCCGGCACCAGGGCCACTGGAAGAGCGGGGTTCAGCACCAGAAGATGGCGCTTCAATGAACGCGCCATCTTCTGGGGTGGCTGCGGGCTGCAATTTGCAGCGGGGGGTGCCCAGAAAGCTTGGGCCTCCCTGCGCTGCGGATTCCAGCCCCCAGCTGCTTAGCTGTACCTGGCTAGACATAGAAATTGCGCGGAGCCCCACGCATTTTTTTTTTATTATTTCATGAAATTCATGAAATAATAAAAAAAAGGGGGCTCGCCTATATTCTTGTGTCCGGCCAGGTACAAATAGGCACCTGGGGGTTGGGGGCAGCCCGTCGCTGCCTGCTGGATCTGGCTGGTTACAAAAATACGGCGAAGCCCACATCAAATTTTTCTGAAAAATCCATAAAACAATATAAATAAAAGGGACTGCATCTTTATTAACCCCTCCACCATGGTTGAGGGGTTAGTAAAGATGCAATCCTTTTTTAGGATTGTTTTATAGATTTTTCAAAAAAAAAAAATTACGTGGGCTTCACCGTATTTTTGTAACCAGCCGGATCCAGCAGGCAGCGACGGGCTGCCCCCAACCCCCAGGTGCCTATTTGTACCTGGCCGGACACAAGAATATAGGCGAGCCCTTTTTTTTTTATTATTTCATGAATTTCATGAAATAATAAAAAAAAATGCGTGGGGCTCCGCGCAATTTCTATGTCTAGCCAGGTACAGCTAAGCAGCTGGGGGCTGGAATCCGCAGCGCAGGGATGCCCAAGCTTTCTGGGCACCCCCCGCTGCAAATTGCAGCCCGCAGCCGCCCCAGAAGATGGCGCGTTCATTGAAGCGCCATCCTCTGGCGCTGAACCCCGCTCTTCCAGCAGCCCTGGTGGCGGTGGCATGCTGGGTAATAAAGAGGTTAGGGCCAGCTTTGTATTATCAGCTGGCCCTAAGCCCGAAATTTATGGCGGTCACGCCAATATTAGACATGACTGCCATGAATTTCCAGTACTCAATATAAAAAAAAAAACAACACAGAGAAATTTTTTTTATTAAAAATAAAACAAAAAAGCCATTAGGGACTCCATCTTTACTCCAAAAATCCTCTTCCGTCCGACGTAGTCCAAAAACGACATCTTCACTGCCACAACCCTGTGCATAGATATACATATCTATGCACAGGGAGTGAGCAGGCTGAGAACTATCTCAGCTCTGCTACATCTCTGTGTAGGCGGGCTCTAGGACCCTGGAGCTGCTGCAGCCCGCAAGTCCCAGAGCCCAGCACACAGCACATAGCAGAAGCCGGAAGAGAGGTAAGGAGCATTTCTCCCCCCTCTCTTCCTTCGCTCCCTGCGGACTCGTTACTGTGCGAGTAATCCCTGAGATTATTCGCAGAGTAACGAGTCGGGCGAATCCCTTACCACTCGGCGAGTACCGAGTAGTAACGAGTAGATTCGCCCATCCCTAAAAGGTACCTTTACAAACACAATTATCTCTTTGTGCCCTCTAGAAGATAATGTCCCTTAAAAAGTATAATAATTATAAAAATGTATACTAATAATACAAGTATAATAAAAATGCCTCCCAAAATAATAATGCCCTATAAGTGCATTGATGAAGTGTAATAATGAAATTAGACAAACTTGATTCCAGCTCACCCAGCTGTATGCTCATCCACTTGGGCAGAGGTTCCCAACTCCAGTCCTCAAGGCACACCAACAGTGCAGGTTTTTAGGATTTCCTTAGAAATTGGAATCATCCCCAGTGCAGGTGATTCAATTATCACGTGTGCAATACTAAGGAAACCCTGAAAACCTGCACTGTTGGTGTGCCTTGAGGACTGGAGTTGGGAACCTCTGCACTTGGGGCTTAGACACCGGTCTCACCCTGGCCTCACATCAAGGATAATAGAAAAAATTGGAGTCTGGATCAACAGGACTGGATTTTCCTTTTCTTTTATTTTTCAAAAGAAAATATAGTGCATACAAAAGAAAAATTAACATGTTCGACATGGCCCTAAACAGTTAGGGGCCTTTCACACTTGCGTTTTTTCCCAGATTTGGAAGATCAGGCAAAAACCTGATTCTTACAGGATTCTTTTTTTTTTGCCCATTCTCTTTAATGATTTCAGGAGAAAACATGAAGCCACAAGATTCTACCTGACAAAATTAAAGTGAATGGGCAAAATACTGTAAGAATCAGGTTTTTCCTGATCTTCCAAATCAAATCAAAGTGTGAAAGGCCCCTTATACTCATCACTAATGCTCAAATAGCATGCAGTCATTTATATATTCTTTTACAAGGTATATAACAGATGTTCTCAATTAACTTAACAATTATTTGTTACATATGGCAAGCGATGTAGCAAATACTAGAATGACATTACAAAATCAATTTCATGGTCACTAATAATTAGCAGCTTTGTAATGTCATTCTAGGATTTGCTACATCGTTTGACATATGTAACAAATAATTGTTAAGTGAATTAAGAACATCTGTGTTATAACTTGTAAAAGAATATATAAATGACTGCATGTAATTTGACCATTAATCATGAGTAAGACTGCTTAGTGCAGTCAAAACGCATTGATTGGGTAATGTCGGCCATGTAAATACTTCGGCCTCCTCCTGTCCCCACAGTGTATTTTCCAGGTCATTCTCCCAGCCCCATCACTTTCATTCTCCTCTTTTGAGGTCCACACCATTAGGCTATTCCATCCCCTCCCCCTCAGAGTAGCGGTTGTATACCGCCCCCCAGGTTCACCCACCCACTTCCTTGATCATTTTTCCATATGGCTGCCGCACTTCATGTCCTCAGAATTACCAACCCTCAGTCTGGGAAACTTTAACACTCCTATAAATAGCCCCAACTCCCCATCTGCATCCCAGCTCCTATCTCTAACCACTTCTCTTGGCATCTTACTGCTCTCAACCTCTGAGACACATAAAGACGGTAACACCCTTCACCTGGTCTTTGTCCAGCTCTGCTTAACCTCCTCCATAGATAATTCACTATTCCTCTTTCTGACGATAACATTCTCTCCTTCACGCTCACAAACTCTCACCCACCACAGCACACCCATACCTATCACACATTCACAGACTCTCTACACTCATCACTGTCCCCAATCTCCTCATTCTCCTGTCCCAATCTGGCAGTAAATCATTGCAATGACTCTCTCAGAATCACCCTGGACCAAGGAGCGCCCCTCACCCTCAGAACCTCCAAACACTGAGTGAAATAGCCATGGCTCACATCGCAAACTCGATTCCTCCAGCGATGCTCTAGGAGTGCGAAATGCCTATGGAGGAAAACTCTCTCACCAGAATACTGTATTCATTATAAATTCATGCTAAAACCCTACAACTCTGCCTTTCACCTCACCAAACACACCTACTTCACCACCCTGGTCTCCTCACTATCCAACAATCAAAAAAAAAACATTTTGACACCTTTCACTCTTTCCTCAGTCCTAAAATGCAGGCCCCCATCACTGACCTCTGTGCTGATGATCTGGCTTCTTACTTTATGGAGAAAATAAACAACATCCACTAGGAAATCAGCTCCCAGCTTCCAAGCGCTGCTGCTACCACTCTTCCTCACATTTCATCTGGCTCACTCTCCATACAGTATTTGACCCAGTCACAGAAGAAGAAGTCTCCAGGCTCCTCTCTTCCTCTCGTCCCACAACATGCACCTCTGACCCCATTCCCTCACACCTACTCCAGTCTCTCTCTCCGGTCGTCACCACTCACCAAATCAAAATCTTCAACCTCTCCCTCTCTTTTGGCATCTTCCCCTCCTCCTTCAAATATTCTATCATTACTCCATTATTAAAGAATACTTTTCTTGACCCATCCTGCACATATAGCTACAGACCAGTCTCCAATCTCCCCTTTATCTCTAAACTCTTGGAGCACCTGGTCTACACCCGCCTCACCCGTTACCTCTCCGCTCACTCTCTTCTAGATCCATTACAGTCTCGTTTCCGCCCCCTTCACTCTAAAGAAACCACCCTCATCAAAGTGACCAATGACCTTCTGACGGCAAAATGTAATGGAGAACATTCTCTGCTAATTCTTCTTGACCTCTCTGCAGCTTTCAACACTGTTGACCACCATCTCCTTCTCTCTATGTTGCAGTCCATCGGCATAAAGGACACACGGCTTTCTCCTGGTTCTCTTCCAATCTTCCCGACAGTTCTTTCAGTGTATCATTTGCTGACTCCACTTCCTCCCCTCTTCCTCTCACTATTGGGGTCTCTCAGGATCCAGTCCTTGGCCCTCTTCTCTTCTCTCTCTACATGGCCAATATTGGAAACACCATCAGCAGATTTGGCTTCCAGTACCATCTGTATGCTGATGACACACAGCTATACACTTCAGCTCCTGACCTTACCCCTGCAGTATTAAAGAACGCCAACGTCTAGCTGCAGTTTGCAACATCATGTCTGCTCTCTATTTGAAACTCAACCTTTCCAAAACTGAACTACTTCTGCTCCCACCCTCCACTAACCTCCCTAAATCTGACATCTCTCTCTCTGTGTGTGTGGCACCACAATAACGCCTAGGCAGCAGGCTTGCTGTCAGGGTGTTATGTTTGACACCGATCTCTCCTTCACCTCCTATACACAATCACTCATCTGCTCTTGTCGCTTGCACCTTAAGAACATCTCTAGAGTCCATCCCTTTCTCACCATGGAAACAATAAAAACCCTCACTGTGGCCCTAATCCATTCTCACCTTCACTACTACAATTCTCTACTAATCGGCCTACCCCTCTCTAAACTTTCCCTTCTTCAGTCCATCCTTAATGCAGCAGCCAGGATCACCCATCTGGCCAATCGTTACTCAGATGCCTCCGCTCTGTGCCAGTCACTGCAATGGCTGCCAGTACACCAGAGGATCCAATTTAAATTGCTTGTTCTCACCCACAAGGCTCTTCATGGTGCAGCATCTCCCTACATCTCCTCCCTCATCTCTGTCTATCACCCCACCCGTTCTCTATGTTCTACAAATGACCTTCGACTAACTTCCACACTAATCCGATCCTCCCACTCCTGGCTTTAAGACTTCTCCTAAGCTGCACCAATTCTCTGGAATGCTCTAACCCAAGAAATCAGGACAATCCACAACTTACATAGCTTCAGACGCTCTCTAAAAACACATCTTTTTAAGGCGGCTTATCATGCTCCCTAATAAAAGTCCTTAGTGAATGGGCTATATACAGTACCATCTCTCTGGACATAATCTCTTCTTCAAACTCCACCAAACCCAAAAGCTCTAGACCAGATGTCTGGTTACCATTCATGTAACTTTATTTCTATCCCCCTATTCCTCAAGATGCCTGGACCATCACTGTAATAAAACCCTGTACCTTGTGTAACCCCAATCCCGTTGCAGATTGTATGCTCTTTTGAGCAGGGTCACCTTTATTTTTGCTTTAATTATATTGTACTTTTTACATTGATTCTATGCTTATTGTATGTAATTACTGTACAGCTTTTTTTTCATTGTTGCTCTGCTTTATTTTTTTACACTGTTTCTCTGCTTTAAGTATTGTAATTTTTTCATTGATTCTCTGCTTAGTGTATTGGATTTTTTATATTAATTCTCAACCTTACTTACTGTATTGTATATTTTTTATTGTTACCTATTAGAGATGAGCGAGTACCAAAATGCTCGAGTGCTCGAAACTCGGGCCGAGCATCCCGAGATACTCGTGTACTCGGCCCAAGCACCGAGCCCAATGTTATCCTATGGGAGACCCGAGTATTTTTCTGGCATGACCCCCGGCAGCATAGATAGACCCTAAAAATGTCACAAAAGTATCAGAACAGTGCTCGAATGACATGGGAACAGCATGGGGAAGACCCCTGTAAGCATTTCAGACGCAAAGGTCACTGCTGTGAACAATGTTGTCAGAGTATTACGCCACTTTTACAGACTGTCAAGAAAACGTCACAAAATGAAACCAAAATGGATTTTCCAAGAGAAAATATTAGGGGCTCATACACACTTGTGAGACAGAGTTGGTGTATGTTAGTTTTTTGGATTACATGAAAGATTTAAAGAAAAAAATTTGTGTGGCACTCCGATGCCCCTGGGAAGAGACGTAGATGAAGGCCTCTTTAAATAATGTGCCCATTTTAAGGAAGTGGGTCTTTTTCAGGGCAGCCAAAAATTGGGAGGCACCCCAATGCCCCTGGAGAGAGATGTGCATGAGAGCGTCTTTAAATAATGTGCCCATTATAAGGAAGTGGGTCTTTTGTAGTATTGCCCTAGGCAGGGCAGCCAAAAATTGTGTGGCACTCTGATGCCCCTGGATAGAGGCGTGCAAGAGTGCCTCTTCAAATATTGTGCCCATTTTAAGGAAGTGGGTCTTTTGTAGTATTGCCCTAGGCAGGGCAGCCAAAAATTGTGTGGCACTCTGATGCCCCTGGATAGAGACGTTTTTGAGGGCCTCTTTAAATAATGTCCCCATTATAAGGAAGTGGGTCTTTTGTAGTATTGCCCTAGGCAGGACTGCTAAAAGTTGGGAGGCACCCCAATGCCCCTGGATAGAGACGTGCATGAGGGCCTCTTTAAATATTGTGCCCATTATAAGGAAGTGGGTCTTTTGTAGTATTGCCCTAGGCAGGACAGCAAAAAGTTGGGAGGAAATTCAATGCCCCTGGATAGAGACGTTTTTGAGGGCCTCTTTAAATATTATGCCCATTATAAGGAAGTGGGTCTTTTGTAGTATTGTCCTAGGCAGGGCAGCCAAAAATTGTGGGGCACTCTAATGCCCCTATGAAGAGGTGTGCATGAGGGCCTCTTTAAATATTGTGCCCATTATAAGGAAGTGGGTTTTTGTAGTATTGCCCTAGACAGGGCTGCTAAACATTGGGAGGCACCCCAATGCCCCTGGATAGAGACATGCATCAGGGCCTCTTTAAATAATGTGACCATTATAAAGAAGTGGGTCTTTTGTAACATTGCCCTAGGCAGGGCAGCCAAAAGTTGGGAGAAACCCCAATGCCCCTTTATAGAGATGTGCATGAGGGCCTCTTTAAATAATGTCCCCATTATAAGCAAGTGGGTCTTTTGTAGTAATGCCCTAGGCAGAGCAGCCAAAAGTTGGGAGAAACCCCAATGCCCCTGGGTAGAGATGTGCATGAGGGCCTCTTTAAATATTGTGCCCATCATAAGGAAGTGGGTCTTTTGTACTATTGCCCTAGGCAGGACAGCCAAAAATTGTGTGGCACTCTGATGCCCCTGGATAGAGGCGTGCATGAGGGAGTCTTTCAATAATGTGCCCAGTTTAAGGAAGTGGGTCTTTTGTAGTATTGCCCTAGGCAGGGAAGCCAAAAGTAATGCCCCTGGATGGAGACGTTTTTGAGGGCCTCTTTAAATAATGTCATCATTATAAGGATGTGGGTCTTTTATAGTATTGCACTAGGCAGGGCTGCTAAAAGTTGGGAGGCAACCCAATGCCCCTGGATAGAGGCGTGCATGAGGGCCTCTTTAAATATTGTGCCCATTATAATGCAGTGGGTATTTTGTAGTTTTGTCCTAGGCAGGGCTGCCAAAAGTTGGGAGGCACCCCAATTCACCTTGATAGAGACGTGAATGAGGACCTCTTTAAATATTGTGCCCATTATAATGAAGTGGGTCTTTTGTACTATTGCCCTAGGCAGGGCAGCCAAAAATTGTGTGGCACTCTAATGTCCCTGGATAGAGGCGTGCATGAGGGCCTCTTTAAATAATGTGCCCATTTTAAGGAAGTGGGTCTTTTGTAAAATTGCCGTAGGCAGGGCAGCCAAAGAATGTGTGGCACTTTGATGCCCCTGGATAGAGACGTGCATGACGGCCTCTTTAAATAATGTGCCTATTTTAAGGAAGTGGGTCTTTTGTAGTATTGCCCTATGCAGGGCAGACAAAAATTGTGTGGAACGCTGATGCCCCTGGCTAGACACGTTTTTGAAGGCCTCTTTAAATAATGTCCCCATTATAAGGAAGTGGGTCTTTTGTAATATTGCCCTAGGCAGGGCAGCCAAAAGTTGGGAGGCACTTCAATGCCCCTGGATAGAGATGTTTTTGAGGGCATCTTTAAACAATGTGCCCATTTTAAGGAAGTGGGTCTTTTGTAGTATTGCCCTAGGCAGCGCTGCTAAACATTGGGAGGCACCCCAATGCCCCTGGATAGAGACGTGCATGAATGCCTCTTTAAATGATGTGCCCATTTTAAGGAAGTGGGTCTTTTGTAGTATTGCCCTATGCAGGGCAGCCACAATTTGTGTGGCAATCTGATGCCCCTGGATAGAGCGTGCATGAGGGCCTCTTTAAATAATATGCCCAGTTTAAGGAAGTGGGTCTTTTGTAGTATTGCCCTAGGCAGGGCTGCCAAAAGTTGGGAGGCACCCCAATGCCCTGGATAGAGACGTGCATGAGGGCCTCTTTAAATATTGGCATGCAAATAGAGCCTGTGGAGCCTCGGTTAGGAGTCTCAAACACAGGACTAGCCTCTTTAAATATTGGGTCCATTATAAGGAAGTGGGTCTTTTGTAGTATTGCCTTAGGCAGGGCAGCCAAAAGTTGGGAGAAACCCCAATGCCCCTGGATAGACATGTGCATGAGGGCCTCTTTAAATATTGTGCCCATTATAAGGAATTGGGTCTTTTGTAGTATTGCTCTAGGCAGGGCAGCCAAAAGTTGGAAGGCACCCCAATGCCCCTGGATAGAGGCGTGCATGAGGGCCTCTTTAAAAAATGTCCCCATTATAAGGAAGTGGGTCATTTGTAGTATTGCCGTAGGCAGGGCAGCCAAAAATTGTGTTGAACTCTGATGCCCCTGGATAGAGGCGTGCATGAGGGCCTCTTTAAAAAATGTCCCCATTATAAGTAAGTGGGTCTTTTGTAGTATTGCCCTAGGCAGGGCTGCCAAAAATCGTGTGGCACACTGATGCCCCTGCATAGAGATGTGCATAAGGGTCTCTTTGAATATTGTGCCCATTATAAGGAAGTGGATCTTTTGCAGTATTGCCCTAGGCAGGCTAGCCAAAAATTGTGTGGCACTCTGATGCCCCTGGATAGAAGCGTGCATGAAGGCCTCTTTAAATAATGTGCCCATTTTAAGGAAGTGGGTCTTTTGTAGTATTGCCCTAGGCAGGCTAGCCTAAGATTGTGTGGCACTATGATGCCCCTGGATAGAGACCTGCATGAGGGCCTCTTTAATGAATGTGCCCATCATAAGGAAGTGGGTCTTTTGTAGTATTGCCCTAGGCAGGGCTGCCAAAAGATGGGAGGCACCCCAATGCCCATGGATAGAGATGTGCATGAAGGCCTCTTTAAATAATGTGCCCATTTTAAGGAAGTGGGTCTTTTGTAGTATTGCCCTCGGCAGGGCAGCCAAAAGTTGGGAGGCACTTCAATGCCCCTGGATAGAGATGTTTTTGAGCGCCTCTTTAAATAATGTCCGCATTATAAGGAAGTGGGTCTTTTGTAGTATTGCCCTAGGCAGGACTGCTAAAAGTTAAGAGGCACCCCAATGCCCCTGGATAAAGGTGTGCATGAGGGCCTCTTTATATATTGTGCCCATTATAAGGAAGTCAATACAAAAAGGGTAGGGGAACAAGAGGCGTAATAGTGCCCTATCACTAGTGACACTCAGATGGGAGTGGTATCATGCAGTTCCACTCACCTCTTCCAATTGTGTGACCCACAACTGGTATGAAAGCATAACACAGTAACAGCTGCTGCAGGACCTCCACTGACCACTCCAACGTGGAAAAACTGCCAGAAAAATATGGGAAGCAAAGTGTATCACAGTCCGCACCGCTGACTCCACAAAATCACCTGGGATGCAAGATGTTGTAGCAGTATACTTCTTTATTCCTACCTACACGTTTCGGCGCCCTTCCTGGCACCTTCCTCAGGAATAGGGTATTGCCCTAGGCAGGGCTGCCAAAAGTTGGGAGGCACTTCAATGCCCATGGATAGAGACGTGCATGAGGATCTCTTTAATTAAGGTCTCCATCATAAGGAAGTGGGTCTTTTGTAGTATTGCTCTAGGCAGGGCAGCCAAAAGTTGGGAGGCACCCCAATGCCCCTGGATAGAGATGTTCATGAGGGCCTCTTTAAATATTGTGCCAATTATAAGGAAGTGGGTCTTTTGTAGTATTGCCCTAGACATGGCAGCCAAAAGTTGGGAGGCACCCCAATGCCCCTGGATAGAGATGTGCATGAGGGCCTCTTTAAATAATGTGCCCATTTTAAGGAAGTGCGGTTTTTGTAGTATTGCCCTAGGCAGGGCAGCCAAAAGTTGGGAGGCACTTCAATGCCCCTGGATAGAGATGTTTTTGAGGGCCCCTTTAAATAATGTCCCATTATAAGGTAGTGGGTCTTTTGTAGCATTGCCCTAGGCAGGACTGCTAAAAGTTAAGAGGCACCCCAATGCCCCTGGATAAAGGTGTGCATGAGGGCCTGTTTAAATAATGTGCCCATTTTAAGGAAGTGGGTCTTTTGTAGTATTGCCCTAGGAAGGGCAGTCAAAGATTGTGTGGCACTATGAAGCCCCTGGATAGAGACGTGCATGAGGGCCTGTTTAAATAATGTGCCCATTTTAAGGAAGTGAGTCTTTTGTAGTATTGCCCTAGGAAGGGCAGCCAAAGATTGTGTGGCACTATGAAGCCCCTGGATAGAGACGTGCATGAGGGCCTCATTAAATAATGTCCCCATTATAAGGAAGTGGGTCTTTTGTAGTATTGCCCTATTCAGGGCCGCCAAAAGTTGGGAGGCACCCCAATGTCCCTGGATAGAAACGTACATGAGGGCCTCTTTAAATATTGTGCCCATTATAATGAAGTGGGTCTTTTGTACTATTGCCCTAGGCAGGGCAGCCAAAAATTGTGTGGCACTCTAATGTCCCTGGATAGAGGCGTGCATGAGGGCCTCTTTAAATAATGTGCCCATTTTAAGGAAGTGGGTCTTTTGTAAAATTGCCGTAGGCAGGGCAGCCAAAGAATGTGTGGCACTTTGATGCCCCTGGATAGAGACGTGCATGACGGCCTCTTTAAATAATGTGCCTATTTTAAGGAAGTGGGTCTTTTGTAGTATTGCCCTGAGCAGGGCAGCCAAAAATTGTGTGGCACTCTGATGCCCTGGATAGAGACGTTTTTGAGGGCCTCTTTAAATAATGTCCCCATTATAAGGAAGTGGGTCTTTTGTAGTATTGCCCTAGGCAGGGCAGCCAAAAGTTGGGAGGCACTTCAATGCCCCTGGATAGAGACATTTTTGAGGGCCTCTTTAAATAATGTCCCCATTATAAGGAAGTGGGTCTTTTGTAGTATTGCCCTAGGCAGGGCTGCTAAACATTGGGAAGCTCCTTAATGCCCCTGGATAGAGACGTGCATGAGTGCCTCTTTAAATATTGTGCCCATTATAAGGAAGTGGGTCTTTTGTAGTATTACTCTAGGCAGGGCAGCCAAAAATTGTGTGGCACTCTGATGCCCCTGGATAGAGACGTTTTTGAGGGCCTCTTTAAATATTGTCCCCATTATAAGGAAATGGGTCTTTTGTAGTATTGCCCTAGGCAGGGCTGCTAAACATTTGGAGGCACCCCAATGCCCCTTGATAGAGACGTGCATGAGGGCCTCTTGAAATATTGTGCCCATGTTAAGGAACTTTGTCTTTTGTAGTATTGCCCTAGGCAGGGCTGCCAAAAGTTGGGAGGCACTCCAATGCCCCTGGATAGGGTCTACTTAAATATGGTTCCCATTATTAGGAAGTGGGTCTTCCATAGTTTTCCCTAGGAAGGACTTCCAAAAATTGGGAGGAATTGCAATGCCCCTGGGAAGAAACATGGAGGAGAGCCTCTAAATATTGTTCCCATTTCAAAGGAGCGGGTCTCCTGTACTTGTAATGCCCATTCTCTAAGTATGGACTAAAACATTTACCCTTGGGGGGTATACATGAAACTACTGTCTAACTTTTTAACGGTTAGGGTCATCATAAATATGATGTAAATAAATTATGTTTTCGTGGCATCATGGACCACGGTCGCACTGATCATATGATGGTGGCGGATGAGGAAAGGAGGAACAGTACAGCAAGTAGCCAAAGTCATGAAGTGTGTACCCACGTGTGGGTGTGAGGAGGGACATGGCAATTTACCGACACAAAAAATCCAATGCCTATGACTTTAGATTACGCTATCATTTGGTGGTGGTGTGGTGAAGTCAGGCCCAATCCAACCCTTGTTCATCTTGATCAGAGTCAGCCTGTCCGCCTTCATTTACCATTTTTTGAGGCAAGAGGGGATTGTAGCTCCAATTTGTATACGCCAAAACACTCAGTATACCCATCTCAGCGTTTGTGACTGACCGGTATACCTGCTGTAATTTAATCTCTAATCTGTCATCTCAGTGTCCAGCTAAAAACCATCTTTTGGACGCCTTCATTTAGCTGTATACAGGCAGCACACCATTGAAAATGCGCAAGGCTGGTGGCAAGGGACAAGGAACTGGACATGATGGTAGTGCATGCAGAGGCTGAGGCCATGTGCAAGCTCGAATTGCGCCACAACACACGCCCACATCATCTGGCTCGACCTCCCTGTCCCAATTTGTAGGGGACCGCAGCAGTACACCACTATTAAACCAAGACCAGTGTCAACAGATTGTTAGTTGGCTAGCGGATAATGCTTCCAGTCACTTTGGCACCACCACAAACAGCCTGTCTTCAACACGGTCAAGTGTCAGTAGCCATGAGACAGAACCGCACATTCCACAACCTGATCCTCCTTCCTCCAACCATGCCGAATGCCCGGCCCCGGACATAACTGATCCCACACTTGGACACTCTGAAGAGCTGTTCACTTATCCATTCTTAGATTCTGGCCTCTCACCACCTTCACTTGAAGTGGGTCATGAGGAGATCGTATGTACCGATGCCCAAATATTTGAGCAGCCACAGTCTCACGAAGGCAACGGTGGGAACGTGTCTCAACAAGAGGTGGACGATGATGAGACACAATTGTCAGAAAGTCAGGAGGAGGACCATGGTGCGGTAGTGGAAGACACTTGTAGTTGCACAAGCAGAAATACCTCCATCATCAACCACGTTCTTGTCCCAGCGCAGCATTCAATTATCCATACACCAATCTTTGGAACGCAACCGCAAATACGCTGCCAACGCCTGAAATGCCACACTTCTAAATTTGCAAATTTCGCGACTTCTTGCGCTGGAAATGTTGCCTTTTAGGCTAGTGGAGACAGAAGCATTCCACGACCTGATGGCGGCGGCCGTCCCACGTTACACGGTCCCCAGCCACCACTATTTCTCCCGGTGTGCCTTCCCCGCATTACATAAGCACGTGTCACAAAACATTACACGTGCCCTTAACAACGTAGTTTCCAGAAAAGTCCACCTAACCACGGACACGTGGACAAGTGCTTGTGGGCATGGGCGGTACATCTCTCTGTTGACACACTGGGTTAATATTCTGGAAGCCGGGACCAAGTCTGAGCTTGGGACGGAACACGTCCTTCCGACACCAAGGATTGCAGGCCCTAACTCAGTCAGGGTTTCACCCACAGTGTACAGCTCCGGAACGTCTTGATCCTCAGCCTCCTCCTCCTCCTCCACTTCACCCTCTACACCAGTCCCAAGCTGGAAGCACTGCAGCACTGCCTTGGCTAAGCGGTAACAGGCTGTGCTGAAGCTAATATGCGTAGGTGACAAACCCCACAATGCTGAGGAATTGTGGAAAGCTCTGAAACAGCAGGCAGATCACTGGCTCACACCGCTGAACCTACAGCTAGGCATGGTTGTGTGCGACAATGGCCAGAACCTGGTGGCGGCTCAGAGGCGAGCTGACACATGTTCCATGCGTGGCTCATGTGCTCAACCTTGTGGTTCAGCGGTTTCTTAAATCCTACCCGGAGCTGCTGTCGGATTTGCTCGTAAAAGTACGCCGCCTGTGTGATCATTTTAGAAAGTCACCTACTGCTTCAGCTGCCCTTGCCAGCTTTCAGCAGCGTTTGCAGCTTCTGGCTCACAGACTGGTGTGTGATGTCCCCACGCATTGGAATTCCACACTGAACATGTTGGTCAGGATTTGTGAGCAGAAGAGGGCAGTTGTTGACTACCTGCATCAACTAGGCCGTCGTAAACGGTTCAAACTTCACACGTAAGACATCAGGAGTGGACATGGATGTCCGACATGTGCACCGTCCTCCAAAACTTTGAGGACTCCACCAAGATGGTGAGCGGCGATAATGCCATCACTAGCGTCACCATCCCGCTTCTCTGTCTTCTAAAACGCTCCCTGCTCAAAATCAAAGACGATGCATTGCAGGCAGAGCACGATGAGTTGGAGCAATAAACTGTACGGGATGATTACACACAGCCCAGCCTCATCCCATCCCATCCCATAAAGAAGTGGAGCTACTTTAATGCGGAATTGACGGTAATAGATGCACAATCGTTATACCATCGGTTCAGCGTGGATGGCCAGAGGACATGGGAGAGGAGGAGGATGATAAAGACAGCATGGTCAGTCATCCTGTTGGTGAGGACCTGAAGTCTTGCGTGTTAACAGTCTGGCGCACATGGCTGACTTTATGTGATGCTGCCTGTCTTGTGACCCTCACGTTATCAACATCTTGGCGGACACTCATTACTGGTTGGTGACACTTTTAGACCCACGCTACAAGGAGAACTTTATTTCTCTTATTCCCGAGGCGGAGAGGTCTACAAAAATGCTGCAGTACCAGAAGGCCTTAGTTGCATAATTAGTCAAAAATTTCCCTTCTGAAAACGCTTGCGGCAGAGGTCACGGTTCGGTGGACAACCAAGGCGTCCGGCCGAGAGAGACACAAATCCAATCCAGCAGAGGTAGGGGAACACTCTCAAAGATCTGAGAGAATTTTCTCAGCCCCCCCCATAGCACAGGCCCTCAGGTGCGGGGTACTGTCACAAGGACTGCAAAGTTTGTAAAGATGCTGAAGGAGTACCTTGCCGATCGTACAAAAGTGCTCCTAGACTCCTCTGTGCCTTATAATTATTGGGTATCCAAGCTGGACACGTGGCAGGAATTGTCCCTCTACGCCTTGGAAGTCCTGGCCTGCCTTGCCATTAGCGTTTTGTCAGAGCGTGTTTTTATTGCTGCAGGTGGAATTATTACTGATAAACGCACCTGCCAGTCAACTGAAAATGCTGACCAGTTGTTTTTGAGCTGGATACTGAGATTAGAGATTAAATTACAGCAGCTATACCGGTCAGACACAAACGCTTACACGAGTATACTCAGTGTTTTGGAGTATACAAATTGGAGCTACAACCCACTCCTGCCACACAAAAATGGTAAATGAATGCAGACAAGAGTTGGTTTTTAGCTGGACACTGAGATGTGGGGTTTGTCACCTACGCATATTAGCTTCAGCACAGCCTGTTACCGCTTAGCCAAGGCAGTGCTGCAGTGCTTCCAGCTTGGGACTGGTGTAGAGGGTGAAGTGGAGGAGGAGGAGGAGGCTGAGGATCAAGACGTTCCGGAGCTGTACACTGTGGGTGAAACCCTGACTGAGTTAGGGCCTGCAATCCTTGGTGTCGGAAGGACGTGTTCCGTCCCAAGCTCAGACTTGGTCCCGGCTTCCAGAATATTAACCCAGTGTGTCAACAGAGAGATGTACCGCCCATGCCCACAAGCACTTGTCCACGTGTCCGTGGTTAGGTGGACTTTTCTGGAAACTACGTTGTTAAGGGCACGTGTAATGTTTTGTGACACGTGCTTATGTAATGCGGGGAAGGCACACCGGGAGAAATAGTGGTGGCTGGGGACAGTGTAACGTGGGACGGCCGCCGCCATCAGGTCGTGGAATGCTTCTGTCTCCACTAGCCTAAAAGGCAACATTTCCAGCGCAAGAAGTCGCGAAATTTGCAAATTTAGAAGTGTGGCATTTCAGGCGTTGGCAGCGTATTTGCGGTTGCGTTCCAAAGATTGGTGTATGGATAATTGAATGCTGCGCTGGGACAAGAACGTGGTTGATGATGGAGGTATTTCTGCTTGTGCAACTACAAGTGTCTTCCACTACCGCACCATGGTCCTCCTCCTGACTTTCTGACAATTGTGTCTCATCATGGTCCACCTCTTGTTGAGACACGTTCCCACCGTTGCCTTCGTGAGACTGTGGCTGCTCAAATATTTGGGCATCGGTACATACGATCTCCTCATGACCCACTTCAAGTGAAGGTGGTGAGAGGCCAGAATCTAAGAATGGATAAGTGAACAGCTCTTCAGAGTGTCCAAGTGTGGGATCAGTTATGTCCGGGGCCGGGCATTCGGCATGGTTGGAGGAAGGAGGATCAGGTTGTGGAATGTGCGGTTCTGTCTCATGGCTACTGACACTTGACCGTGTTGAAGACAGGCTGTTTGTGGTGGTGCCAAACTGACTGGAAGCATTATCCGCTAGCCAACTAACAATCTGTTGACACTGGTCTTGGTTTAATAGTGGTGTACTGCTGCGGTCCCCTACAAATTGGGACAGGGAGGTCGAGCCAGATGATGTGGGCGTGTGTTGTGGCGCAATTCGAGCTTGCACATGGCCTCAGCCTCTGCATGCACTACCATCATGTCCAGTTCCTTGTCCCTTGCCACCAGCCTTGCGCATTTTCAATGGTGTGCTGCCTGTATACAGCTAAATGAAGGCGTCCAAAAGATGGTTTTTAGCTGGACACTGAGATGACAGATTAGAGATTAAATTACAGCAGGTATACCGGTCAGTCACAAACGCTGAGATGGGTATACTGAGTGTTTTGGCGTATAGAAATTTCAGGTACAACCCACTCCTGCCTCAAAAAAAGGTAAATGAAGGCGGACAGAGGTGGTTTTTAGCTGGACACAGAGATTAGAGATTAAATCCCAGCAGGTGTACCGGACAAACACAAACGCTGACAAGAATACCGAGTGTTTTGGCATATCCTAATTTCCGCACAACCCACTCCTGGTGCACACAAATGGTAAAAGAATGCAGACAAGAGTTGGTTTTTAGCTGGACACTGAGATTACAGATTAGAGGTTAAATCCCAGCAGGTATGGGGGTCAGTCACAAACGCTGAGATGGGTATAATGAGTGTTTTGGCATATAGAAATTTCAGGTACAACCCACTCCTGCCTCAAAAAATGGTAAATGAATGCAGACAAGAGTTTGTTTTTAGCTGGACACAGAGATTAGAAATTAAATCCCAGCAGGTGTAGCGGTCAGACACAAACGCTGACGACAATACCGAGTGCTTTGGCGTATCCTAATTTCGCTACAACCCACTCCTGGTGCACACAAATGGTAAATTAATGCAGACAAGAGTTGGTTTTTAGCTGGACACAGAGATTAGAGATTGCAGTTTAAATCCCAGCAGGTGTACCGGTCAGACACAAACGCTGACGAGAATACCGAGTGTTTTGGCGTATCCTAATTTCTGCTACAACCCACTCCTGGCGCACACAAATGGTAAATTAATGCAGACAAGAGTTGGTTTTTAGATAGGGATGGGCGAATCTACTCGCTAGGACTCGTTACTCTGCGAGTAGTAAGGGACTCGCAGGACTCGGTACTCTGCGAGTTTCCCAGCGTTTACTCGCACAGTAACGAGTCCAATGCAAATCAATGGCAATCCTAGTTTTGTCAGAGACTCTGACTAGGATTGCCATTGTCTTGCAAAAAAAAAATGCGTGGGGCTCCGCGCAATTTCTATGTCTAGCCAGGTACAGCTAAGCAGCTGGGGGCTGGAATCCGCAGCGCAGGGAGGCCCAAGCTTTCTGATCAACCCCCGCTGCAAATTGCAGCCCGCAGCCGCCCCAGAAGATGGCGCGTTCATTGAAGCGCCATCCTCTGGCGCTGAACCCCGCTCTTCCAACGGCCCTGGTGGCGGTGGCACGCTGGGTAATAAAGGGGTTAATACCAGCTTTGTTATACAAGCTGGTATTAAGCCCGAGATTCTTAATGTCAGGCCAGGTTTGACCGGCCACTAAGAATCTCCAATAAAGGGTTAAAAAAAACACAACACAGAGAAAAATTTTTATTAGAAAAAAAAAAAAGCCATTAGGGACTCCATCTTTAATTAAAAAAGTCCTCTTCCGTCCGACGTAGTCCAAAACGCGATGTCCTCTCTGCTACATCCCCTGTGCATAGATATAGATGTCTATGCACAGGGAATGAGCAGACTGAGAACAATCTCAGCTCTGCTACATCAGGAAGCAGGCGGGTTCTATGACCCTGGAGCTGCACAGAGCAGACAGCTCTTACTCTGCGAGTTTCCCTGCTATCACTGGCACAGTAGCGAGTCCAATGCAAGTCAATGACAATCCTAGTTTTGTCAGAGTCTCTGATAAAACTAGGATTGCCATTGATTTGCATTGGGCTGGTTACTGTGCGAGTAAACGCTGGGAAACTCGCAGAGTAACGAGTCCTAGCAGATAGAGCCTGAAGCTTCCGAGACACATCTGCAATTTTTAAATCGCACATTACTCGCTATTACTCGCTTCCCCATTCATTAACATTGGACTCGCTAGACTCGCAACGAGTAGCGAGTCCCGGGCTCAGACTCGCTAGAGTCAAGCGATTCCGAGTAATTTAGGACTCGCCCATCACTATTTTTAGATGGACACAGAGATTAGAGTTTAAATACCAGCAGGTATACTGGTTAGACACAAACGCTGACAAGAATTCCGAGTGTTTTGGCGTATCCTTATTTCCACTACAACCCACTCCTTGGGCACACAAATGGTAAATAATGCAGACAAGAGTTGGTTTTTAGCTGGACACAGAGATTAGAGGTTAAATTCCAGCAGGTGTAGCAGTCAGACACAAACGCTGACGAGAATACCGAGTGTTTTGGCGTATCCTAATTTCCGCTTTAACCCACTCCTGGCGCACACAAATGGTAAATGAATGCAAACAAGAGTTGTTTTTTAGATGGACACAGAGATTTGAGATTAAATCCCAGCAGGTGTACCGGTCAGACACAAAAGCTGACGAGAATACCGAATGTTTTGGCGCATCCTAATTTCCGCTACAACCCTCTCCTGGCACACACACATGGTAAATGAATGCAGACAAGAGTTGGTTTTTAGCTGGACACAGATTAGAGTTTAAATCCCAGCAGGTGTAGTGGTCAGACACAAAAGCTGACCAGAATACTGAGCGTTTTGGCGTATCCTTATTTCCGCTACAACCCACTCCTGACGCACACAAATGGTAAATTAATGCAGACAAGAGTTGGCTTTTAGCTCGACACAGAGATTAGAGATTAAATTCCAGCAGGTGTATCGGTCAGACACAAACGCTGACGAGAATACCGAGTGTTTTGGAGTATCCTAATTTCCGCTACAACCCACTCCTGGCGCACACAAATGGTAAATGAATGCAGACAAGAGTTGGTTTTTAGCTGGACACAGAGATTAGAGGTTAAATCCCAGCAGGTGGACAGGTCAGACACAAACGCTGACAAGAATACAGAGTGTTTTGGCGTATCCTAATTTCCGCTTCAACCCACTCCTGCCTATAGAAAGCTAAATTAATCCCTAAAAGCACTGTTTTTGGATGGATGAGATTTCCAGCCTGTCCACCAGCCCCAGATGTGATGCAGGCTGGTATACTGGCACAACGAAGTTTGCTATATACCCTGCCTCCCTGCCTGCCTGTATACAGCTCTATTAGTCCTCAGAAGGACTGTTGTGGTAATTAGATTAGCAGTCCTGCGCCTACACTAGCTGAAAAGCCACAAATCTGTCCCTCAATCAGCAGCACCTCTCCCTACACTGACTGTCTGTGGAGCAGAGTGACGAGCACAGCGCGGTCAGGTCTTATAAAGACTTGATCACGCTGTGCGGCCAGCTAATCACTGTAAAGCCACAACCAACAGGGCTGTGGCTTTACAGTGGCTGTTAACCAATCCCTGCATGCTGGCTCTGTAAAGAGCGCCAACATGCAGGGAGGTGTACCCTGAGCATAGCAAGAGTATCGCAAGATTACTTGGTACTTGCTGAGTCCCCCGAGCCCCGAGATATTTGTGCGAGTACCGAGTAGTGACAAGCATACTCGCTCATCCCTATTACCTATGAACACTCGTAAACAAATCACTGTATTGTAAAGCGCTGTGGAATATGTTGGTGTTATATAAAGATTTAATATTATATTAATATTCTTTTGTATGCACTATATTTTCTTTTGAAAAAGAAATGGAAAATCCAGTCCTGTTGAGCCGCACTCCAATTTTTTCTATTATCCGTAATAATTAAACGTCCTCTTAATAAATAATAATCCTGTGGCTGCTAATACAATTAAAAGTGGTTCTTTCCCGGACACTTAGGATATTAGTCAAGTTGTGTTGGTCCTATGTTTGATAAATTGCTCTATATATCAACAGTGTGGCAGAGTAAGTTGAAGTGTGATATTATTTTTTACCCCTTCAAACGTTGTCTAATAGATTATTTTTGCATTGTATTGTCTGTACATTCTTCAATAATCTTATTGTGGCAAGTAGAAACCATAATAATTATCTAAAATCATTAAATAACTGTCAAGTTAAGACTGCTACTGGAGACAGGAAATGTACAGCAGTGGCCCACGTGATGCTGCTTCTCTAATTAGTGTGTGAAGAATTGAGCGTAATAGCGGGACATGTAAGGCTACGTTCACACGCTGCGTATTGTGTGCACTTATTTGCAGTTGCCCACTTTTACCCGTGTATTGCGCAAAAATGCACAACTGCATGCACACACTGGGCAGTTTTACTTGCGCTTTTTTCAAGCCCATAAAATAATGTTGCCTATGGGAATAGCGCACGTAAAAATGCACAAAGAATAGGGATGAGCGAGTCCGAAAAGACTCGGAATCGCAAGACCCCAACGAGTCCGAGTCAAGGACTCGGGACTCGTTGCGAGTCCAGCGAGTCCAATGTTAATGAATAGGGACCCGAGTAATAGCGAATAATGACATTTACAACTCGCTGATGTGTCTCTGAAAGTGTGCGAGTCCAAACTCGCTGGTTTTTCTCTTATTTTGAGGCTTGTAGCCGATGCTGCGAGGGAAGGGATTCTCCAGCACACACCATGGTTTAAGGAAACAGGAAGCGAGTCGCGCTGACAGGGGCACACACAGAGCGATCCGTTCATCAGTGCAATCATGGCAGCAGGACGTGGCATGGTGAACACGCTGCGTCTTATTGCACTTGTGGAGGCTCGTCCATTTCTATGGCTCCCTACAGATCCTGAGTATGGGGATACGACCCTAATTAATACAGCCTGGAGAGAGATCGCCCAAGAGATGTTCCCTGCGTTCCATCGGAGTGACCATGAGGAACAGAGCAATCTAAGTAAGTTAAATGAGTTCACACGTTATATATTGCATTTACTGTATATATACTCGTGTATAAGCCGACCCGTGTATAAGCCGACCCCCCTATTTTTGCCCCGAAAAACTATGAAAACATATTCACCGCCATCCTGGTATACAGCGGCTATCACTGGTAGACAGCCCCCCAGCAGAGTATACACCTCCCCCTGCAGAGTATACAGGCCCCCAGCTGGGTATACATGCCCCCATATTGTCGTATACAGGCAGGGGCGGACTGGCCCAGGTGCCACGGGTCATGCGGCTGCAGGAGCATGAATAATCCGCATGTCCCTGAAGCAGCAGGCGGAAACGGAAGCTCCTGGCCGCGCGATGACGTCATCAGCACGCGGCTGCGTCCGGGAGTGAGCGTCTGTGAGTGGCGTGCGGCTGCGACTGTTAGCGAGCGGCTGTGAGGAGCGCGAGGCTGCGGCTGGGAGCGAGCCATAGGAGAATGCGGGAGCTGCGGTGACTGTGAGGCGGCCGCCAGTCATCACCCTCCCCACCCCCCGTCCTCACCTGTGTCGGGCCGGTGAGGGAGGGTTGCGACCCAAACTGTAGGGTGCCAGTCAGTCCCTGTATACAGGGCCCTCAGTGTGTGTACAGGCCCCCCCAGCAGTGGGTATACAGGGCCCCCAGCAGTGGGTAGACAGTGGCCCAGTGGGTTTACAGGGCCCCCAGCAGTGGGAATACAGGGCCCCCATAGCAGGGTATACAGGACCCTGAATGTGTTATCATGCTCCACCGCATAGTTGCCTATATTTGGATGGGCTCACAACAGTACAATGAGTTTAATGTCTGATCCTCCTGGCTCTTTCGGCCAAGGGGTTGGGTGTATATAAATACCACTAATGACCAGAGTCTGGTGCCCGCACTATTACATTCTCTATGCGTTGACATGTGTCCTGCCTCATTTGTGATTGTGGCCACGTGAGCTCAATGTCCGTAATGCTGTTGATGATGTTCCACACTGTCGTGTCACTGTGCCTTGTATACACATTACACACACAAAATGAATAAAATGTTATTGTTGATTTGTACACATACTTTTGTTGTTTCAAATATTACACATCTCTAAACCCGGTTTCAAATCATTTCACAGTTGACCATCTTAAAAAACGGTGGAGGAGCTGCCGGGACCAGCATAAGAAGCAGTACCGGCAGTACTCAGAGAGACAACCGGGAGCCGCTCCATTGCTCAACCACTACCACTTTTATGACCGGCTGTCCTTCCTTCACCCGGTGGCCCGTATGCCAAGGTATGTGTCTGCAGCACTGTTGTGTACATTTAGTATTATTTATAAATATATACATTAGTTTCCATTTTTGCTCTGTGGGTAGCAGAGTATACAGGCGGGTCTGAGGTAGCAGAGTATACAGGCGGGTCTGTGGGTAGCAGAGTATACAGGCGGGTCTGAGGTAGCAGAGTATAAAGACGGCTCTGTGGGTAGCAGAGTATACAGGCGGGTCTGTGGGTAGCAGAGTATACAGGCGGGTCTGTGGGTAGCAGAGTATACAGGCGGGTCTGAGGTAGCAGAGTATACAGGCGGGTCTGAGGTAGCAGAGTATACAGGCGGGTCTGTGGGTAGCAGAGTATACAGGCGGGTCTGAGGTAGCAGAGTATACAGGCGGGTCTGTGGGTAGCAGAGTATACAGGCGGGTCTGAGGTAGCAGAGTATAAAGACGGCTCTGTGGGTAGCAGAGTATACAGGCGGGTCTGTGGGTAGCAGAGTATACAGGCGGGTCTGTGGGTAGCAGAGTATACAGGCGGGTCTGAGGTAGCAGAGTATACAGGCGGGTCTGAGGTAGCAGAGTATACAGGCGGGTCTGTGGGTAGCAGAGTATACAGGCGGGTCTGAGGTAGCAGAGTATACAGGCGGCTCTGTGGGTAGCAGAGTATACAGGCGGGTCTGTGGGTAGCAGAGTATACAGGCGGGTCTGAGGTAGCAGAGTATAAAGACGGCTCTGTGGGTAGCAGAGTATACAGGCGGGTCTGAGGTAGCAGAGTATACAGGCGGGTCTGAGGTAGCAGAGTATACAGGCGGGTCTGTGGGTAGCAGAGTATACAGGCGGGTCTGAGGTAGCAGAGTATACAGGCGGGTCTGTGGGTAGCAGAGTATACAGGCGGGTCTGAGGTAGCAGAGTATAAAGACGGCTCTGTGGGTAGCAGAGTATACAGGCGGGTCTGTGGGTAGCAGAGTATACAGGCGGGTCTGTGGGTAGCAGAGTATACAGGCGGGTCTGAGGTAGCAGAGTATACAGGCGGGTCTGAGGTAGCAGAGTATACAGGCGGGTCTGTGGGTAGCAGAGTATACAGGCGGGTCTGAGGTAGCAGAGTATAAAGACGGCTCTGTGGGTAGCAGAGTATACAGGCGGGTCTGTGGGTAGCAGAGTATACAGGCGGCTCAGTGGGTAGCAGAGTATATAGGTGATGAGAATAGGGTTAATAGATGGTGCTACAGTGTTGGGGCGTGCTAGAGGGAGCAGAGATCAGATTACTGCCATCATTTCTGACCTTATTAAAGATAGCGGCCGCAGCTAAATGACATCATGGCAAAGGTAAACATGGGGTGTGGTTAGCTGCAGGAGGTTAGTGAGAGGTGTGGGTTGTTTGGCAGAGGGCGTGGTGTGGGCGTGGTGAGCGCGGCTCCAGCGTCAGATACGCTGCGAGCGCGGAACCGCGGCACATCTCCAGGAGCAGAGGACGTGTCCGGTACGTCCGTAGCCCCCGGCCTCCCGTTGTCCGCACACACAGCCCCGCTGTGACCTCTGCAGTGTCACAGGCCCCGGCGGGCGTCTGTCATCTCCTCCTGACACTGACCTCCTCCTGATTTGATTGTCTGTGTTGTCCCCCCCCGCTGTCAGCATCAGTGATCTGCTAAGACCTGTGGGTGCACAGACGGGGAAGTACAAATGCCAGCATGCCGGGGCGGATTGGGCGCTGTGAGGTGCGCAGGTCTTGCTGTGAGCGGAGGGCGCGAGGCCGCTAGAGAAAACGCTATAGCAGCTGTGTGAGTTAAGCGTCTGCGGCTCGCGAAGGCGCATACGCGTCTCCGCTCGCAGTGACGCTAAGGAGTTTGGGATTAGGCTACAGTGCCGGAATTTCAAACTCCCGATTATATAAATAGATTATATATATATATATATTGTATACCTTTCAACCCCTTCCCTGCTTTATATAGATGATATAAGCTAAAAGTTTTGTGAATTAAGTATGTCAAGTTAAAAGTGAAGTCAGGGGGGTTTTTTTTTTTTCATGTGAACCATTGGTGTTATTGATCGTCTAGATTAGATGGGATGGGGGGGGGTGGTGTTAATCAGGGGGTGAAAAATTATGTATTAGTATGGAATTAGCAAAGAAAGTCACGTATTCCTTTATGTTATGTACAGTTGGTTATTCTTTCATAATAATAACAAATATCTGATTAATAATACACAGATACACAGAGTCTAAAAAGCGTGCAACTTAATGTTTGACCTATGTTTTTGTTTCCAAATGCAATGCATTCACCAAATTTTTTTTTACTTTACCCACAGAGAAGCTTACTACAGAGGGCGGCGTGCTGTGAACCCTCCACCGCCAAACAGAAGGCGGCGTGGAGAAAACCCACCACCACCACCACGGCCGGCGCCACCACCACCGCCGCCGCCACCAGCACCAACACCACCACCACCGCCGCCACCAGCACCAGCACCACCACCACCACCGCCGCCACCAGCACCAGCAACACCACCACCGCCGCCACCAGAACCAACACCACCACCGCCGCCACCAGCACCAACACCACCACCGCCGCCACCAGCACCAACCCCAGCTTTGGGGCATGTCCGGCCGCAAGAGGAGGAGGAACCTGGATGCCCACCTCACAGCAGCCATGGTCTGATCCCGGGGTCACCTAATAGACGGCGTGCACAAAGTAATGCTGACTTTGCCCACAGTCTGATACCATTCCTGGATGAAATTCCATTTCACAGGCTACTGCGGGCAAGGTCAGCATTACAGATTGTGCTTGACGCCAGTCGCCCACCAAACCACCCAGGTGAGGTTTTCAATTATTTGGAGGGGTGGCAAGTCAGACACTACAACCTACAAGACAGGCCCACACCCCGGGACAGCCATGTGCCACCCCAGAGGCCTGTACCTACCTTTCCACAATGGCCACCTAACAGGGACCTACCATTTTTCCCCACACCGGCCCAGAGGATCCACCCTCAAGGGTTGCCGGAGGCCATTCATGGGGCCCTTGACCTCTTGCAGGACCAGGGTGATGGTGTCACTTTACTGGCAAGGCCGGAGGATGCGGCAACCTACCAGCAGCTGTAGACCCCTTTTTTTTTGTTTTTTATTTTGTGTTCATGTGCATTGCACAATTTCTTTGTTATTATTTCTTCTATTTTCCTGTTTACAAAGTTGTACCCAAAAAAAAAAAAAAAAAAAAAAAAATTCTGACATTTTTACCATTATGGCGGAATAATACCCAGTTTACAAAAACTGCTTTGTGTCTGTCTTTTTTCAGGGAAAGGATGTGTAGGTGGTTTTGTGGGTGGGCTTAAAGTCATCATCATTATAATTATTATTTATTTATATAGCACCGATAGGTTCCATGGCGCTTTACATGAGGATAAGGTACACAAGGAGAAGTACAATAAACATAGACAATAAGGTCATAGAGGTACAACAGGAGAGGACCCTGTACGCGTGGGCTCACATTCAACGAGGGGTGGGTGGGGATACAATAGGGTGGGGAAGGTGTCGGTCGTGGGGCGTGTAGCGGGGTGTCATGGCAGGTTGTAGGCCTGTCGGAAGAGGTGAGTCTTTAGGTGTTTCTTGAAGGTTCCCAGGGTAGGCGAGTGAGTGATGAGGTGGGGCAGCGAGTTACAGAGCATGGTTGATGCCCGGGAGAAATCCTGTATGCGGTTGTGGGAAGAGGAGATGAGGGGGGAGTGTCGGAGAAGTTCTTTGGATGAACGCAGGTAGCGTGAGGGATGGTATCGGGAGATCATGTCGGAGATGTATGGTGGGGATAGGTTGTGTAAGGCTTTGAATGTCATGATCAGTGTTTTAAAGTGAGCTCTCTGTGGGGCGGGGACCCAGTGAAGGGCTTGGCAGAGGGTGTAGACAGGTGAGTAGCGTGAGGACAGATGGATTAGTCGGGCAGCAGAGTTTAGTATAGATTGGAGAGGTGCAAGAGAGTTGGCAGGGAGGCCTGTGCGAAGGAGGTTCCAGTAGTCAAGGCGGGAGATGATGAGGGCATTAATGAGTGTTTTAGCTGTGTCAGGGTTGAGTAACGAGCAAATTCTTGAAATATTTTTGAGTTGGAGTGACAGGGACTTGGTTAGGAACTAGAGGTGGGGCTTGAAGGAGAGGGATGAGTCAAGGATTACCCCGAGACATTTGGCGTGGAGGACAGGGGAGAGAGAGCATCATTAGCAAGTACTTTACGGACCGCATGGAGCATGAAGTCACCTTGGTTACTAAGTGTAAAATCATGACTCCACAGACAAATGTTGCTGACAAATAAACAGTGCCTGTGTTTGGGGGGTTAGTTAATGCCTCGCTATGGCAACAAGACTAGGAACACACATGTCAGAGGCTGGGACATCTACCTGCTACACATCGCGTCTACGCGTTTTCTACAGAGCGTACAGTGGGACCTTTCTCCAGGCTCCAGCAGGATGATAGTCCAAGCAATGCCCACGATGCAAGCATAGGCTTGTTGCCTAAAAAAATTAGCTCAAGGGGCTTCATATACATTTTTTTCAGAAAGCAGGGTGCTTGGCCCATACAATAGAATTGCTTGTACTAGGAGCATAGTACATGCAATGCCCACGATGGAGGCATAGGCTTGGTGCCTGGAAAAATTAGCCCAAGGGGCTGTTTGCCATTTTGGGTATAAATGCAGGCCTAAGGGCCATGATCAGCTTGTTAGCCAGGGTGGCTCAAAACATTTGCCCAAGGGTCTGTTTGGCAATTTGGGTATAAGTGCAGGCCTAAGGGCCATGATAAGCCTCTTAGGCTGGGTGTTTCCAAAAATTAGCCCAAGGGGCTGTTTGCCATTTTGGGTATAAATGCAGGCCTAAGGGCCATGATCAGCTTGTTAGCCATGGTGGCTCCAAAAATTAGCCCAAGGGGCTGTTTGGCATTTTTAGTGTAAATGCAGGCCTAAGGGCCAGGATCAGCTTGTTAGCCAGGGTGGCTCCAAAAATTAGCCCAAGGGGCTGTTTGGCATTTTTAGTGTAAATGCAGGCCTAAGGGCCAGGATCAGCTTGTTAGCCATGGGGCTCCAAAAATTAGCCCAAGGGGCTGTTTGGCATTTTTAGTGTAAATGCAGGCCTAAGGGCCAGGATCAGCTTGTTAGCCAGGGTGGCTCAAAACATTTGCCCAAGGGTCTGTTTGGCAATTTGGTTATAAGTGCAGGCCTAAGGGCCATGATAAGCCTCTTAGGCTGGGTGTTTCCAAAAATTAGCCCAAGGGGCTGTTTTGCATTTTGGGTATAAATGCAGGCCTAAGGGCCATGATCAGCTTGTTAGCCAGGGTGGCTCAAAACATTTGCCCAAGGGTCTGTTTGGCAATTTGGGTATAAGTGCAGGCCTAAGGGCCATGATAAGCCTCTTAGGCTGGGTGTTTCCAAAATTAGCCCAAGGGGCTGTTTTGCATTTTGGGTATAAATGCAGGCCTAAGGGCCATGATCAGCTTGTTAGCCAGGGTGGCTCAAAACATTTGCCCAAGGGTCTGTTTGGCAATTTGGGTATAAGTGCAGGCCTAAGGGCCATGATAAGCCTCTTAGGCTGGGTGTTTCCAAAAATTAGCCCAAGGGCCTGTTTGGCATTTTTAGTGTAAATGCAGGCCTAAGGGCCAGGATCAGCTTGTTAGCCATGGTGGCTCCAAAAATTTGCCCAAGGGGCTGTTTGGCATTTTTAGTGTAAATGCAGGCCTAAGGGCCAGGATCAGCTTGTTAGCCATGGTGGCTCCAAAAATTAGCCCAAGGGGCTGTTTGGCATTTTTAGTGTAAATGCAGGCCTAAGGGCCAGGATCAGCTTGTTAGCCAGGGTGGCTCAAAAAATTAGCCCAAGGGGCTGTTTGGCATTTTTAGTGTAAATGCAGGCCTAAGGGCCAGGATCAGCTTGTTAGCCATGGTGGCTCCAAAAATTAGCCCAAGGGGCTGTTTGGCATTTTTAGTGTAAATGCAGGCCTAAGGGCCAGGATCAGCTTGTTAGCCATGGTGGCTCAAAAATTTGCCCAAGGGGCTGTTTGGCATTTTTAGTGTAAATGCAGGCCTAAGGGCCAGGATCAGCTTGTTAGCCAGGGTGGCTCAAAAAATTAGCCCAAGGGGCTTTTAAATGTTTGCTAACAGAAAATAAAGGTTGATTCCTTGTGAAAAGGTGTTGTGATGGTTAATGAAACCGAAGTTAAGGTGTAGTGTTTGTTTAAGATGAAGCAGCCTCATTACCAGGTTGCAGGAACATGGTTACGCAAATCGTTACTGGTCTTGTACATACTGCTTGTACCAAAAAGACACAATATAATACAATGATTAATTATATCATATTGATGTTGAACGTGGCACTTCAGCTCTGAGTACTGTCGTCTTCAGGGCTCAAGAAGTCTTGTGAAATCCAGTTCCTATTAAACTTAATTAGAGTAAGCCTGTCTGCATTCTCGGGAGTAAGACGTGTCCTGGTATCAGTTATGATACCCCCAGCGGCACTGAAAACCCGCTCTGATGTCACACTAGCTGCAGGGCATGCCAGCACCTCCAAGGCATACAACGAGAGCTCTGTCCAAGTGTGGAGCTTGGAGACCCAGTAATTAAACGGGACTGCGGCATCAGTCAGGAAGCAGGTACTGTCACTTAAGTATTCTTGTACCATGTTGGTAAGTTTCTGTCTCCGAGAGATGGTTACTGGAGCAACATGGCGCTGCAGGTTCGATGGCTTATTGAACATAGCCCACTTTGCTGACATCTTTCCAGCATCTCTTCTGGACAGCGTGGATGATTGTGCCCCGACCAAAGGCTGCTGTTGCACAGAGTTGCTAACCATGGGCAGAGTGTTGTCTGACGGTGATATTCGAAGCATATTATCCACAAGAACCCTCTTGAAATAGTCAATTGTCAAGCCACGTGGTGACTGAAACAGCAGCGAGGTGAATTTATCTTTATAACGTGGGTCCAGAAAGGTGGCCAACCAGTAGAGGTCGTTGTGCAATATGTTAACCACTCGTGGGTCTTCTAGCAGACAAGTCAACATGAAGTGAGCCATGTGTCCTAAGCTGCATAGAGTCATGTCTTCAGTGTCCTCAGAACGATGTTCAATACCCATTGTATCCGCAAAGTCTGTCTCCGCCTCCTCCTCTCCAGGCCACCCATGGTGGACAGACACAAAGCTGGGGTTGTGAGTACCATCTGGGTTGACATCGGCACCAAAAAAAATAAATCCTCTTCATCGTCTTGCTCCTGTTCCTCCTCAGGAGCCATAGTTGCCTGGTCATACTGGCTCTGCTGGCTAGTTACTGCGCTGTTTAAATCTGGCTCCATAGCCATCTGCTGGGCTCTCAATGCTTCATTTTTCTGATTAATGAGGGATTCTTTCAGCAGACACAGCATGGGTATAGTGACACTGATGATGGACTGATCACCGCTCACCAGTTTTGTGCAGTAGTCAAAATTATCAAGAACCTCAGATGTGTCAGCGATCCACACCCACTCCATTGTACTAATATGTCGTGGCTGACTGCCGGTCTGACGGGCATGTTGCAACTGATACTCGGATATTGCCCTCTGCTGCTCATTGATCCTCGATAACATATGGAATGTAGAGTTCCATCGTGTCGGCATGTCACAAATGAGTCTGTGGTTGGGCAAATTCAATTGCTTTTGAAGCAATGAAAGTTTTCCAACCGCTGTTGACGAATGACGAAAATGTGCACAAACTCGACGCACCTTCTCCAGTAGGTCACATAGCTCTGGGTATGTACGCAGGAATTTCTGCACTACTAGATTCAGCACGTGAGCCATGCAAGGCACGTGCACAAGGTTTCCGAGCTTTAGTGCAGCCACTAGGTTACGACCATTATCACTCACCACGAGACCGGTCTGGAGTTGGAGTGGGGATAGCCACTCATCTGTCTGTTCCTTCAGACCTTTCAACAGCTCTACTGCAGTGTGCGGTGTGTGACCTAAACAGATCAGCTTCAGCAGAGCCTGTTGGCGTCTTGCTGAAGCACTGCAGCAAACCTCCCAACTTGGCCGTGATGTTGAGGGCAATTGAGGATTGGTCGAGGAAGCGGAAGATGGGGTAGTGGACATATAGGATGATGCAGAGACCCTGAATGAGGTTGTGCCAGCTATCCGTGGCGTGGGTAGGATGTTTGATGTTACACTAACATCGTTTGGCACACTCTCCACAACGTTGATCCAATGCGCGGTGAGCGAGATGTACCGGCCCTGTCCTGAACTGCTTGTCCACGTGTCCGTAGTAAGGTGTACTTTCCCGGTTACAGCGTTGGTGAGGGCACGCTTGAGGTTGTTAATGACATGCTCATGTAACGCGGGGACGGCACAACGTGAAAAGTAGTGGCGGCTTGGAACCGAGTAGCGTGGTACTGCCACAGCCAAAAGCTCACGGAAAGAGTCTGTACCCACAAGCCTAAACGGCAACATCTCGACTGCTAACAACTTAGCTATCTGGGCATTTATTTTTTTGGCTAATGGGTGGGAAGAGTGGTATTTCTGCTTCCTTTCGTACAGCTGTGTCACTGATAACTGTAAGGATGTTGATGACCGAGAACTGTCTGCACTCGTGTTCAGTCTCTCTGCAACCGCTGCTTGTGATGAGTACATATCAGCTGGACCAGCTTCAGCAACACTTGATTGTGACGGACGTATCTGAGTTACCGTCGCAGTCTTTGGGTCAGATGACACTGTTGTGGAAGGCTGCACTTTTGACCACTGAATAGGGTGCTGACCAGCCATGTGCTTCCGCATACTGCTGGTGCTCTGGTTTCCTTTCCCGTGGCCTCTGCTTAGCCTTGCATGGCAGATGGTGCAGATGACCACATTTTCTTGAGAAGGCCCATCTTTAAAAAATTTCCACACAGTGGCGGACCGACCTCTAGACTTGACTGTACTCCCTGAGGGATTACTGAGGCCCACATTTGAGACATTTTGTCCAACAGTTGACAAATTTTGAGCCACAGTGGACACATTTTGGGCAACAGTGGTGACTCTTTCAGTTCTGGTGGGAGGAGTAGGCCTTGGTGCCTTTGTTGGTGGGACATACACACTTTCTTCCTCCGTGCTGCTCTGCTGGCTCTGCATCGCAACATTCCACGTGGGATCAGTTGTCTCATCATCAACCCCTTCCTCTTCTAAATCTTCCCGATAACAAGATAGATTTTGCTCCCCAGATGACAAGTGTGTCACTGTCTCATCATCATCATCCTCCAACTCCTGAGACGGCCTAAGACTTTGATGAAAGACACGTTCATGTGGCCGGGGTGTCTCTAAAACTTGTCCATGATTGGACAATTCTTCGTCAAGTATCTCATCTACTACGGAGTCTGGCAAACCGGATTCATGTAAAGGATTATATGTACCAAATAAGTCATCTGAGTGACCCATGTCTGTGTCAACATTTTCATGGGGGTGCTGTTGGTCTGAGGAACTGTGAAGAGGTTGTGGATTAGATGACCCAGCATGGTATGTACCAACAGTAGACACAGTGCTCAAGGAACCTTGAGTGCTGCAAGAACCTGTTGTTGAGGTCTTGTCTGCCAGCCAAGACGTTAGATGCTGTTCGTCTTCCGGCCTCAATACTCGTTTACTTTCCTGACGGGGAAAGTTAGACAGGAGGAACGATCGATCAATCCTCGTCTGTCTGCCCGAACTGGTGGATAGTTGGCCACGACTACCAATGCCTGTACCTCTTCCCTGTCCCTTAGCAAGACTTTTTTTGGGAATTGGTTTTTTGTGTGACATTTTATAATTTCTGGTGGCTTTCTGGGGGCTTGTAAAACAAGTAGCAGGTACTATTTCGTGAAAGGTACACACTAGAGGCTAAGATATTTTAAGACAGATGGAAGGTACCGTGCGAGCTGCAGGCAGGACACCGTACAGCAACGCACTGGCACAGGAAAAAATTGTTTAGTACGCACAACCAGGCACACTTAGGCTGCGGTGCTGGCTGCGTGCAAGTTTACAAGTACCGTGCGAGCTGCAGGCAGGACACCGTACAGCAACGCACTGGCACAGGAAAAAATTGTTTAGTACGCACAACCAGGCACTATTTCGCTGCAGTGCTGGCTGCGTGCAAGTTTACAAGTACCGTGCGAGCTGCAGGCAGGACACCGTACAGCAACGCACTGGCACAGGAAAAAATTGTTTAGTACGCACAACCAGGCACACTTAGGCTGCGGTGCTGGCTGCGTGCAAGTTTACAAGTACCGTGCGAGCTGCAGGCAGGACACCGTACAGCAACGCACTGGCACAGGAAAAAATTGTTTAGTACGCACAACCAGGCACTATTTCGCTGCAGTGCTGGCTGCGTGCAAGTTTACAAGTACCGTGCGAGCTGCAGGCAGGACACCGTACAGCAACGCACTGGCACAGGAAAAAATTGTTTAGTACGCACAACCAGGCACACTTAGGCTGCGGTGCTGGCTGCGTGCAAGTTTACAAGTACCGTGCGAGCTGCAGGCAGGACACCGTACAGCAACGCACTGGCACAGGAAAAAATTGTTTATTATGCAGAACCAGGCACTATTTGGCTGCAGTGCTGGCTGCGTGCAAGTTTACAAGTACCGTGCGAGCTGCAGGCAGGACACCGTACAGCAACGCACTGGCACAGGAAAAAATTGTTTAGTACGCACAACCAGGCACACTTAGGCTGCGGTGCTGGCTGCGTGCAAGTTTACAAGTACCGTGCGAGCTGCAGGCAGGACACCGTACAGCAACGCACTGGCACAGGAAAAAATTGTTTAGTACGCACAACCAGGCACTATTTCGCTGCAGTGCTGGCTGCGTGCAAGTTTACAAGTACCGTGCGAGCTGCAGGCAGGACACCGTACAGCAACGCACTGGCACAGGAAAAAATTGTTTAGTACGCACAACCAGGCACACTTAGGCTGCGGTGCTGGCTGCGTGCAAGTTTACAAGTACCGTGCGAGCTGCAGGCAGGACACCGTACAGCAACGCACTGGCACAGGAAAAAATTGTTTATTATGCAGAACCAGGCACTATTTCGCTGCAGTGCTGGCTGCGTGCAAGTTTACAAGTACCGTGCGAGCTGCAGGCAGGACACCGTACAGCAACGCACTGGCACAGGAAAAAATTGTTTAGTACGCACAACCAGGCACACTTAGGCTGCGGTGCTGGCTGCGTGCAAGTTTACAAGTACCGTGCGAGCTGCAGGCAGGACACCGTACAGCAACGCACTGGCACAGGAAAAAATTGTTTAGTACGCACAACCAGGCACTATTTCGCTGCAGTGCTGGCTGCGTGCAAGTTTACAAGTACCGTGCGAGCTGCAGGCAGGACACCGTACAGCAACGCACTGGCACAGGAAAAAATTGTTTATTATGCAGAACCAGGCACTATTTGGCTGCAGTGCTGGCTGCGTAAAATGTTACAAGTGCCATGCGAGCTACAGGCAGGACACCGTACAGCAACGCACTGGCACAGGAAAAAATTGTTTATTATGCAGAACCAGGCACTATTTGGCTGCAGTGCTGGCTGCGTAAAATGTTACAAGTGCCGTGCGAGCTACAGGCAGGACACCGTACAGCTACGCACTGGCACAGGAAATTTTTTGTGGAAAAATGGCACCAAAATTATTTGGTAGACTAGTGCCAAAAATAAGAAAAAGCTTAGGATTACAGCTCTGCGGAAAGCTGGGTGAACTAAGCTATGAGGATGGTGCTGGATTCACTGTAAGGCTGCTCCTATCTCCCTTCCTTACAGTCCTGTACAGCAATCCTCCGTCCTGGTAGTTCTGAAAAGAACTTTTGGGTTATGTGTGAGGAATCTTGACTCCTACACTCCGTCCTGTTAGTTCTGAAAAGAACTTTTGGGTTATATGTGACTCCTACACTGCCTAACTGTCCCTAGATCTGCTCCAAGTCTCCCTGCACTAGGTCAGCTCTTCTCAGCAATGTGCCCAAAATGGCGGGGGCAAGCCTTATATACTGCCTTGCCTGTCATAGATGACATAGGCATCACGATGGACAGCAGCCAATCATAGTCCTGACACAACCAAAGCTGCTATGCCATTACTGACTATGATTGGCTATCTTCACAAGTTTTCTGACCTAACACGCAATGCTGACTAGTAACATAAAAGATTCTGGATTCGCGAGTCCCGAATAGAGAATACAGGACTCGGAATCGCAGACTCGCTAGGATTCGGACTCGTAGACTCGCTCAGACTCGCTGCTGTTTGGGGAGATTCAAGCTATATAGCGATGTGATAGAGCGAGTCTAGCGAGTCTAGCGAGTGAGAGAAAGTAAACTATGACAAAACTAAGATTGCCATTCACTTGCATTGGACTCGTTACTGAGCGAGTATTCGCTAAAAGACTCGCCGATTCCCGAGTCCAGCGAGTCCCTTAAGAATCGCCGAGTAACGAGTCCTAGCGAGTAGACTCGCTCATCCCTAACAAAGAATTGACATGGTCATTCTTTTTATGGACGCGCTTTGCAGTGAAAGCTCCTTGAAGGAGTTACACTTAGGCCCCTGCAACCACTCTCTAACAAGGGTATCTGAGAGCCTAATTTCTTCCAGAAATGACTAGGGCTGAGGTGCTTCATGTCTATAACAATAGTTTCTGGGAGGGTGTAGGGTGACCCGCATGACAATCTTCCAGTCAAATACCTCAGGTGGGGGTGCTACACAAAGCAGGGAAATTGGGGCTTCCACCACTAATTCCTCCTCCCTGTCCTCGATTTGCTGATTCACCAGCTGCTACATCGACTACACGTTTAATAATGCCTGGCATGCTGCAGCTTCTGCCTTTGACCTGTGGTGGTCCAATTCCTTGCTGGCATACAGAACAGCTCTCCTCTTGACTCTGAACTACGTTCTGGCTGGACTTCTTCAGGCATGTGGGACCAGCACTGGATCCTGACCTCACTGCATATCAGATTCACTGAGGGGAGCACAGTTAAACTCCAGTCCCTGGGGTGATGAGGAAGATCACGTCCTCCAAAGTAGGCAACTCTTGGGGTAGTTTCATCAGGTCTCCAAAGTGCAGACTGCAGGCACATGGGCAGCAAGTGTTGCTGCATTGTATGGCAATTCCAAGATGGTGCCAGCCTGCGTGGTGAAGAGTCTTTCCTTTGTCTAGGGGCCCATCTCTTCCAGAGCTAGGAACCAATCTCTTAACAGATATTAGTGTTTGCCCAATCTTGCTGCCTAACTCCTCATTAAGCCCTCCTAGTGGTGGGCTGCAGAAGGTACCTAATTTACAAATCCCATTTCCGATACCACAGGCAACACCTGGGCTGCTTGCGGTTGGGGGGAGTGATTATTTAAAGGGAACCAACCACCTCAGATCACCCTAATACACAGTTAGTACATGTCCCTGCACCCTAAGGATACCTTTCCAGCACTGTTTTTGTGTAAAATCTTGCATTAGTATAACTCATATAAAGAGTTTATAAACTTACTAGCCTGGTGACTTCTGGGTGTATCCCTCCTTCTGTTATACTTCAGGGCTGTGCATTCATTGCATGGCTGTGCTCCCCCTCCCTCTGTGCAGAGGAGATAACGATCACACCCATCAGGGCAGGGCAGCAGGCACGGAGGGAGGGGGAGCACAGACATGCAATGCACAGCCCTGAAGTATAACAGAAGGAGGGATACGCCCAGATGACTCCAGGCTAGTAAGTTTATAAACTCTTTATATGAGTTATACTAATGCAAGATTTTACACAAAAACAGTGCTGGAAAGGTATCCTTAGGGTGCAGGGACATGTACTAACTGTGTATTAGGGTGATCTGAGGTGGTTGGTTCCCTTTAAGCCTGAGAAATTATAAAAAGAAAACAGTAATTTCAGCTAGTGTTGAATAAGGCTAGTGAGAAATGCACAGCCAGGTCCAAGATTAATGCTACAATAACACCCTTGTGCACATGCCAAAAATCTGTATTCTAAACGTATGGAAGAAAATAAAGGGATTGTACATTTTCAAGAAGCAATTTCCATATTATAGTGTTCCATGAATATGAACAGACCTATAAGACCATGTATGCTAAGCATATAATGAACATATGCTATTTGTTATCCAACATATTTTTATTAAAATTTTTAACCAAGGGAGGGAAGGACACAATTAAGGGGGAAGGGATACAGAACAGAAAGGGGAACAATCACATATATTTCTTTTACAATGTTTACATATAGTACCACAAGATCACATACATATAATATCTAATATAGTATATGGTAAGTATTATGGTTACAGAAACAAAATTCATAATGTAACAACGTCAACTCGTTTCCAGAAATTTTAATTTTGGTGTATATGAACGGAACCAGATCACTGCCTTAGTTTGCATTTGTTAAAGTTCTTACTTCTTAAAGCTAAGTTATATTCATATATATTGTGAAGGGTGACCCTGTCAATCAAATCAAGAATTGTTGGGGGTTCTGATTGTTTCCATCTAGATGCTATAAGAAGCATTACTGTTATGAGTATCTGGCAAATGAAATGTCTTAAGTCAACTGGAAATTCGTCTATGCCCAGGATGACTAGAACAAGTTGTGAGGATAGGGAGATTTTCAGGCCCGTGAGGTTCATTATAAGCTGTTTGACATCTGACCAAAGTTTAAAAAGTGTCAGACATAACCAAAATATGTGGGAAATGGATCCAGTTTTCCCGCACTCTCTCCAACATTCCAGGGAGATAGATGGATTAATGTAATTGATTATTTTGTGGTGTCCAGTACCACCTGGATACCACCTTGTAGTGCGTCTCTTGGACAGATGCACAGAATGTGTTGGAGTAGGTGATACGAGGGATCTGGACAATTGGGAAGTATCTATCTGAATTTGAAGATCTCTTTCCCAGGCTAAAATATTTTTTGTATTGGTTAGTGTTATATCTTCATTGTAGATTTTATAAAATATACCGTATATACTCGTGTATAAGCCGACCCGTGTATAAGCCGACCCCCCTACTTTTGCCCCCAAAACCTGGGAAAACCTATTGACTTGTGTATAAGCCGAGGGTGGACCCCAGCACAGGTATACAGCCCCCAGCAGTGTGGTATACAGCAGCCCCAGAGGTATATACAGCAGCCCCAGTGGTAGTATACAGCAGCAGCCCCAGTGGTATATACAGCAGCAGCTCCAGTAGTTAGTATACAGCAGCCCCAGAGGTATATACAGCAGCCCCAGTGGTAGTATACAGCATCCCCAGAGGTATATACAGCCCCGGTGGTAGTATACAGCATCCCCAGAGGTAGTATACAGCAGCCCCAGAGGTAGTATACAGCAGCCCCAAAGGTATATACAGCAGCCCCAGTGGTAGTATACAGCAGCCCCAGAGGTAGTATACAGCCCCAGTGGTAGTATACAGCAGCCCCAGAGGTAGTGTACAGCTGCCTCAGAGGTATATACAGCCCCAGTGGTAGTATACAGCATCCCCAGAGGTAGTATACAGCAGCCCCAAAGGTATATACAGCAGCCCCAGAGGTAGTATACAGCCCCAGTGGTAGTATACAGCAGCCCCAGAGGTAGTATACAGCAGCCTCAGAGGTATATAGAGCCCCATTGGTAGTATACAGCAGCCCCAGAGGTATATACAGCCCCAGTGGTAGCATCCAGCAGCCCCAGAGGTATATACAGCCCCAGTGGTAGTATCCAGCAGCCCCAGAGGTATATACAGCCCCAGTGGTAGTATACAGCAGCCCCACAGGTATATACAGCCCCAGTGGTAGTATACAGCAGCCCCACAGTTATATACAGCCCCAGTGATAGTATACAGCAGCCCCAGAGGTATATACAGCCCCAGTGTAGTATACAGCAGCCCCAGAGGTATATACAGCCCCAGTGGTAGTATACAGCAGCCCCACAGGTATATACAGCCCCAGTGGTAGTATCCAGCAGCCCCAGAGGTATATACAGCCCCAGTGTAGTATACAGCAGCCCCAGAGGTATATACAGCCCCAGTGGTAGTATACAGCAGCCCCACAGGTATATACAGCCCCAGTGGTAGTATAGAGCAGCCCCAGAGGTATATACAGCCCCAGTGTAGTATACAGCAGCCCCAGAGGTATATACAGCCCCAGTGGTAGTATACAGCAGCCCCACAGGTATATACAGCCCCAGTGGTAGTATCCAGCAGCCCCAGAGGTATATACAGCCCCAGTGTAGTATACGGCAGCCCCAGAGGTATATACAGCCCCAGTGGTAGTATACAGCCCCCCCCTCCTTATCATGTCCCCCCCAGGCTGCGGCAGCTGTCAAAATAACAAACACTTCATACATCACCTTCCGGCGCAGCTCCTCCGCTCCTCCGCTCGCCGGCTTCTTCTTCCTTGTTGTGCCGGCTTCTGTGACCGCGCGCAGGAAATGACGTCATCTCCTGCGCCCAGTCACATGACACCGGCACAACAAGGAAGAAGAAGCTGGTGAGCGGAGGAGCGGAGGAGCTGCGCCGGAAGGTGATGTATAAAGTGTTTGTTATTTTGACAGCTGCCGCAGCCTGGGGGGGACATGATAAGGAGGGGGGGCTGTTTATTACTCTGGGGGACCCATAATAAGGAGGGGGGGGCTGTGTAGTGCAATATGCACGGCATCCCCCCACCGCTGATGGACGGGGGGATGCCGTGCATATTCATTGCACTAATGAGGCGGCCCCACGTGACCGCCTGCGGTCACCGCGGCCCCCTCCTGCCTCCTCCAGCCCCCGGTCACAGCCCCCCCCCCAAAGCATACCGTATGACCCGTGTATAAGCCGAGGGGGGGACTTTTCAGCCCAATTTTTAGGCTGAAAAACTCGGCTTATACACGAGTATATACGGTATTAGTTTTCCACTTAGGTGAATCTGAAGGGTTAGACAAAAGGTCTACTATGTTTTGGGGGAGTGAAAAAGAAATAATTTTGAATTTTCTTCCAGACTTCTTTTTATCCATGAGGGTCTAAAAGGGGATTAAATTGTTGTCAGTTAAAATGTCGAAGATATTTGTTACAACTTTGTCGATCCATGATTTAATATTCAGCCTAGTGAGTAAGAGTTCTAATATTTGGATTGGAACAAATTGAGGAAAAGAGAGTATGAATTTAGATTCTGAATTTGAAAATAAGTTTCTCTAGGCAATAATAGTTGTTTGGGGTTTAGGTAATGATTTATTGCAGTCGATTAAATACGCTATAATTACTAATTTGAGATTTTTGTTATTTATACATGATTTCTCTACCTGAACCTATAGGATATCTTTGTCCTCCAACAGCCACATACGAGAGAGATTAAGTATGGTTGCTTGTTGATAATGGTAAAGATTTCGACCACCCAACACCTGGTGTTTCTCCAGGATAGAGCTGTTGACTCTGGGTTTATTTTTGTTACAGATGAAGGGTCTAATCTGTGATTGAAGCTTTCAAATTCATAGATTAGGAATAGCTATAGGTATACAATGTATAATATACAAAAATCTGGGTAGGATCATCATCTTACATGTTATAACTTTACCCAACCAAGATAATTCAACTTTGGATAGGTGTGAAAGCACTAAGAGGAGTGAGTTATAGAGGGCTGATAAATTTTCATGAATTGTAGCAGAGGGAGATTTAGTCAAAATGATCCCTAAATATGTGATTTGTGCGGGTTGGCAAGTAAAGTTAAATCTCAATTTTAAATTAGTGAGTGTTGTTTCATCTAAATTGAAGTCTAAAATTTGGGTTTAGGAGTAGTTAATTTTGTATGATGATAATTCTGTGAAACTATCAATCAAGGAGCTTAGGTTTTTGTAGGGAGGTTGTTGAGTTGGGAAGTATAATTAGAATATTGTCTGCAAATAGGGAAATTTTAAATTGGGATTTCTCTATTTGGATACCTTTAATGTCCTGATCACTTCTGATCTTTTTGTATGACGGTTCGATAAAATGAGCGAATATGGTAGGGTAAAGGGGGCACCCTTGCCTTGTCCGTTTGTCATAAAAAAAATTTTTGATAAAAAATGATTAGTATATATCCTAGCTGATGGATCTAAATACATGGCAGAGATGGCGTTAAGAATTCTTCCCCCTATACCAAATTTTTCCAAGGTCCTAAATAGAAACCTCTAATGGACCATATCAAAGGCCGTTTCCTCATTGAGGGCCAGGAGTACTGCTGGAGTCTTTTTATTTTCAATTGTGGCTATCAGGTTCAGTGCCCTTCTGGTTGCATTAGAGGTGTTTCTCCCCTGGACAAATCCCACTTGATTTGGATTAACTAATTTGTGAATATATGATTGTAATCTATTTGCTCCGAGTTTTGCTAGAATTTTACTGTCTGAGTTAAGAAGTGAGATTGGTCTGAAATGTTTTGTATCTTTTGGGTCTCCTTTATCTTTGGGGAGAACGATTACCAAGGCCTCCAGCATCTCCGATGGAAGATGACCCTCATTGATTGATTGGCTAACTTGGTTAATGGTGTTAATATTAGATTTTCAAAATTCTTATAAAACTCGTTTTGATATCCATCGGGTCGTGGGGATTTTTCATTTTTGAGTGACTTTATTACATTCGATATCTCTGACTCTGTGTATGGGGAGTTTAATGTTTCCTGTTCCGCTACGTACACCACGTACACACGCGTCTCCGCTCCATACACCCCGTACACTCTCAGCTCCAGTTAGTACACCTCGTACACACTCGGCTCCTCTCCATACACCTCGTACACACACGGCTTAGCTCTGTAAACCTCGTACACACGCGGCTCCACTCTGTACACCTCGTACACACACAGCTCCGCTCCGTACACCTCGTACACACATGGCTCCGCTTTGTAGACCTCATACACTCTCGGCTCCGCTCTGTACACCTCGTACACACATGGCTCCACTTCATACACCTCATACAGTCTCGGCTCCGCTCTGTACACCTCGTACACACGTGGCTCCGCTCCGTACACCTCGTACATATGTGGCTCCGCTCTGTACACCACGTACACACATGGCTACGCTTCGTACACCTCATACAGTCTCGGCTCCGCTCTGTACACCTCGTACATATGCAGTTCCGCTCTGTACACCTCGTACACATGCGGCTCCGCTCCGTATACCTTGTACATGTGCGGCTCCTCTCTGTACACTTCGTACACATATGGCTCCCCTTTGTAGACCTCATACACTCTCAACTATGCTCTGTACACCTTGTACACACACGGCTCTGCTTTGTACACCTCATACAGTCTTGGCTCCGCTCTGTACACCTCGTACACATGCGGCTCTGCTCCATACACCGCGTACTCATGTGGCTCCACTCTGTACACCTCATACACACACGGCTCCGCTTCGTTCACCTCATACACTCTCGGCTCCACTCTGTATACCTCATACACACGCAGCTCCACTCCTTACACCTCAAACACACACAGCTCTTCTCTGTACCACTCGTACACATGCGGCTCCGCTCCATACACCTCGTACACAGGTGGCTCCACTCCACACACCTGGTACACATGTGGCTCCGCTCCATCCTTTCTGCGGCTTCTCAGTGCTTGAGAAGTCACACAGGGCATTCCCTGTGGCTTCTCAGCGCAGCGTGCAGATCAATTATTCACGGCCAGATGGGTGTGCTAATGTATTGTGAGCTCCCTCGCCCCCCTCCATGGGCGGTATAGGCTGTATGATGCAAATCTCGTCATATCCATATCATAGGACTCAGTGCTGCGCATTGCGCAAGCGCGAGTTTACTCTGCGGCAGCTAATCCCAGACTAGCTGCCGTAGAGCAAACTCACACAATGCACAGCGTGAAGTACTATGATATGGATATGAAGCAATTTGCGTCATACTTCCTATACTGCCCATGGAGGGGGGCGAGGGAGCTCACAATACATTAACACGCCCATCTGGGCGTGAATAATTGATCTGCAGGCTGTGCTGAGAAGCCACAGGGAACACCCTGTGTGACTTCTCAAGAACTGAGAAGCTGCAGAAAGCAAGGTAATAAAAGCACTTTTACATACTTTACAAATACCCTTTTTTTACACAAAGGGATGCCTACAATGCATTCCTGGAGGTGCAGGGACAGGTATAAATGGTCTGGGGACTGATTTTTAGGAGTCAGGTTCTCTTTAAGTGTAGAAGAGGTGGCCTCGTATACTAAAGGTTTGCTCTCTTAGGCTGGTTTCACGCTGCGGTTTTTTGCCTGATCACGTTCGATCAGGTTTGTGTGCCAAAACTAGGAGTGACTCCAAAACCCAGAACAGGTGTCAATCTTTCAATTATACTTTTTCTTTGCAAGTTCCTTACCTGGTTTTGGCACAAAAAACCTGATGAACCTGATCGAACCTGATCAGGCAAAAAAACGCAGTGTGAAACCAGCCTTAAAGCTACGTTCACACATTGCGTATTTTGCTGCTTCTCTGTGTCTTTTACTGCGTTTTCTGCATTTACCTGCATTTTTTTATGCGCGCTTTTTGCAGTGAAAATGCAATTCTGGATAAGCTGCCCAGCCAAACCTATGGGTTTTGACAAAATCCATTCACACACTGCATATTTGTGTTTTTTTTTGTGTCAATTCTTTCTGCAATTTTTCTCTGCATTTTTTTCCATTGCCCCCATGATAAATGGGCTGTGAAAAAGCGCAGAGAAAAATGCAGAGAAAAATGCAGAAAAAAACGCAGTGTGTGAAAGGAGCTGCGTATTTCACAAAATATGCACGTAAAAAAAAGCGCAGTGTGTGAACGTAGCCTTAGCAAAACTTAAAAAAAAAACTGATTAAAAAAGAATAAAAGTTCACTTAAAGCGAACCTGTCACCCCCTTCAGGCATCTAAAGATAACATGGCCACCTTCTGCAGCACTAAGGCTGCAGTCTCAGAAGGTGTCTATAGCATTTATGCTCTCTTGATTCACTGAAATAAAGACTTTTATAAAATCAGTTTCAAACCAGATCCAAGACCGGGAGGCGGGTTTTCAAGTGTCTATCTCCCTCCTCTGTGGTGTCAGTCATCCCTCTCTGCTCTCTGTGTGCCGCCTCCAGGGCCATCTCCCTGCATTACAGAGCTTTGTCAGCTCTGCTACAACATAGAGCTGCTGTTATAGGAGACCCCACAGTAGTAAATCTTGCAGGAGGGCCCTGAGCAGAACAGCAGACAAAGCCTTGCCTGCTACTTAGCAGCCCTTGAGCTGAGCAGTTTTCACTTTCAGTTTCTTGTACCCAGCAGCATTGCTCCTCAGCCCCTGATCTAGAGCACAAACTCAACTCTGCTGCACTGCTGACAGCTCAGCTCAAGGCTGCTATGTAGCAGGCAGTGCCTTGTCTGCTCAGGGCCCTCCTGCTAGATTTACTACTGTGGGGTCTCCTATAACAGCAGCTCTATGTTGTAGCAGAGCTGACAAAGCTCTGTAATGCAGGGAGGTGGCCCTGGAGGAGGTGCACAGAGAGCAGAGAGGGATGACTGACACCACAGAGGAGGGAAATAGACACTTGAAAACCCGCCTCCCGGTCTTGGGTCTGGTTTGAAACAGATTTTATAAAAGTCTTTATTTCAGTGAATCAAGGGAGCATAAATGCTATAGACACCTTGTCGGACTGCAGCCTTAGTGCTGCAGAAGGTGGCTATGTTATCTTTAGATGCCTGGAGGGGGTGACAGGTTCGCTTTAAGTGGAAGTTTAAGTGAGATTTTAAGGTTCCTGGATTTCAAAGCTGCTGCCATATCTGGCACTGTTCCAAAAATTCACAGCCTGCAGTTGTCCCACCACCTGGAAACTCAAGGAAGCTTAAAAACTTTCTTTTAAAGCTCCTTTACATTTTACAGGTTGAAAGAAATCAGTAGACCCAATAGCTGTGAACAACTCCTAACCTATGGTTAGGGGTGATCTAAGCTACCAGGTCTTCCAGCAATCATTTTGGCCCCAAACCTTCAAGGAAAGTTTTAGGGCTATATTAAAACTTCAAATTTTTCCCCCAAACAAAGCTGCATTCACTGATTTGTCAATAGTAAATCAATCGTGTTTCCCAATCACGAACCAAATAGTCAATGTTCATGCCAAATTTGAAATTGGCAAACATTTTCGGGGAAGGTTTGCTCATCTCTAGTCTCTACGAACAGGGTTAATCAGCAAAGAAATCAATTTGCAGATGAAACAGTACCTTGAAGACCCTTACATTATGGATGAAGTCTTAATTGAAAAGACGAATGAGGCTGCTAGTTTAAAGTCAGATAGTGAACAGAAGTTCTATAGCATCCCTTCAAGAATGAACTACAAATCGCCAGCAAAAGAGAGAACAACCGCCACTAACTGAAAAGAAGTAATTGAGTAACTCTGACATGAATTGGCAGAGGTAAAGTTGATGCATACCAAGCCAGAGCCCAGATCAGTCAGACCCAGGGGTGGGTTCCAAAAGAGAAGACATACTGCTTGTGAAAAATGAAAAAATATTGAATGCAGCTCTTGAACATATGTAATTCTTTTCTTTATTTTAAAGTTAAAGTTAAAGGTGGATAACAGAATTAATGGTGCATGACCCCTGTCAACACTCTTCGAAAGCTCAGCATTCTTAATCATGATTAACAATGCTAGGCATTCAAAATGCGTTGACGGGGGTCACACTTAGCATGCACCGATAATTCTGTTATGCATCTTTAGCTTCGAAATAAAGAAAAGAATTCCACATGTTCAGGAGCTGGATTCAATATTTTTTCAATATTATCAAGCATTGGTCGTGACAGGACTGACATCCGAGCTCCATGTGGACAAGAGATTGGGACAGTGAGCTGAATTTCTTTCTTCATTAGATATCCTGCTTGTGAGGCCAATCTTCAAATCACAGTACTGTCTGTTGCCATTGTTTAAGGTGTGGTTAAGGGCATTATGCCAGTGAATGTCAAGTGCCACGACCCCTGGGGTTAAACGATCGAATGTTGCTGGTGCAGGGCAACTTATCATCTTAAAAAGGATGAAGCCCCAAAAACAAACACTAGCATTACCTCGGAATGGTTTTGGGTATACAACGGCTGCATCAGTACTACTCTCAAATGTGTGACCCTCTTCAACAGCTGCAACTACTTAGTGCCCAGTGCGGTAGCCTGGACACATTGTTCTATTTTGTTGGTGTGTACAAATGGAACAATGTAAGAAGCGAACAAATGAGGTGCACCACTGTGAAATAAGGACTCCCAATAAGGGTCAGGGGTGCTGCTTTGTCAACTAAGGGAGCTTTTGATAATAGAGAAGGAATTGACAAATACATTAGCAGCATACCACCAAAATTATTTTTATCAAGTACAAAAAAGCTTTATTTAGAGCGAAACAGCAAACATTTAAAAACAATTAAAACAATTGTCGGACCGCAGTCCGCAAGGAAATGGAACTCCAAGAAATAATCATTTTAACAGCACCATATACAGTCATCAATACTGTCTGAATAAATTGCATATGAATAATAAATCAAACAAAAGTGTGGCCAAACAATAATTCCTCTCAAACCCCATATATAAAATACACTAAGAGGATTGACCAAGACCAATGTTAAATGATATGCAAAAAGCAATATTCAATGTGTTGCTATCAAGCCATAGCAGACTGTTATGGAACCTCAAAGTACAGGATAACCCTTATGTGCAGCAATATCTGTAGGATATTGTGGACCAAGGCACACAGTTGCAAATGCAGAGAGCACCGTGCAAATCAAAGCACGGAGGGCTGAATACAAAGAGTCATGTTGAAATAGAGAAGTCTCTCTCACCATGTGGCTCAATGATCCTGCGCGCTGTGTGCCCGAGGAATGAAAGTCCTGCCAAGCTCCTATGATGCTGGAGTGTAGCGGGGGGGTCCTGACTTGGAGGAAGGTGGTAGATAATGGAAGGAGCGAGGAGCCCGATGCCCACGCGTATCGCCGCTGTGCGAGCGGCTTCGTCAGGGAGGCGTGGCTCTGGGTCCGGCGTTCCGCCCTTAAATACTCGCTAATGAAGCGGCTGTTGCAGCCGCATTGCGTGTGGCCATGGAAACCCAAGGGAAGCCAGGGAATGACGTGGCGCGAGTTGAATCAGTGCGATTCTAAAATAGCAAACAAGTTGTTATATATAAAAGAGACCAGCAGAATGGCAAGGGATACAAAGGGATGACAGGATGGGAAATATATGTACAGGCCACCTAGTGGATTGATGTATAACGTGTATGTCTATAACTAAAAATATTTTATGAAGTAATACACAATATGAGAATGCAGTCCAACCAAACTCCTTATATGCATGTATTTTAACCATTACATTGTGATTCCTGTGAGGAAAAAAGGAGGGTTATTCCCATTAACTATGAAAACCAGTAGTTAACAGAACCTAAGAATTACACACATTATTTTATCATAAAGGTATGAAAAAATGTCCATGTGGGTCAATCCTGACCCGGCACACCAAGAAGACCGAAGGTCTCCATGGTGTGTCAACCGGTATATTCTTAACCCTCTTCAAAACTATACACTTTATTTTATTACATATATAGAGCATCTGCAGGAGTTGCATCCGTGTAGATCAAGATATAAGTGTAAGATGAAAAAAACATAAGTGTCTGGCCAAATGGGAAGACCCAATTATCCATAACCAAAAGGAGAGTGACTTTATACACCTAAATTATCGCATACTATCTTATATACAAGTAAGAGAAGCAATGAAAAAACAGGGAAACCTATTGGAAAAAGTCAGAGCAAAAAAAGCCCAATTATTTTACATCCTGAAATATAAGCAGAACTGCAAATAGAGGCGGGTCCAGGTCCATGTAGATAGAGTCTCGATGTACAGAATCTTCCATGAAGTAGGGGGCAAATGTCACGCATCGAAAGGCAAAGAGAATGTGATGATAAGAGTAGTCATATTCCAATCTTCCAACGAATCAACCAAAGAAGACAAATAATCCAATCCAAAACCTAAATGGAAAAATTAGGAAGAGAGACAAAATAGGAAATGACCTTAGGAGGAAATACCTGAGAATGAAAAAGATATGTGATTGAGCATATCCCTATACCCCCAAGAAACCCGAGAAAAGGAGTTCCTCATTGATTCCTTGAGGAGAGATTGAGTTGAGGTTGTAAATCCACCTCGACTCCAGTCTCAAGAGAGGTTTCTTCTTGTCCCCTCCCCTAATACTATCAGGGAGTCTATCCAACCCAACAACTCGACTCCCTGAGGATCGGCCCTGATGATGGGTCAGGAAGTGGGAAGCCACAGAAGTCAAAGGGAGCCCCCTGTCCAAGTGCTGAGCAGCCAACTGGATAGTGGATATGTGTTTCTGTATACGTTTCCGCAATTCCTGACCCGTCATCCCGATATACAATTTGTTGCATGGACAAATAATTGCGTAAATGACAAATTTTGTTTTACAATTAATGTAATATTTTAATTGGTGTCCCTTATTGTCTCCTGGATTCACAAATATGTCTCTTACCGGGTTCATAAGTGGGCATACATTGCACGAACCACAAGGGAATGATCCTCTCAATCTTATTCCACTACCCAATTTTTGAGTGGTTCTCCTAAAGTGGCTCCGCACCAATGTATCTCTCAACGTCGGGGCTCGTCTGGCTGTTAACATTGGTCTCTCACCAACGTCTGGTCGAATTTTAGGGTCCATGGATAAAATATCCCAATGGTTTTGTATGATGTTACCAACCTTGGTCCATTGGTTATGATAATCCATGATAATCCTAGATGGGTTGTCCGCCGGTCTGATGCGCTGTTGTAACAAAGCGTCCTGTGTACTTGATTTAGCTCTCCTGAAAGCATTAGAAATAACACGTTTAGGGTATTGTCGGGCTACAAACCTCTCCGTTAAAGCTCGTGATTGGACTTTGAAATCCTCGTCATTTGCACAATTCCGTCTGACTCTTAGGAATTGGCCTATTGGTACGCTTCTTCTTACGTGATTAGGATGGAAGCTTGTATAATGGAGGAGGCTGTTTGTTGCGGTGGATTTCCTATATAAATCCGTATATAGTCTTTCATTTTTGATCATGATCTTTAGATCCAAAAACGTGGCTTCTATAGGAGATGAAGTAAAAGTTAAAAAAATATTAAGCAGATTGGAGTTCAATTCTTCCAAAAATAATCTACATGTCTCTTCATCTCCATCCCAGAAAAACACGACATCATCTATATATCTATACCAACCTTGGACATGTGCATTATAGGCCGGTTTTTGATAGACCACCTGTTCTTCCCACCAACCCAAAAATAAGTTTGCAAAGGCCGGTGCGCACTTCGCTCCCATAGCTACTCCGGAGATTTGTTTGAAATAGCTCCTGTCAAATGTGAAGTAGCTATGGGACAATAAAAAGCCCAGCAAATCTATAAGGAAGGAGTCATGTAGTCGGTCACTGTTGGTTTTCTTGTCCAAAAAATAAGTGACCGCTTCTATGCCATGGTTGTGTGCGATATTAGTGTACAACGATTCAACATCGCATGTAACTATCAAGTTACCTGTGGGAATCTGGAGTGTGCGTGTCTTCTTGATGAAATCCGTGGAATCACGGATGTACGAAGTCAATTCTTGTACCATCGGTTGTAGATAGTAGTCTATATAAGATCCAGCCTTCTCGCAAATGCTCCCGATGCAAGCGACTATTGGTCTCCCTGGTGGTTTCAAAAGATTCTTATGGACCTTTGGAAGAAAATACAGAGTAGGAGTAATTGGCTCCGAAACCCACATAAAATCCTTCTCTTTTTTAGTAATAGCACCACTCTCAAGTCCTACATCCAATAGTCCCGCAAATTGTCTTTGAAAATACACTGTAGGGTCCGAAGGTAGCTTAGAGTAGTATCTGTTATTGCCCAATTGTCTCTTGGCCTCCTCCACATACATCTCCCATGGCCAAATGACCACGTTGCCTCCTTTATCTGCTTCCTTGATAATGATAGTGGTGTCCTTTTTCAAATCTAGGAGGGCCCTTCTTTCTTTATTGCTAAGGTTACCACCCCACCCATGTTGGTCTGGTAATTGTGTGATGTCTCTCTTCACTAAATCAAAGAAGGTTTGAACTACAGGGAATAAAGACAAGGGAGGTGCAGTGGAGGATTTGTTCCTCAGGGGACAGGGGCGCCTACCTGTACCAGAAGGATCTTCTTCCAGTAGATCCACCATATCCTGCAGTGTTCTTTGTTCAACAAATGCAGGGTTCTCCAGTAGCGTGGGATTTCTATAAATGGCAGAAAGAACCAGTTTGCGACAGAACAGGTACACATCTTTAATGATGGAAAATTTGTCGGGTCTATGTTCTGGAGAGAAAGTTAATCCTCTTTGCAGAACCGATACCTCATCATGAGTAAGAATGCGATTAGACAAATTTATGATCTGTAAGGTACCTGTATCTGTCGCTTGTGGTGGTCCGTCATGGTTTTCGTCGTTGGATGCGTCCATCAAAGCTCCTTCCATTATCTACCACCTTCCTCCAAGTCAGGACCCCCCCGCTACACTCCAGCATCATAGGAGCTTGGCAGGACTTTCATTCCTCGGGCACACAGCGCGCAGGATCATTGAGCCACATGGTGAGAGAGACTTCTCTATTTCAACATGACTCTTTGTATTCAGCCCTCCGTGCTTTGATTTGCACGGTGCTCTCTGCATTTGCAACTGTGTGCCTTGGTCCACAATATCCTACAGATATTGCTGCACATAAGGGTTATCCTGTACTTTGAGGTTCCATAACAGTCTGCTATGGCTTGATAGCAACACATTGAATATTGCTTTTTGCATATCATTTAACATTGGTCTTGGTCAATCCTCTTAGTGTATTTTATATATGGGGTTTGAGAGGAATTATTGTTTGGCCACACTTTTGTTTGATTTATTATTCATATGCAATTTATTCAGACAGTATTGATGACTGTATATGGTGCTGTTAAAATGATTATTTCTTGGAGTTCCATTTCCTTGCGGACTGCGGTCCGACAATTGTTTTAATTGTTTTTAAATGTTTGCTGTTTCGCTCTAAATAAAGCTTTTTTGTACTTGATAAAAATAATTTTGGTGGTGTGCTGCTAATGTATTTGTCAATTCCTTCTCTATTATCAAATGGAACAATGTGTCCATGATTTCACTGCAACCAGCAAATTGCCAGTGAAATTGCCTAGCAATATTGTTGTGTGTGAAGATACCTTTAGAGGATGTATCCTGAATATGTTCAGATATGGAAAGAACGTATGACAGAAGCGTACCACATACCATAAAAGGTAGTCACGGAAGGGCAAACAAGAGCAAAGAATACTATGATCAGAAATGTTGCTAAGCGAAATTGACACAAGGAAGTCATGTGTCACTAAAGAATAGACATGAGCAAACCGTTTGAACTTTTGAAGTTTGAGTTCGGTTTGCTGAATTGGCATATAGTTGGTGAATAGATCAGCAGACAGTTTGCCTAACTTCAGAACCCTATTGAAATCAATGGGAGGCAAAAGCAAGGGGCCCAAAAGTTATCAAAATAGCTTAAATTAGGGGCAGACACCAGAAAAAGTGCCACCTATTCCTCAAAGTTAACATTTTTATCATGGTGCATTATGGATACATGGGACAAGGTCTGTCCCAGTATTTCAAGCTTCAACATTGATGAGGAACATGGAAATGAGTGACAGGTGCAGGCATTGTGCTCGGAGAGCCCTGCTAAATTCACGACACACATAATAAAGACATCCCAAGAAGAGTCTTCACATTTGAAAAAAATTAGGGCCAGATACCACAAAAGTGGAATCAACTGAGCCAGAATAAAAATTGTATAATGGCGCAGCATGCATGCATAGCACAGAGTCTGGAACAGGGCCTGACCTAGCATTTGAAGGTTAAAAATTGATAAGTAACAGGGAGAGGAGTGACTCCAGAATAAGTGCCACCTATTCCTCAGAGTTAACATTTTTAGCATGGTGCATTATAGATGCATGGGACAAGGTCTGTCCCAGTATTTCAAGCTTCAACATTGATGAGGAACCTGGAAATGAATGACAGGTGCAGGCATTGTGCTCAGAGACACTTCCTAAATTCAGTAAATAGACAAGAAGGAAACCCCAAGAAGAGTCTCCACATTTCAGAATATTAGGGCCAGATACCATGACAGTGGCATCAATTGAGCCAGAATAAAAATTGTATAATTGCACAGCCTACATGCATGGCACAGGGTCTGGAACAGGCCTAGCATTTGAAGGTTAAGCATTCCAAATAAAAAGGGAAAAATGCGCTCCTGTGTAATAACAAAGGGCGACAGTGTATATAATATACAAGTTACACTTGTCTGTCAGGGTTGTGCAGCAGGCACAATTCCAATTGAAAGCTCTTGCAAGTGGTCCTCTGATCCCCAGACCTCAGATGTTTCCTCAAAGGATACATTCACCTGTTGTGGGAACAGGTTACCAGTCATCGACGGTGAAATCAAAATCTGATTAGATGGATCTTACTCCTCAGTTCACCCGCCAAAATTTTAGCGTGGTCTGGGTGAGACCAGTGATCCTAGGTGTGCCACCGTGCTACAGCACTAGCCAACACCCAAGCTAGCGAGGATACAGAGTTAAAAAAAACAACAAAAATGGCTTTAAGTTGGCGCTGCACGGCAGGTCACTCCAGGAGAGGAAGACAATTTAAAATTCCTTTTATTGTGATAAAAAACAAAACACACAGCACAACGTGCATTTTAGGGATGATCTATCCCCTTCATCAGGTACAGTCAGGTGAACTTGATCTGTGCCAACTCTGCAAGCGTAAGGTGCCTCACATTTGGCTCGCTTTAAGTCACTCTACGCATCATGACATACTGCGCCAGGGTTTGTCACTGATACCACAGTCACTGTATCATGTGCAGAGTGGAATTCCACCATGTCGACACATCGCATATCACACAGATAACTGATGTCCGAAAAACCTCTGTAGAAATGATAGTCAATGAGTCGAGGGGTGCAAATTGCAGAAACGAGCACAGATCCGTGCTTTGTGCAGCATCTCATCCTAAACGGGATAGTTGCATAGGCATCGCTGTACAACCAGGTTGAGGACATGAGCCTGCAAGGCACATGTGTAAGTTTGTCCCCAGTGTAGGGTAGCCACCAGGTTTGCCCCATTATCGTACAAGGCCTTCCCTAACTCCAGGTTTAGTGGAGATAACCTTTAGTCAAACTCGGCCTGCATAGCTGTCCACAACTCTTCAGGTGTGTTACTGACATCTAGAAGGCATTTTAATTTAAATACTGTCTGATGGAGGTGAGTCCTGCCAGCACAGAACAGAGGTGGTTGCGATTCTCTATAGTCTGTTGTAACAATAAGGGAGGAGGTGGAGGAGGCAATAACAGTATATGAAAAGGTAGATACAGAGGTTTGTCCTGCAAGCCTTGGGGTTTTCAAGACTTGTGGAGCAGCCCCTTCCCCACCTGGCCCCACAGTCACCAGAGTCATCTAGAGCCCAATCTGTGAGCTGTAATGCACCTGGCCATATTTGCTCAAACAGGTGTCAATGGTGATATGCACCCTGTCACACACAGCATTTCTCAAGGAATAAGTGATATTATCTTTGACACACTGGTGTAGCACAGGCATGACTTTTTATTAACCCCTTCACCTGAAAGGTCTATTTTGATCCTAATGACCAGGCCATTTTTGTCAATTCTGACCAGTGTCCCTTTATGAGGTTATATGTCTGGAACACTTCAACGGATCCTAGCGATTCTGAGATTGTTTTTTGTGACATATTGGGCTTCATGTTAGTATTAAATTTAGGTAGATAATTTTTGCGATTATTTGTGAAAAAATAAAAAATTTGGCAAAATTTCTGAAAATTTTGCAATTTTCAAATTATGAATTTTATTCTGCTAAACCAGAGAGTTATGTGCCACAAAATAGTTAATAAATAACATTTCCCACATGTCTACTTTACATCAGCACAATTTTGGAAAAAAAAAATTTTTGTTCGGAAGTTATAAGGGTTCAAAGTTCATCAGCAATTTTTCATTTTCCCAGCAAAATTTACTAAACCATTTTTTTTTGTGACCACATCACATTTGAAGTTCCTTTGAGGGGTTTACATGACAGAAAACACCAAAAGTGACTTTAGGCTAAAAGAACATTTTTGTGAAAAAAAAGTACTTTTTCATTTTTACGGATACATTTGTGAAGCACCTGGGGGTTCAAAATGCTCACCACCCATCTAGATAGGTTCCCTGGGGGCTCTAGTTTCCAAAATGGGGTTACTTGTGGGGGAGCGTCAATGTTTAGGCACACAGGGGCTCTCCAAATGCAACATGGTGTCCGCTAATAATTTGAGCTGATTTTTCAGTCAAATTGTTAGCGGACACCATGTCAAGTGACCCCATTTTGGAAACTAGACCCTCCAAGGAACACAGTGCAGCCCATAGATCTACTGTACAAGCCTAAAGGACCTCGGACAGCGCACATACTATACGTAATGTACGTATAGTATATGCGCAGCTGTCAGAGGACCCGGCGCCTTCATTCACAAAATTGTACAGAGCTGCCAGGAGCCGGCTTACTGTACAGGGGTTTTTAATCCCTCACATGCCCACCTGACTAGGCAGCATTTCTCTAGGGGGGGGTGGGCACCCCCTAGAGACATGAAGGGAGCAATGATTATTAATATTAAAGGTTTTTCACAGATTTAACTGCGGCAGCAGGGATGAGCAAACTGTACGGTAACCGGATTGCGGTTCCATCCACACATTTTCTATAAAAATGTGTGTGAACGCAATTGCATTCACCGCATCCGGATCTGGATGCGGTGAACGCAATTCTGGTTTAAAGTGTGACCCTAGCCTAACTAAATTTTCCTGTTCCATTTAGCTCATCCTTTCTATTTCATCAAGATGCTTTAAAACATGCGTGAAACCTATTCCAATGCAGGAAATTGTTAGAATCAGTTGGTTTAGAATATAGCGATGCCACCTTTACTGTACCGTGTCTTTGAATTTCAAAATCCCGGAAATATTTTGAAGTGGAATTCGAACTAAAATTTCAGCAACAGATGCTGTTTGTTGAAAAACTGTTCAAACTTCACATTTAGGGTAAGTTCACATTACCCGGCGGGTTGGTCGGCGGCGGCTGGGCGGGACCCGCCAGGAAGCTCCGGCGCCGTCCACCGGCTTCCTGGCGGGTATGTGCGGGCGGTATCCGGCGGCTGCCCAGCGGGTTCTCGGCGGCGATTCTGCAGCGGCTGGAAGCAGCACATGATTCTGCTTGCAGCCGCTGCAGAACCGCCGGTTTTTAGAACATGGTCATTCTTTGCTAACCCGCTGGGAAACCTGCGGGTTAGCAACGGATGACGCTGGGTAACCGCCGGTGTGTGCACAGCCTTGGGCTGTTTACATTAGTTTTAATGTTAATCCAAACGCCGGTTTGGATTAACATAAATTAACATAAAACTAATGTAAACAAAACGGCGGTTTACACTGGTAAACCGCCGAAAACCCGGCCAGTGTGCACTTACCCTTAAGGGGGAAAAGCAGGGATACGTGTGTTTATACCCATAGATCTGCCTGGAGTCCAAATAACAGAGGTTGGCTTCCACTTGTAAACATAAAAAAATTGAAAACAATATGGATTCCAAGATTTCTCAAAACTTTATGACTGCTTCCACACTGCAGTTTTTTCCCTGATCAGTGTCCATCAGATTTGTGTGCCAAAACCAGGAGTGTCTCCAAAACTCAGAACAGGTGTCAATCTTTCAATTATAGTTTTTCTCTGCAAGTTCCTCTCCTGGTTTCTCTCCGGGTTTTGGCACACAAATCTGATGGACACTGATCAGTGAAAAAACTGCAGTGTGGAAGCAGCCTATCAGATTTTATTGAAGATCCATTAAAATGACATGTTCACACAGGATAAAAAAGACCCAGCCTGACATGTTTCTGACAGGCATGTCCTTTCTCAAAGGCACAGGAAAAATGAACACACTCGCCATTAAAACCATTAATAGGATCAAAACACAGCATATTCCAATTAACAGGTGATTACATTTCAAGAAATACCCTCTCAAGAATCACAGGAAAAATAGAAAGGAAAGAAGAAGAGGAGGAAGGAAAAGGGGAGCGAGAGGAGAATTAAAAAGGAAAAAAAAAGTGGGGGCGAAAAGGAACTGCTCTTCTGAGGTTGCATATCGTGAGGAATGTAAAATGACTACAAAGCAATTTGGCTTCATAGTACCATCAACTGTAAGATCTTTTTTAAGCAAAAAATTGCCCAGTTCAACATTAAAATAGTGATTGTCTATTGTAATGTTTCTACCTGAATTGTAAACTGATTCAGCAAGTTTTTTTACATTGTCAGAACCTAGGTACTTTCTGCACTGAAGCGCCAACTTTTTTGCTACAGTAGATAAGACCATTCATCCCATAATAATTTGCAGAATCACACATCCAGAATATTTTTATTCCATACTTGGCTGGTTTACTAGGTATATATTGAATGAACTTGCAACGTCCTCTGAACGCTACAAGTTGCTCATCCTCTGTTACATTAGCACTAGGATTGTAGAGGGTATAATTATTGATAAAAAATATTCCAGATGTAACTGATAGGTGCTATTTGATCCATATCTAACTTCGCAGGATGAGTTCTCTTATAAAATCATAGGCTTCTCCAAATGTCCTCATGCCTATGCACTGCTTTGTAGTGTGGATCAGAAAGTGGGTCCAGAAATAATTCTCTGATAAGAACATCATAAGATGTTTTACACCCTGCCAGAAGTGTTAGTCCAAGAGCAAAGAATTGCTCTTTTGAGATATTTTTCCATGTTTTTTGTTACAGAAGTAATGTGCCTTCCTACTAGGTTTGTACATATACAGTTGTGGCCAAAAGTATTGACACCCCTGCAATTCTGTCAGATAATACTCAGTTTCTTCCTGAAAATGATTGCAATCACAAATTCTTTGGTATTATTATCTTCATTTAATTTGTCTTCAATGAAAAAACACAAAAAGAATTGTCCTAAAGCCAAATTGGATATAATTCCACACCAACCATGAAAAAGGGGGTGGACAAAAGTATTGGCACTGTTAGAAAAATCATGTGATGCTTTTTGAATTTGTATAATTAACAGTACCTGTAACTTGCCTGTGGCACCTAACAGGTGTTGGCAATAACTAAATCACACTTGCAGCCAGTTGACATGGATTAAAGTTGACTCAACCTCTGTCCTGTGTCCTTGTGTGTACCACATTGAGCATGGAGAAAAGAAGGAAGACCAAAGAACTGTCTGAGGACTTGAGAAACCAAATTGTGAGGAAGTATGAGCAATCTCAAGGCTACAAGTCCATCTCCAAAGACCTGAATTTTCCTGTGTCTACCGTGCGCAGTGTCATCAAGAAGTTTAAAGCCCATGGCACTGTGGCTAACCTACCTAGATGTGGACGTAAAAGAAAAATTGACAAGAGATTTCAACGCAACATTGTGCGGATGGTGGATAAAGAACCTCGACTAAGGGTATGTCCAGGAGGCCACAAAAGGGAACTGCAGCCAGGCAGGTAGGACACTTGTTGCACAACAACACCCTCACAGCCCACACAACCCACGTGCAGTAGATGGTAGCATCCAGCCCTGAGATTGGAAGACTCTAGGCAATTGAGGGGTGGTGGATTTAGAGGAGTGGGTTGGGCACACACGTAGTCAGGTGACTTGACAGTAGAAATAGTGAGGGGGAGGACGAAGGAGTTCAGTAGGCCCAGGGTGCTGAGCTGCAAAGACCAGAAGCTGAGGAGCACAGGCCAGAGAACAGCAGAAGCCTGAGTGAAGCTGAGCAGACAGAGAGACTCACATGTCCTGAGAGTGTACGGTGTAGGAGCGCAGAATCTGTACCGAGCCAGTGTGAGCCGGAGGAGAGAGAAAGCACGTCTGAAGCCAATACCACCAGGAGTGTGAGGAGAGAGAGAGGGCCGGTGATACCCGAGCCCTAGACATACAGCTGAAGCTACCGACTGCAGGCGAAGTAGCCCTCCTATTATACCGAGAGACGCAGAGAGAAAGAGCCTGGTAGAGCCTCACACTTGAGGACTGCTGGAGGCTGGGCTGAGTAGAGTGTTGGCTCTAGAGGGGACCGTAGTGTACCCGGAATCCCCAAACAACACGACGGGGTACCACAGCTTTACATTAGGGTCCCTTCCCCAAAGGACAGGCAGCTCAGTGACAAACAGGAGGACCCACAGGGGCCCGAGTCACCGCCATACTGTCCGGTGTTACACACAAAGAAGTAAACCAGAGAACGTAAATAGCCCGGAAAGGACACAGAGACTGTGTGAGGGGTCACAGAGAGGGAGACCTGGCTGCAGAGTAAAGGGAACCCGGAGAGGGAGAGTGTGCCCGTGTATTAAGAACTGAGACGTGTAAGAACTGTACTTGAATTGTACTTGAACTGTAACTGACTTGTGAACTGTCTGAAGAACTGAGAGTAAACACGGAAAACCCTGAGATTGCCTCCCTTGTGTCTCTGCATGAAAGCGATTCTCTCCATACAGGATTACAGAAAGCCCTACACCTGCAGAGCCACAGCGCAGCCTGTCAGCACCAGCAAAGAGGAGAGATCCCTGCAGTGTCTGCACAGTAAGTGTACTGAACATTCCACAATAGACTTAACCCTTACTGCCCCGGGGAATACAGTTCTACCCACTGGAACTATAATACCTAAGCTGCTATTCCATCGTCCCTGGAGGTTCTGCAGCAGCAGCGGCCCCATCACTGGCCGCATATAGTGGGTGGCGTCACGAATGACAATCCCCTGTAAATATTCCCCTTTTATTGCTGAGCCCGGGACACAGACCGGACCAGGACCACCCGTGACTTCCCCAGCAGCAGACCGGTCCAGTACCGAGTACCCCCGTCCCAGTGGGCCCGACAGGTACAACAGTGTCAACCCATACTATCTGTCGGCGTCTGAATGAAAAGGGACTGTATGGTAGGAGACCAAGGAAGACCCCACTTCTTACCCCGAGACATTAAAAAGCCAGGCTGGAGTTTGCCAAAACTTACCTGAGAAAGCCTAAAACGTTTTGGAAGAATGTTCTCTGGTCAGATGAGACAAAAGTAGAGCTTTTTGGGCAAAGTCATCAACATAGAGTTTACAGGAGAAAAAAAGAGGCATTCAAAGAAAAGAACACGGTCCCTACAGTCAAACATGGCAGTGGTTCTCTGATGTTTTGGGGTTGCTTTGCTGCCTCTGGCACTGGACTGCTTGACCGTGTGCATGGCATTATGAAGTCTGAAGACTACCAACAAATTTTGCAGCATAATGTAGGGCCCAGTGTGAGAAAGCTGGGTCTCCCTCAGAGGTTATGGGTCTTCCAGCAGGACAATGACCCAAAACACACTTCAAAAAGCACTAGAAAATGGTTTGACAAAAAGCACTGGAAACTTTTAAGGTGGCCAGCAATGAGTCCAGACCTGAATCCCATAGAATACCTGTGGAGAGATCTAAAAATGGCAGTTTAGAGAAGACACCCTTCAAATATCAGGGACCTGGAGCAGTTTGCCAAAGAAGAATGGTCTAAAATTCCAGCAGAGCATTGTAAGAAACTCATTGATGGTTACCAGAAGCGGTTGATTGCAGTTATTTTGGCTAAAGGTTGTGCAACCAAGTATTAGGCTGAGGGTGCCAATACTTTTGTCTGGCCCATTTTTGGAGTTTTGTGTGAGATCAATGTTTTGCTTTTTGCTTCATTTTCTTTTGTGTTTTTTCATTTAAGACAAATTAAATGAAGATAATAATACCAAAGAATTTATGATTGTAATCATTTTCTGGAAGAAACTAAGTATTATCTGACAGAATTGCAGGGGTGTCAATACTTTTGGCCACAACTGTAAGCACCTCATCTGCAATATTTTTGAACAAAAAAGTACAGAAAACATTTAGGGAACAAGTATTGGGGACTTCCCATAGCTCCTTGGGCTTCTCTCACAATATTATGTATTGGGGTATGTCCAAGTACTGAAGGAGTACTGTCCCAAAATACATTAGTTTTGGATGTTCTATTTACCAAATCCTCTGGATCCACTTCTTCATTATCAGAAGAATCACTGGACGAGGAAGCAGAGTGATTAGCTGGTGGCAGGTACTCTTAGGCCATGTTCACACACATGCGTTTTTTTGACCATCTCTGCGTTTTTGGGCTGTTAAAAAAAACGCAGGTGCGTTAACGCAGGGTACATTTGAGTGTAGCTGCGTTTTTCAGCTCCATTTGCGTTTTTTACCCCTAGTCCAAAAAACGCTGCATGCAGCGTTTTTGGGTGCTGTAAAAAAACGCATGTGCGTTTTTCCAAAAACGCATGCGTTTTTTTAACATGGGGCCCTATGGGAAACGCATGCAAAAACGCATGGTACATTAGTACCTTTTAGTGCCATTCAAAAACGCATGCGTTTCCCATAGGGGCCCATGTTAAAAAAAACGCACATGCGTTTTTTTAACATGGGGGCCCTATGGGAAACACATGCGTTTTTAAAAGGCACATTTATGCACCCTGCGTTAACGCTTGCGTTTTTGCCTGCGTTTTTGGTGAAAAAATGACTAAGTCCAAAAACGTGGCAAATCCTTTCAGACACACAAGGGACATTTTTTAGCACTCTTAAAAAAACGCAAGTGCTTTTAAGAGTGCTAAAAAAAACGCAAATTGTGTGTGAACATAGCCAATCTTTTGGAAGAAAACTGTGCCATTGTTGACTTAGATGTCAATATGGCGCTCTGCTCACACAGGTAACCACAGACTCACCTACAGCACGGATGGGTTTCCACAGTGGGTACAGAGGCTATGTTCACACACAATTTGCGTTTTTTTTAGCACTCTTAAAAGCACTTGCGTTTTTTTAAGAGTGCTAAAAAATTTTCCTTGTGTGTCTGAAAGGATTTGCCACGTTTTTGGACTTAGTCATTTTTTCACCAAAAACGCAGGCAAAAACGCAAGCGTTAATGCAGGGTGCATAAATGTGCCTTTGAAAAACGCATGTGTTTCCCATAGGGCCCCCATGTTAAAAAAAACGCATGTGCGTTTTTTCAAAAACGCATGCGTTTTTTTTAACATGGGCCCCTATGGGAAACGCATGCGTTTTTGAATGGCACTAAAAGGTACTAATGTACCATGCGTTTTTGCATGCGTTTCCCATAGGGCCCCATGTTAAATAAACGCATGCGTTTTTTGAAAAACGCACATGCGTTTTTTTACAGCACCCAAAAACGCTGCATGCAGCGTTTTTTGGACTAGGGGTAAAAAACGCATATGGAGCTGAAAAACGCAGCTACACTCAAATGTACCCTGCGTTAACGCACCTGCGTTTTTTTTAACAGCCCAAAAACGCAGAGATGGTCAAAAAAACGCATGTGTGTGAACATGGCCAGAGACACAAACAACACCTTTCACCCCAGCACAGTGTAAGCGACTCTGTGATTGACTGTTGCAGTCAGAGTGCTTTTCAACAATCTGGAAGGTGATTGTGCTTGGTTGCCATACACATTAGTGTATGACAACCAAACTGCCATCGTAGGGTGTTAAATAAATAAATAATTTAAAAAAATGCGTGGGGCTTCACAGTGTTTTTAAGTCTAGACCAGTGAAATTGGACAGCTATGAGCTGTCACCATAAGCTGCATAATTTTACTTTTGCTGACAACAAAATAAATTTGTGGAATCTGCCCTATTTTTAATTGTATTCTCTGCAGGGAGAGTGTCCATTGTTTTAGGGCTCCCCACACTAAAGAACTGCAGCCTGCTGCTACCCCTGAAAATGGTGCATTCATCCTAGCGCCACTTGCAGGTGCTTTACCAGGCTCTTCCAGCTATGTATTACCAGCTGGTATTAGGCCTTGAGATTCTTAATGTCAGGCCAACTTAGACCCTGCCATTAGGAATCTCAAAGTAATAGTAAAAAAGACACAACACAGAGAAAAATTATTTTATTTAAAAAAATCACAGACATTAAGTGATTCCATCTTTATTACCCCCTCCTCACCTTTGTACCCCTCCACGATCCTCTTTTCTTCCTGGATAGACTCAGCTCTGCTACATCAGAGACCATGGGCAGGATTATCACATCCGCTCTCGTGGTCTCTGATCACTGAATGACAGTGCTAAGACCCACAGTATATTAAGCGGTGAGGTCACCATTGCCTTACTAAGAGCAGTTACTATGGCAACGATGACCTCAGTGCTTTGTATATGACAGCGCTAGGACCTGCACTATAGAAAAGCAGTAATGCGCAGGTCTCAGCGCTCTCCATAGCAACAGTGGTTACTATGGTAATTGTTACTATATGCCAGTGCTGAGACCAGCGCATTTCTATAACGCAGGTCGCAGCACTGTTATATGGTCATTGTCACGTACCCACTTCTCAACACGTGACTTGGGGTTGCGTCTGTAAGGGCCCCTTTACACACAGCTACATTTGTAGCTTGTCACCAGGTAACTTACTGGTTGCAGTGAAATCATGGATACATGATTCCATTTGTACACAGCAACAAGATAGAACCATGTATCCATGATTTCACTGCAACCAGTAAGTTACCTGGTGACAAGCTACAAATGTAGCTGTGTGTAAAGGGGCCCTAAGGGTTAATCTATCTCCTCTCACTCAATCCAGCACTTGACCTCTGTCCTATGCTGAAAGGCAGCATCAATCACACCCCGACTCAGACCGCGCACCCAGCTTCACACACGCTGCCATCACCCATCGGATTTTGGGGGGGGGGCAATGAGTTCCCCTAAACTAAGACTTATCAGACAATCAACAACACCACACCTTCCTCGGGCTGTGGATTCTTAGAGTATACAAGGTTCAGACTTATTAAAGTTTAAAGCTTTAATATAAAAAGTACAGTGCTTACATAAAAAGATATAAAAATAAAAATAATAAAATGACATACACATATGCAAACAATAAAATAAAAAGGAGAAACTTACAGAAACCTAAACTTTGCTTCAGTTGTCCGATGGGGAGAGCAGAAATATATGGAAAGAGGTTCACAGCAGCTTCGGCTGACCCATCTCTGTGACACGGAGCTTTAGCTGCGAGAGCCCAGATATAGACTCAGACTGGGGGGGGTCAGATTCTAGAATGGCCTTCTAGTTTAACATTCTACTTCTGGGTCTATGATTGGACACTCACTAATTTAGCCATGCATATATTATGTTTTAAAATGTTCTTTGTCTTCTGACAAGGTCTCCTGATTTCCCTTCCCATCTGTGAGACTGAAGCTCACTATTTGAGATGGCTTCTCTCTCTTATCAATTGTCTTCCTCTTTGAGGCTCCCAATATGTGTGAATTTATTGCCCTGCTGGCAGGATGCCCCCTTGGGAGACTAGAGTCAGTGTGACTACAAGTGTGTGCTTATATAAAGCAAGTTGTGACCTCTTGCGGCTGGACATGGGATTTAACCCCTTACTGGCTTAGTGTCCAGTCCCTGAGATACATATTTCACTACACCCCCTTCCTTATTAACGTGCATGGGGGCTGACTTACAGGTCAGCTCCCTAGCACGTATCTGGTTCCAGCCCACCTTGGCAGGATAAGCCATCAGCGTTGCCGTGATCACTCCCTTTCTTGTGTTGAATTGTGAAATCATATTGCTGTAATATCAGGCTCCATCAAAGCAATTTCCCATTGTCCCCAACTACTGTGTTGAGCCAGCTCAGTGGGTTTTAGTCTGTTATCCCAGTGAAGTTGCGCCCATAGAGGTATGATGCATTAGCCAGCTGCTCTAACAGCTCATCTATCCTCGGCATGGGGTAGACAGTAGATGTAGTAAGGAGATTTAACTTCCTATAGTCTATACAGAACCTGGTAGGGCGGTCCTTCTTCGGGACAAGAACCACAGGTGAGGCCCAGGCACTCTGGGATTTTTGTATTACCCCGAGGGTCAGCATCTCGTCTACCTGCGCCTTCATGTGTGCCTTCACCTCTGCTGACACCCGGTATGCAGACTGTCTTACAGGTGGATTGGTACCAGTGTCCACATGATGAGTGGCTAAGTGAGTCCTCCCAGGCTTCTCTGTGAAGACTCCTGTGACCTCGCTGAGCACCCCATCAGCTCAGGCCTCTGACTGTGGGATAGCCCCATCAGCTCAGACCTCTGACCGTGGGATAGCTCAGGGTTAACCTCTGCGGACTCCAGGGTCTCCATATACTGAGCCCCAGCCCCCACATCTAGTAACACATCAGTCTCCCCCTCTTCAGGCATGCTACAGCCAGGTAAGACACAAGTCTCCCTGTCATGATGAGTCTTCAACATATTGACATGAAATACTTTGCGATGCTTTGCACGTTCATCTAAAATCACCACATAGTTAACATCATTTAGCCACTTGTGCATGGTGTATGGTCCTTCCCATGCAGCCTGTAGTTTGTTCTGTAACATGGGCACCAACACCCAAACCTTTTGCCGCTCCTCATAGGCCCTCAGTCTGGCATTACGGTCATACCAGACCTTCTGGTTGATTTGGGCCTGAGTCACGTTCTCATGGGCAAGGTCACTCAGCTTTTGCATTCTGCCCTGAGTCGCAATGCATATTCAACCACTGAGACTCCCATAATTTTGGGATCACCCTCCCAACAGTCCTTAATCAAGTCCAGCGGTCCCCTGACCCTCCTCCCATAAACCAGTTCGAAGGGGGAGAATCCTGTGGAGGCCGGAGGTTCATCTCTGTACGCAAACAACAGATGGGGAAGGTAATGCTCCCAATCCCTTCCTTCAGTTTCCACCAGCATTTTCAGCATTTGTTTTAATGTCCCGTTGAATCGTTCCCAGAGTCCATTTGTTTGGGGATGGTAAGCGCTGGCCACAACATGCTGCACTTGTATTTTTTCACAGAGACTTTCCATCAGTTTGGACATGAATTGGGTTCCCTGATCGGTTAACATCTCCCTGGGGAAACCCACACGAGAAAACACAGTCAGTAAAGCATCCGCCACCTTGTCCGCTCGGATGGAGGACAGGGCTACCGCTTCCGGGTATCGGGTCGTATAGTCCACCACTGTGAGGATGTACTGCTTGCCCGAACTCCTAGGTATGGCAAGTGGCCCTATTATATCCACAGCCACTCGCTGGAACGGCTCATCAATCACTGGCAGTGGTATCAATGGGGCTTTCTGTATATTCCCAGACTTTCCAACCCTCTGACACACTACACAGGATCGACAGTAGTTGGCTATGACCATCCCCATCTTTGGCCAATAAAAGTTATGTGTCAGGCGAGCTCTAGTCTTTCGTACTCCAAGATGTGCAGCCAGAGGAATTTCATGAGCAATTCTCAATAATTGTTCCCTAAACAGATAAGGAACCACCAGTCACTTTTCACAGTCCCAATGTTCTGTGGTATCATTGGGGAGAGTCTCTATATACAGTCTGCCCTGGCCCCAGTATATTCTCTCTTTGTTAGAAGAAGTAGGGGGTTGGTCAGCAAGACCTCTGAGCTTCTCCAGACTGATATCTGTCAGCAGGGCCTCCTGGAAGCTCTGGCTGTCAGTCTGCAGGCCCTGGCCTAGTGTGAACACCAGTCTCTGGTCAGAAGCTGAGTCTTCAGAGTCTGCGGTCAGGGACCTTGGTGGATCTGCCATGTGAGGGGGCTCCTGGAGCTGAGTAGGGCCCTCCTGTTCTGGCAGTTCTGTCTGAGACTCATCCTCCAGTCTCTGGGGTTGAGTCTGAGCCGCAGCCTAACTCCAGGTCACAGCGGCCACATATGAAAGACAAAAAGAAAAAGGGGGCGCAATAGTGCAATATCGCCTGTGAGATAGATTTCCTTAATTGTGGACCTGTGCCTACTAACCTTAAAGTGTTGTGCGGTCCATGCACAACACTGGTAAGAAATGAGAAAGGTTTTAGGGGTCCTCCCCTTTATCGTGGCTCACACCGTTAGCCTCTCCTTATGGTGGGCAGGGAGTCTCCTACCCCGCGACCTCCAGAGCTCCAGTGTTTGGCGGTTTCCTAGGTGACCTAAGGTCCTGCACTTTGCGACCGAGCTGCTCCTGCCGTGCACTCTTGGAGATAGTGGAATGAATTAATATACAGCACAGTCTCTCGTGGGCGCTCAAATCACAGCGCGGACTCTGGTCCAGTTGAAAATCCTTTATTAGCAAAACCTCCTTCCCCACAACATGTTTCAACGGTCACACACCGTCTTCCTCAGGTGGAAATTAAGTCCACATTTGGCTTACCTCCCTTCCAGCTGAATCCCGATGGCTTCCGCACCTCCGACATCCTGTTGGCCACATAGCGGTCCGCAATCTTTGCAGCCTCATCCGCAGTAGGTGGCTCTCGATCACACACAAATTGTCGTACATCCATGGGGCACATGTGAAGAAATTGATCCTTGACCATAAGATCCGTTAAGGCCTCAAAGCTGCTAAAAAAAGTCCCTTAATCCATTGGTGGAACGTGGTCCTCAAATTGCTCACAAAATCTACATAGCTGTCAGTTGATCCACGTTGTAGGTTCCGGAACTTTCTCCGATACACTTCTGGGGTTAGGTTGTATTTCCTGATCAGAGCCTCTTTGATTGCCTCATAGTCCCCATCTAGGTCTGGTCGGAGGGCAGCAAACGCCTCCGCGGCTTTGCCTCTCAGTCCTGGGGCTAGATACAACGCCCAATGCTCATGGAGTAGGTGGTATTGTCTGCAGGTTTTCTCAAACCCCCGAAGAAAAGTATCCAAGTCCGTGCCCTTCTCCATCAGAGGGAAGTTTTCCAAACGCGGTATCCTTAGATTTATGTCCTGGGAGGGGGTTATCTGAAGATTGTTGCCCCTCTCTACTTGGGCCTTCTGAAGCTTGAACACTCTCTTGATCCGGCGTTCTGCAGCAACAGCAGCAGCCTCTCTCTCGGCCTGGCGTTCTGCAGCAGCAGCCTGTTGAAACTGTAGAATAAGCTGCAGGCGCTGATTGGGATCACTTGTTCCCAGCTGTTGTAAGGCCATTTGTAAAGTCAAGTCCATAAACTCCTCAGAATGGGCATTGCTGGCACCTCCAGAGGGCATCACCGGTGCAAGAACTGGCATTGCTTGGCCTCTCGGAGGTGGACTCTGTCTTTGTTCAGGTGCTTCATCAGTCAGCGCCGAGTCGTGCTCTGCCCAGGCGTGCGCCAGCATATCCTTGGATTTGTCGGCAGTCTCTATTCCTCTTTGCTTGCAGAGGTCGATCAGAGTCTGCATGCTCTTTTTCTTGTATTGGGCTGCCATATCAATGAACAGCCTTTGCCAAAAAAAAAATATATAAAAGAAAAACGGGGGAGGGAAACTGTTTGCAAGTATGTCTAAGTAAGCACTGAGCTGAACATTGTAGAACTGGTGCGCTCCTCGCAAGGACACCAATTCTTTAGTACAGGGAATAATTTCTTAAACCATGCACTAATGCTCTAATAGAAATAAATTCTATCCCACCGTTGCCACCAATTTGTCACACACCCGCTTCTCAGCACGTGACTTGAGGTTGCGCCTGTAAGGGTTAATCTATATCCTCTCACTTAATCCAGCACTCGACCTCTGTCCAATGCTGAAAGGGAGTATCAATCAGACCGCGCACCCTGCTTCACACACGCTGCCAACACCCATCAGATTTTGAGGGGCGATGAGTTCCCCTAAACTAAGACTTATCAGACAATCAACAACACCACACCTTCCTTGGGGCTGTGGATTCTTAGAGTATACAAGGTTCAGACTTATTAAAGTTTAAAGCTTTAATATAAAAAGTACAGTGCTTACATAAAAAGATAAAAATAATAAAATGACATACACATATGCAAACAAAGAAATAAAAAGGAGAAACTTATAGAAACCTAAACTTTGCTTCGGTTGTCCGATAGGGAGAGCAGAAAAATATGGAAAGAGGTTCACAGCAGCTTCGGCAGACCCATCTCTGTGACACTGAGCTTGAGCTGCGAGAGCCCAGATATAGACTCAGGCTGGGGGGGGCCAGATTCTAGACCGGCCTTCTAGTTTAACATTCTACTTCTGGGTCTATGATTGGACACTCGCTAATTTAGCCATGCATATATTATGTTTTAAAATGTTCTTTGTCTTCTGACTAGGTCTCCTGATTTCCCTTCCCATCTGTGAGACTGTTTGAAGGTCACTATTTGAGATGGCTTCTCTCTCTTATCAATTCTCTTCCTCTTTGAGGCTCCCAATATGTGTGAATTTATTGCCCTGCTGGCAGGATGCCCCCTGGGGAGACTAGAGTTGTGTGACGGCAAAGTTAGTGTGTGCTTATATAAAGCAGGTTGTGACCTCTTGTGGATGGACATAGGATTTAACCCTTTACTGGTCTAGTGTCCAGTCCCTGAGATACATATTTCACTACAGTCATCATTGTCATAGTAACCTCTGTAGCCATAGACAGTGCTGAGACATGTGGTATAGTAAAGTGCAGATCTCAGCACTCTCATAGCTCTTGATGCAGGTTATTCACCAAAAGCAGATCTTTACAAAATGCAGCCAAAACGCTGTGTGTGAATGAAGCCATATAGTAAGTGGTGAGGTCACTGTTGCCATAGCAACAGAAGTTACTATGGCAATGGTGACCTCACCGCTTACTATATGGCTACATTTACACACAGCATTTTGGCTGCATTTTGTTAGGATCCGTTTTTGATAAATAAACTGCATCAAGAGTGGATCCTTACAAAACGCAGATGTGTGTGAATGCTGCTATGCTATTTACTCACCTTCCTGCACTCCCTCAGTGATCTCCAGTGATGTTCTCATCCCAGAGGCTGCAGTGATTGGTGCCTCCAGGACCATGATATATGCAAGTAGCTTAATAGGCAACCCCGGAGGTGATTCAATGAGAGTGGGAGACTGAGCTGACCTGGAAGCAGCGGCAGGAGTCTGGTAAGCCCGATCTACATGTTGTTCTATCTATCTATCTATATTCACTAGGTTCTGTCACTCAGAGCAGACAGCTGTATGGCAAAACATATGTAGACAGTGTACATCATGTCTGTATACTGTTACCATGCAGTCTGAGCACATTCTCAACCATCTCTGCCTTTTTATAGTCCCACCCCCTCAGACCTCATCACTAGTCGGTTTGAGCTTTTTTTTTCCTTTGGTTATACTGCGCCTGACAATCACAGTAATGCCATTATCAAAGATGAATATGGCATTACTATGACTGGCAAACAATCCCATCATGTTTATTGGCTGAAAATCAGTCTGGAAACATGCTTTTCAGCTCACACGAATATCATGAGTAAAATCCTAAAAACTCACCAAGTAACAAGTATTGCGAATACCGTACTATTCATGCGAATAGCGAATGGTAATGACTATACTCGCTCATCACTACTTATCACATAAAATTATATGAACAACTGGACATTGCTAACAAACAACCTACTTGAGGAATATGTAGAGTTTCAAAGTTTTAACTAAAGTAATTTTGCAGAAAATAGGAAAAGAGTAAACTACTGGGCCTAAAAGGCCTGGGTTACACATTCCAGGGTTAATTCAAATAGATCATGTATAAGAAGTACCCTGTCATGGCCGCTATACCGCCAATGTAGCTGTGCAATGCAGCTCCCCAACTGTGTAATTCCTGCAGCTGGCAGAACAGAATGGTCGCACCCCCACCGATCAGACAGTGAAGACGTATCCTGTGGATAGGCCATCAATAGTTCTGGACAACCCTCTTTGAGTACTCTTGGTAAGAAGTACATAATTAGTATCAGATGATGCTCATTTGTTAATGTTTTCCTCATATTTTCTAAAATTTGGCCGGACATTATATTTTGTTGTAAAATCGAATCCAATTCCTGCAATGATTAATGTGAAACAAGTGCTGCGATACAAGAAATCAGAAACATGTGATATTCCCATTATATATACAAGCAGTTCATATAGAAAGAGGTATCTTCAAAATATATAATTTATAACAAGCTAATATTTAAAGTGACTGTGCTGTTAAATGAATAAATTATTGCAACTGGCCCGTATTTGATACCAATTAATCCATGGTATTTTCAATGTGTCCCATATTTCATCAAAAGGGCTAGTGGTGTAACCACTCAGATTATTATACTGGCCCTTTAAGAATTTACTACCCCAGATCTATAGTTAAATTTCCACATTTAATAAGGAATCCACATCTCTGGTATAATCCCATATATGTGATCCATATGTATGTGGCTTCTATTTCCCTTATATGGATGTTAATTCCCTCTACGCATGTGTAAAGAGCAGCACGTCTCCCTCACACATATCAGGGCTTCTCAAAGTTATAACCACCTATATATCCACTATCTATTTCCCACATAAGGTATTATATATATATGAACATGGGGCACACTCCACATTGGTATCTAGCCGTTTACACAGTGGCACTAATAGCGTACATCACCCATCCATTAGCGTAATATAGTTAGATGACCACAGTGATCATCTAACGATGAAAATCGGACAGCATCGATTGCTCAAAATTGGATGCCATCCGATCCGATTTTTTATCTGATCTGATTTAAATGGCTGGGGGAGGGCTGTGGGAGGTTTTGGGAGTGGTCTAGAATATTGAGCATGCTTACTATAGAAAATCGGATCCGATATCGGATCCGATTTTCTATCCGATCCGATCCCCATAGACTCCAATATTATTTTAATCGGATCGCATTGGATCCGATGCGATCCGATTTTTGAATCGGATATCAAAATACAGCACTCTACAATTTTGGCTCCTGAAAAAAATCGGACTGAATCGGATTGGAGGCAAATCGGATGCCATTAAGTGCAAATCCGATCTGATCCCCATTGGAAAATATAGGGGCTAATTCGGATCCGATGCTGTCCGATTTTCATCGGACAGCATCGGATTTAACAAAATCGCAATGTGAAACCAGCCTAAGTTAACTAACTCTATGAAACTTATTAGTTGTGAATTCTTCACTAGTGAATACAAAAGGAATGTAAAGAATGTCAAGAAGAGACAAAACCTGGAATTAAATATTAGTTGGAAACTGATGTTATTTCTTTTTATATTTGTTATTATTTTTTTGCACATTGAATATTTCTTATGATGTAATAGTGAAACTTGAGTTGCTATTGTAACTGGTTACATTATTATATATTGAACAGGGAAGGGACTATTTATCTCATGGTAATAAATATAAGATACACTATGCAAATGTATTGAGCACTCCTGAAGAAGAGAGAGAAGCTCTTGAAATATCATAAAAGGGCAGACACTAGATTCAACCTCTTCAGTATCTTTACCAACATCATGCTGCTTAACAAAATTGGAACGAATAAAGAATGAATGATAGCACAAGATTATACACAAGTTTATCAATGCCTAGGTGAATATTGAATCATCCAAGATAGTAGTGTCTCTGGTCAAGCAGCAGCGCGGACCAGAGACACTACTCCTATCCTGGATGATTCTGGATCTTTTCCCACGGTGCACGTGGCGGTGTGGGTCCTGCGGCAGCTGTCAGCTCAGACATACAAGCCGGTTGCGGGTGAACACAACCGAACCAGGTGAGCAAGGTCCATCTGGGGTCACCATTTGGTAAAACAAGTGATAAGGCACAATCTGCGCCTCTTTGTCTCCTTTGTTTTTTAGATTATGTGAATATTGAAGCACTTTTGATAATGTGCTAGTTTGAAAATGAGTCTACAAATTACCTGTACTTATTTATTCATGTGGACTGTTTATTAGAATTTCTTATGTTACTTAATCAGTGTCAGCTTTTTTTGGTTACTGTTCTTTTAAAAAAAATTATACATTTGTCATGTTTATCAATGAAAAATATTTGTCATTTGCATACCGTTTTGGGGTGCTGCTGTGTGCACAATCACCAGACCTAATAAAATAGAAAAATATGTATCTCCTATGATGAATACTAAAACAAAAAGCAAAATAGAAATACCATTATTAGCATTTTTTAATGGCCATAAGACATGCAAAACAAGGTTAGTCAAAATGCCTTACATATCGAAAAATAGTTTCAATAAAAACTAGAGACTAAAGCACCAAAAAATATTTAAATACATATATATATATATATATATATATATATATATATATATATATATATATATATATAAAAGATCCTTGCAGCACACAGCTACTACCAATGATGTACATAAGCTACAAGCTATATGTATTTGGGGAAAAAGTTTAAAAACTTACGTTTTTTTCAAAAAACTCAAAAATCTCCAATTTTTTATTTAATTCTGAAGTTCTTGGTACATACCTTGGCCAATGTCTGTTTGCTCATCAACTGCGACAAAGTGACTTCAGGTCTGATGAGTCCTATCTGACATCCCTGCCCTCCTTGTCCACCCCCCACTTTTCAGTGGGCAGACACCATCTAGACCCTCCATCACCTGTAGGTAATGAGGGTGCAAATTGCAGCATGGAACCTGCAACTCAATATGATAAATAACAAGAAAAAAACTGCACAGCACTCAAAGACAAATGTGAACTGGTGCTAGCAAAGCTGCAGGGTTATATAATATGAAAAAGATCCTTGCAGCACACAGCTACTACCAATGATGTACATAAGCTACTAGCTATATGTATTTGAAGAAAAAGTTTAAAAACTTACGTTTTTTTCAAAAAACTCAAAAATCTCCAATTTTTTATTTAATTCTGAAGTTCTTAGTACATACATTGGCCAATGGCTGTTTGCTCATCAACTGCGACAAAGTGACTTCAGGTCTGATGAGTCCTATCTGACATCCCTGCCCTCCTTGTCCACCCCCACTTTTTCCTCAAATACATATAGCTAGTAGCTTATGTGCAAGGATCTTTTTCATATTATATAACCCTGCAGCTTTGCTAGCACCAGTTCACATTTGTCTTTGAGTGCTGTGCAGTTTTTTTCTTGTTATTTATAATATGGAGTTGCAGGCTCCTTGCTGCAATTTGCACCCTCATTACCTACAGGTGATGGAGGGTCTAGATGGTGTCTGCCCACTGAAAAGTGGGGGGGTGGACAAGGAGGGCAGGGATATCAGAGTAGGACTCATCAGACCTGAAGTCACTTTGTCGCAGTTGATGAGCAAACAGACATTGGCCAATGTATGTACCAAGAACTTCAGAATTAAATAAAAAATTGGAGATTTTTGAAAAAAACGTAAGTTTTTAAACTTTTTCCTCAAATACATATAGCTAGTAGCTTATGTACATCATTGGTAGTAGCTGTGTGCTGCAAGGATCTTTTTCATATTATATAACCCTGCAGCTTTGCTAGCACCAGTTCACATTTGTCTTTGAGTGCTGTGCAGTTTTTTTCTTGTTATAAATATATATATATATATATATATATATATATATATACTAGATGGCGGCCCGATTCTAAAGAATCGGGTATTCTAGCCTATGGTTATTAGGGTATACGGGGGCTCAGTGGTTAGCAGACTATACAGCGGCTGAGTGGTTAGCAGAGTATACAGAGGCTCAGTGGCTAATAGTCTGCTTTAGGGCAGAGTGCAGTGGTCAGGGGCAGAGTTCAGTGGTCACGGGCAGAGTGCAGTGGTCACGGGCAGAGTGCAGTGGTCACGGGCAGAGAGCAGTGGTCACGGGCAGAGTGCAGTGGTCACGGGCAGAGTGGAGTGGATGGGCCAGAGTGCAGTGGTCAGGGGCCCGATGCAATTGCATCGGGAGCGCGCGGTGAAATGAATTGTGTGTATAGAGGCGGGTCAGTGGGTAGCAGAGTCTACAGGGGGCTCTGTGGGTAGCAGAGTATACAGGCGGCACTGTGGATAGCAGAGTATGATGTGGCGGGAGGCTGGAGGGGTGAGGAGAGGTGGCGCTGGAGGGGTGAGGAGAGGTGAGGCAGGAGGGGTGAGGAGAGATGCAGCTGGAGGGGTGAGGAGAGAGGAGGCTGGAGCGGCGACATGAGAATTAGGCACACCTCTGCTCCTCCAGGCTGCACACATCACGGGGGTGGTCTCCCGCCCGTGATGTGTGTTTTAGGCAGTGTAGGGGCGTTGGTAAGTGTGGCGGGGCTGCCTGAGTCGCACTCCGCTTAGGGCCGGCATGTTGGTCCACTCTGGACGGGTGTAGCGCTGTGGTGACGTGACTTTGGCGATGACAAACTGACGGAAGTGCTGGCTAAAATGACGGAAGTGAGCCTTTGGGTTTTATATATTAGATATAGCAGCACTATGGTATATGGCGGTACAGTATAGCACATGTATAGCAGCACTATAGTATATGGCAATATATTACAGTATATGTACAGGTGCACTATAGTATATGGGGGTATTTTATAGCACATGTATAGCAGCGCTATGGTATATGGCGGTACATGACAGTACATGTATAGCAAGCGCTATGGTATATGGTGGTACATTACATTACATGTATAGCAGCGCTATAGTATATGGCGATACATTACAGTACATGTATAGCAGCACTATAGTATATGACAGTATATAACAGTATATGTAGAGTTTTACTATAGTATATGGTGGAATTTTATAGCACATGTATAGCAGCACTATGGTATATGGGCATACTCTGCTCCCCCCCCGCTCCTCCCTTCAACAAATAAAAAAATCCTCAGTGAGGATACTCACCTGTCCGTCAGCTCGCTCCACCTTCGTCTTCTAGGTCCTACAGGGGTTTAGGAGCCGTTGTTGCCTGGGAAAACCGTTCAGCTGATCGGTCACATGACCGCTAACTGGCAGGGGGAATTAGGGGGACAGGATGGTGACGGGGGGTGGAGTGGTGGCAGGATGGGGCGAGCGGGGCAGGATGGAGGCGGCGGGGTAGGATGGAGGCGGCAAGGCAGGATGGTGGCGGGGGGCAGGATGGAGCGAGCGGGGCAGGATGGTGGCAGGATGAAGTGAGCAGGGCAGGATGGAGGGAGCAGGACAGGATGGTGGCGGGGGGGCAGGATGGAGCGAGCGGGGCAGGATGGAGGCGGCGGGGGGGGCAGGATGGAAGCGGGGGGGGGCAGGATGGAGCTGGTATGGGGGGGGCAGGATGGAGCCGGCGGGGGGTTTAGGATGGAGCCGGCGGGGGATGAAGGATGCAGCTGAGGGGGGGGTGGGGCAGGATGGAGGCGGTGGGGGGGGGACAGGATGGAGCCGGTGGGTGGGCAGGATGGAGCTGGTGTGGGGGGGGGCAGGATGGAGCCGGCAGGGGGGGTAGGATGGAGCGGGTGGGGGGGGCAGGATGGAGCTGGTGTGGGGGGCAGGATGGAGCCGGCGGGGGGGCAGGATGGAGCTGGTGTGGGGGGGTCAGGATGGAGGCGGAGGGGGGGTAGGATGGTGCGGGCGGGGGTGCAGGATGGAGCCGATGGGGGGGCAGGATGGAGCTGGGGGGGGCAGGATGGAGTGGGGGGGGGGCTATGGAGGGGAGAGGGCGGGGCAGGGTGGAGCCGGTGGCTGGTAGGGGCAGGATGGTGGTGTCAGGGGTAGGGGCAGGATGGATGAGAGCATACACACCCGTGTGCCAGCTTGCAGGACCTGTGGTTGCCTGGGAAAGCAATCAGCTGATCGGTTTCCCAGGCAACCACAGGTCCTCAAGGCATGGAGCTAGAGGACGTAGATGGAGCGCGCCGGGTGAGTATCCATGAGGTTTTTTGTTTTTTTTATTAGAAGCAAGCAAGGGGGGGGGCCGCAGGAGCCGCGGGGGGGGCAGGATGACCCGCGGGGGGCCCGCAGGAGCCGCGTGGGGGCAGGACGACCCCCGGGGGGCCCCGCAGGAGCCGCGGGGGGGCAGGATGACCCGCGGGGCGGCCCGCAGGAGCCGCGGGGGGGGCAGGACGACCCGCGGGAAGGCCCGCAGGAGCCGCGGGGGGGCAGGACGACCCGCAGGAGCCGCGGGGGGGCAGGACGATCCGCGGGGGGGCAGGAGCAGCGGCGGGGGGCCCGCAGGAGTGCAGGAGCGGGCGGAAGAGAGGAGAGAGAGAGAAAGATCTATCTATCTCCCGGACATTGCAAGTGAAGCTGTGACTGACAGTGGAGCGTATTCAGTGAACACTCGCAAAGCCATTGCGAGTGAGGCTTTGCAAGTCACTGAAGTCTATTCTGCAAGGACTCGCAAAGCCATTGCAAGTGAGGCTTTGCGAGTTAGGCTTTGGGAGGCAGCCACGGATACGACGACGGAAACAGCGCCGAATATGACGGAAGTGCCTTAGGGTAATTATATATTAGATATATAAAAGAAAACTACCTACTCACATCCTCTGGGTTTTTTTTGTCCATTCATTTTCAGGTCCTCTACCAAAGACCTAGGAGTTTTAGGGATCTGCGCAGGTTCTTAATTGTTCCAGGCACTTTGCTTTTCTGGACAGAGAGTTTAGATGTTGCTCCTGTGATCTGTTGTAGTCAATTTTTCAAGGGGTCTCTACTCCAAGTTGTCCTATCACCACTGGAATCCAGTTGTTCCTTGAGGCCCTGGTATTTCTCCAGCTTCTCATATTCCTTCTTTCTGATATTACTGTCATTTGGCACTGCCACACCTATTATCATTGCTGTCTTTTGATTCGTGTGTACTGGATGGTATCTGGTTACCCAACACCTGCTTATACATCCTGATATTGAAGCCCCACAGGATTTTAGCCCTCTCATTATCCACCATTATTTCTGGGGACTCCCACATGGAGTTAGTAGGGCTTAGTCCATATAGATGTATACAACTCCCACTACTTGGTTGTGATGTTCGGTATATGCTATTCCTGCTTGCACTTTGCATCCTGACATGTTTCCTAGGTTTCTTTACATAGTCTGCATCTTGCGTCTTGTACTGTGGTGTAGATCCCTGCTTCTATGGATCTGGTAGTTAGTGCCTGCTCTTGTGCCGCTATGATTAGTGTCTCTGTGCTATCCTGGAGTCCAGCTTTCTCCAGCCTTTGATAGGACTTCTCAATGTCAGCCACCTCCATCATTTGTTGATGGTACATCCCATGCAGTGGCATGTCTTGCCATGGCACATCATGTTCTTGTTCTTCTTTCCGGGACTGTTGTTGTTGCTGCCTTGGTCTCTCTCTCAGCAGTTCATCTTTTGGTGCCATTTTTCTGATGTATTCATGGATATTCCTTGTTCCATCCATGATGGTGGCTTAGATGTCTATCAAGCCTCAACCACCCTCCTTTGTGTTAGTATACAATCTTCAAGTGTTAGACTTGGGGTGGTTCACATCTGCATCTTCCATTTCTTCTTTTGGCCAGCACCCTATGCCAGCAGGTTATCTTGCAAGGCATGCATATTGAGGCATGGATCTTATTCTTCCTGAGCTGGTTGATCAGGGCCTGTACCCTTTTATGTTATTTGGATGTTGCTGCTTTCCTTGCCTCCTCCTCATGGTTACAATATCCTTGTGAGATGCTGAGGTACTTGTAGCAGGTCTGTACATCTGCTATGAGACCTGCCAGTAGTTCTACTCCATCAGTCTTTACTACCTTGCTTCTCTGTATTACTAACCGGCCATACGTCTCCGGTCCAAAGGAAATCCTGATGTTTTTGCTGTAGATCCTTCTCAGGTGGATCAGTGAACTGATTTTTTGCATACAGCATAATGTCATCCATGTAGAGCAGGTGGCTGAAGGTGCTTTCACTTGTATCCATAATCTGACTCTCGCAGCCACGCGCCACACGAAGCATTGGCCGTATAGCGGCCATTGCGAGCCGTTGGCCGGCGCGAGCAGTGGCCACGAGGCCATTGCGACCCGTTGCCTGAGCGCGAGCAATGGCCGCGAAGCGGCCATTGCCCACCTACACCCCGCCAGCCCCGCCAGAGCTCCCCCGTAACAAGCCTGACCTCCGGCGGTGGTCCCCGCTAGGAGGCCGAGCTTCTGCAGTGCCCCCTGTAACAAGCCGGAGCTCCGGCGGCGGTCCCCGGCAGGAGCAGTGCCGCCGAGCGCCGTGGCCGAAAATAGAACCAGGGGCCCGGCCATAAATTCCCCGAAACACCGCTATGTATCTCTATGGGAGTTTCAAATTTACCGCTGAAAGTGAGGCGCTATTCTGATTGGTCGCTGCCAGCACACAGCGACCAATCAGAATAGCACCTCACTTCCCATAGAGATAGAATGGACGAAAAGTCGCCCATTCTATCTCTATGGGAAGTGAGGCGCTATTCTGATTGGTTGCTGTGTCCTGCCGGCCACCAATCAGAATAACGCCTCACTTCCCATAGAGCTACATAGCGGTGTTTCGGCGAATTTATGGCCAGGCCCCTGGTTCTATTTTCGGCCACGGGGCTCGGCTCTGGTCGGTCGTTCCACGGGGCCGGAGACTCGCTTCACGGCCATTGCTCGCGCCTCAGCAACGGCTCGCAATCATTGCGAGCCGTTGCTGACGTGCGAGCAATGGCCGCAAAGCGGCCATTGCGAGTCTCCGGCCCCGTGGAACGACCGACCAGAGCCGAGCCCCATGGCCGAAAATAGAACCATAAATTCGCCGAAACACCGCTATGTATCTCTATGGGAAGTGAGGCGCTATTCTGATTGGTCAGTGGCAGCACACAGCGACCAATCAGAATAGCGCCTCACTTCCCATAGACATATAATGGACGACTTTGAGTTTCAAATTTACCTCTGAAAGTGAGGCGCTATTCTGATTGGTCGCCACCTGCACACAGCGACCAATCAGAATAGCGCCTCACTTCCCATAGAGATATAATGGACGAATTTTCGTCCATTATATCTCTATGGGAAGTGAGGCGCTATTCTGATTAGTCGCTGTGTGCTGCCGCCGACCAATCAGAATAGCGCCTCACTTCCCATAGACATATAATGGACGGCTTTTCGTCCATTATATCTCTATGGGAAGTGAGGCGCTATTCTGATTGGTCGCTGTGTGCTGACGGCGACCAATCAGAATAGCGCCTCACTTCCCATAGACATATAATGGACGACTTTGACTTTGAAATTTACCGCTGAAAGTGAGGCGCTATTCTGATTGGTCGCCGCCAGCACACAGCGACCAATCAGAATAGCGCCTCACTTCCCATAGAGATATAATGAACGAATTTTTGTCCATTATATCGCTATGGGAAGTGAGGCGCTATTCTGATTGGTCGCCGCCAGCACACAGCGACCAATCAGAAAGGCGCCTCACTTCCCATAGAGAATAATAGCGGTGTTTCAAGCGAAGTATAGCCGGGCCCTTGGTTCTATTTTCGGCCACGGGTCTCGGCTTTCGTCGGTCGTCGCCAGGGCGGGACACTCGCAATGGCCGCTTTGCAGGGGCGGGCTGGCCCAGGTGGCAGGGGGGCAGGTGCCCCCTGGGCTGGTGGTATAGTCCACATTTCGGGCCGCCCCCTACAGAAACGGGCGTCGGGAGTTGGCCGGCGCGGCGATACCACATGACGCTGGAGGTCCGGGATGAGGTAATGGCTGTGGCTGGCCGACAGCACCCCCCCCCCCCCCGGTCCTCAAGTCAGGCTGATAGCACCCCCCACCCCCCCCCCCGGTCCTCAAGTCTGGCTGACAGCAACCCCCCCCCCCCCCCCGGTCCTCAAGTCGGGGCCGGCAATGGAAATCTGCCACCCAGGTATAGAGGCTCCAGCCAGCCCCTGCCGCTTTGCATACATAGGTAGATAGATAGATAGATAGAAATAGATAGATAGATAGATAGATAGATAGAAATAGATAGATAGATAGATAGATAGATAGATATAGATAGATAGATAGATAGATAGATAGATATAGATAGATAGAAAGAAATAGATAGATAGCCGATGAAAGCCGAGACCCGTGGCCGAAAATAGAACCAAGGGCCCGGCTATACTTCGCTTGAAACACCGCTATTATTCTCTATGGGAAGTGAAGCGCCTTTCCGATTGGTCGCTGTGTGCTGCCGGCGACCAATCAGAATAGCGCCTCACTTCCCATAGAGATATAATGGACGAATTTTCGTCCATTATATCTCTATGGGAAGTGAGCCGCTATTCTGATTGGTCGCCGGCAGCACACAGCGACCAATCAGAATAGCGCCTCACGTCCCATAGAGATAAAATGGACGATTTTTCGTCCATTATATCTCTATGGGAAGTGAGGCGCTATTCTGATTGGTCGCTGTGTGCTGGCGGCGACCAATCAGAATAGCGCCTCACTTCCCATAGAGAATAATAGCGGTGTTTCAAGCGAACTGTAGCCGGGCCCTTGGTTCTATTTTCGGCCACGGGTCTCGGCTTTCGTCGGCTATCTATCTATCTATCTATCTATCTATCTATCTCTAAATCTATCTCTATATCTATATATCTATCTATCTATCTATGTATCTATGTATCTATTTGTATCTATCTATCTATCTAATATGAAAAAGATCCTTGCAGCACACAGCTACTACCAATGATGTACATAAGCTACTAGCTATATATATTTGAGGAAATTTGAGGATTTTTGAGTTTTTTGAAAAAAACGTAAGTTTTTAAACTTTTTCCTCAAATACATATAGCTAGTAGCTTATGTACATCATTGGTAGTAGCTGTGTGCTGCAAGGATCTTTTTCATATTATATAACCCTGCAGCTTTGCTAGCACCAGTTCACATTTGTCTTTGAGTGCTGTGCAGTTTTTTTTCTTGTTATTTATCATATGGAGCTGCAGGATCCATGCTGCAATGTGCACCCTCATTACCTACAGGTGATGGAGGGTCTAGATGGTGTCTGCCCACTTAGTAGTGGGGAAGCGGACAAGGAGGATAGGGATATCAGCGTAGGACTCATCAGACCCTGAAGTCACTTTGTCGCAGTTGATGAGCAAACAGACATTGGCCAATGTATGTACCAAGAACTTCAGAATTAAATAAAAAATTGGAGATTTTTGAGTTTTTTGAAAAAAACGTAAGTTTTTAAACTTTTTCCTCAAATACATATAGCTAGTAGCTTATGTACATCATTGGTAGTAGCTGTGTGCTGCAAGGATCTTTTTCATATTATATAACCCTGCAGCTTTGCTAGCACCAGTTCACATTTGTCTTTGAGTGCTGTGCAGTTTTTTTTCTTGTTATTTATCATATGGAGCTGCAGGATCCATGCTGCAATGTGCACCCTCATTACCTACAGGTGATGGAGGGTCTAGATGGTGTCTGCCCACTTAGTAGTGGGGAAGCGGACAAGGAGGATAGGGATATCAGCGTAGGACTCATCAGACCCTGAAGTCACTTTGTCGCAGTTGATGAGCAAACAGACATTGGCCAATGTATGTACCAAGAACTTCAGAATTAAATAAAAAATTGGAGATTTTTGAGTTTTTTGAAAAAAACGTAAGTTTTTAAACTTTTTCCTCAAATATATATAGCTAGTAGCTTATGTACATCATTGGTAGTAGCTGTGTGCTGCAAGGATCTTTTTCATATTATATAACCCTGCAGCTTTGCTAGCACCAGTTCACATTTGTCTTTGAGTGCTGTGCAGTTTTTTTTTCTTGTTATTTATCATATGGAGCTGCAGGATCCATGCTGCAATGTGCACCCTCATTACCTACAGGTGATGGAGGGTCTAGATGGTGTCTGCCCACTTAGTAGTGGGGAAGCGGACAAGGAGGATAGGGATATCAGCGTAGGACTCATCAGACCCTGAAGTCACTTTGTCGCAGTTGATGAGCAAACAGACATTGGCCAATGTATGTACCAAGAACTTCAGAATTAAATAAAAAATTGGAGATTTTTGAGTTTTTTGAAAAAAACGTAAGTTTTTTAAACTTTTTCCTCAAATATATATAGCTAGTAGCTTATGTACATCATTGGTAGTAGCTGTGTGCTGCAAGGATCTTTTTCATATTATATAACCCTGCAGCTTTGCTAGCACCAGTTCACATTTGTCTTTGAGTGCTGTGCAGTTTTTTTTTCTTGTTATTTATCATATGGAGCTGCAGGATCCATGCTGCAATGTGCACCCTCATTACCTACAGGTGATGGAGGGTCTAGATGGTGTCTGCCCACTTAGTAGTGGGGAAGCGGACAAGGAGGATAGGGATATCAGCGTAGGACTCATCAGACCCTGAAGTCACTTTGTCGCAGTTGATGAGCAAACAGACATTGGCCAATGTATGTACCAAGAACTTCAGAATTAAATAAAAAATTGGAGATTTTTGAGTTTTTTTGAAAAAAACGTAAGTTTTTAAACTTTTTCCTCAAATATATATATAGCTAGTAGCTTATGTACATCATTGGTAGTAGCTGTGTGCTGCAAGGATCTTTTTCATATTATATAACCCTGCAGCTTTGCTAGCACCAGTTCACATTTGTCTTTGAGTGCTGTGCAGTTTTTTTTCTTGTTATTTATCTATCTATCTATGTATTTCTATCTATCTATCTATCTATGTATCTATTTCTTTCTATCTATCTATCTATCTATCTATCTATCTATCTATCTATCTATCTATGTATCTATTTCTATCTATCTATCTATCTATCTATCTATCTCTATCTATTTATCTATCTATATATCTCTATCTATTTCTATCTATCTATCTCTATCTATCTATATCCAGGCTCGGACTGGGCCGCCGGGTAACCGGGTAAAAGTAATGGTGGGCCCCCAGGCATTGTGGCCCCGCCCCCTTAGCCCCGCCCCCCAACGGGCCTGAACGGGTCCCCCTGGAGCAGCGGTGGGGTGGAGAACGTCTGGCCATCTCAGTGCACAGCGTTAGCTAGCAGCAGGTAACGCTGTGCACTGCGATACTGCTCCCTTGGCAACCCGACGTTTACCTTGCCAACCGGCTCCATTCAATGCTCCCGGATCATGTATGCTTTAGGACAGTGCACAGGAAACGCGGTCTGCAGCGTTTCCTGTGCACTGTACTAAAGCATACATCCGGGAGCATTGAATGGAGCCGGTTGGGAAGGTAAACGTCGGGTTGCCAAGGGAGCAGTATCGCAGTGCACAGCGCAGCACACTGACCACTGCCCCCACACGCTATCCTGGGGGCCCCCTTACTGCTGCCTCCCCCCTCTCTCCATTACCGGCAGACGCGCTGATCTGCCTGTCATGATGTGGGCTGTAGCCGGCGCCGCTCTATTTCCTGTATCGCGCCGGCTGCAGCGTCACACTATGACAGGCTGCGCTCAGCGCGACTGCCTGCAGGTAATGGAGAGCGGGGGACGCAGCGGTAAGGGGGCCCCGAGGATAGCTTGTGGGGGGCAGCCGTCAGGGACCCCCTTGAATAACATGTGGGGGTGCTCAGGGGCCAGTTAGTGTGGGGGCAGCTCTCATGGGCCCCCGCCCCAGGATGAGTGTGGGGGCAGCTCTCATGGGCCCCCCCACCCCCAGGATGAGTGTGGGGGCAGCTCTCATGGGCCCCCCCCAGGATGAGTGTGGGGGCAGCTCTCATGGGCCTCCCACAGAATGAGTGTGGGGGAAGCTCTCAGGGGCCCCTGAGGTGTGGGGGCAGCTCTCAGGGGCCCCTGAGGTGTGGGGGCAGCACTCAGGGACCCACAAGAGCCCCCTGGTGGTGCTGGACCCCCTGGTGGTGCTGGGCCCCTCTACTGGTCCTGGGCCCCTCTGGTGCTGCCGGGCCCCCCTGGTGGTGCCTGGTGCTGCGGGGCCCCCTGGTGCTGCCGGGCCCCCCTGGTTGTGCCTGGTGCTGCCGGGCCCCCCTGGTGGTGCCTGGTGCTGCCGGGCCCCCCTGGTGGTGCCTGGTGCTGCCGGGCCCCCCTGGTGGTGCCTGGTGCTGCCGGGCCCCCTGGTGGTGCCTGGTGCTGCCGGGCCCCCTGGTGGTGCCTGGTGCTGCCGGGCCCCCCTGGTGGTGCCTGGTGCTGCCGGGCCCCCCTTGTGGTGCCTGGTGCTGCCGGGCCCCCCTGGTGGTGCCTGGTGCTGCCGGGCCCCCCTGGTGGTGCCTGGTGCTGCCGGGCCCCCCTGGTGGTGCCTGGTGCTGCCGGGCCCCCCTTGTGGTGCCTGGTGCTGCCGGGCCCCCCTTGTGGTGCCTGGTGCTGCCGGGCCCCCCTGGTGGTGCCTGGTGCTGCCGGGCCCCCCTGGTGGTGCCTGGTGCTGCCCGGCCCCCCTAGTGGTGCCTGGTGCTGCCGGGCCCCCCTGGTGGTGCCTGCTACTGCCGGGCCCCCCTGGTACTGCCGGGCCCCCCTGGTGCTGCCGGGCCCCCCTGGTGCTGGCGGGCCCCCCTGGTGGTGCCTGGTGCTGCCGGGCCCCCCTGGTGGTGCCTGGTGCTGCCGGGCCCCCCTGGTGGTGCCTGGTGCTGCTGGGCCCCCCTGGTGGTGCCTGGTGCTGCCGGGCCCCCCTGGTGCTGCCGGGCCCCCCTGGTGGTGCCTGGTGCTGCCGGGCCCTCTAGTGGTGCCGGGCCCCCCTGGTGCTGCCGGGCCCCCTGGTGCTGCAGGGCCCCCCTGGTGGTGCCTGGTGCTGCCGGGCCCCCCTGGTGGTGCCTGGTGCTGCCGGACCCCTGGTGGTGCCTGGTGCTGCCCGGCCCCCCTGGTGGTGCCTGGTGCTGCCGGGCCCCCTGGTGGTTGGGCCCCCCTGGTGGTGCCTGGTGCTGCCGTGCCCCCCTGGTGGTGCCGGGCCCCCCTGGTGCTGCCAGGCCCCCTGGTGCTGCCGGGCCCGGCTGTTGTTTCCACTTCTTTTTGAAACTCCCGTCTCCTGTGGTACTCTGACCTGCCAGCCAGAACGTCATATCCGGTCCTGTGCATTGTGGGGGTTTATGACATGTACGGGCAGCTTCAATATGTGCACTGGGCATGTGCCGGAGCCCGGCCGAACATGTGATCAGCCCCCACAATGCATCGGGCCGGATATGACGTTCGGGCTGGTGTGACAGAGTACCATAGGAGGCGGTAACAACCATGGCTTGACCCCCCCTAGTTTTGATCCTGGGTACGCCCATGGCTGCACACCCGCGGCACTATTCTGTCATTGAGACCCGTGGTGCTGTCGGGTGTCAGCTGTGCTCAGTGGCGTAGCGGGGGGGGGCGGCCCACAGGCGGCACTTGTGTGGGGGTGGCACACGGCAGCAGCAATTCCTCTCCCTCCTTGGGAGAAGCGCCACTGCAGGACCTGTCAGAGCGACCGCGGTGATCACTTCATGATAGGACCTGTGCGGTGACGTCACTTCCCGCACAGCTGCACGCGGCCCGCACTTCACTTCCGGCCGTTCTGGATCCTGGAGGGAGGCTGATATTCATTTAATTTAACCAGTGACTCCTGACTCCCTGACCTTAACAGGTACACTAAGTGGCTCCATGGAGATGAATGCTGTATATAGCATATGGGATATGGGTCATATGCTATATACAGCATACAGAGGAGAAGAGGACAGCGGGGCAAAAGGACAGGAACAGGGGGGCAGGAGGACAGGCACAGGGGGGAAGGAGGACAGCAACAGGGGGGCAGGAGGACAGGAACAGGGGGGCAGGAGGACAGGAACAGGGGGACAGGAGAAGAGGACAGGGGGACAAAAGGACAGGAACAGGGGGACAGGAGAAGAGGACAGGGGGACAAAAGAACAGGAACAGGGGGACAGGAGAAGAGGACAGGGGGACAAAAGGACAGGAACAGGGGGACAGGAGAAGAGGACAGGGGGACAGAAGGACAGGAACAGGGGGGCAGGAGGAGTGGGGCAGTGTATGGTGATAGTGGCGGCTGTACCAGGTATCTCTGCCTCCATGCGGCAGCCTCCACCTTCCTGTGTTGGCAGGGTGTGGCATGCTGGGAATTGTAGTTCTCCTGCCTGTTTGGACGTTATTGTATGGTTTCTGGGGAGTGTGTTGGGTGCTGGGAGTTGTAGTTCTCCTGGGCGGGCTCAATGTTCTCCCGCCGCCTGTCTGTGGTTATTGTGCCTCTTCTGGGATGTCCTCAGCTCCGTGCTGTGCACAGATAGTGTACCACCATGTCCCCAGCTCCGTGCTGTGCACAGTGTACCACCATGTCTTCATCTTCGTGCTGTGCACAGACAGTGTACCGTACACTGTCTGTGCACAGCACGGAGCTGGGGACTTGGTGGTACACTGTGCACAGCACGGAGCTGGGGACATGGTGGTACACTGTCTGTGCACAGCACGGAGCTGGGGACTTGGTGGTACACTGTCTGTGCACAGCACGGAGCTGGGGACTTGGTGGTACACTGTGCACAGCACGGAGCTGAGGACATGGTGGTACACTGTCTGTGCACAGCACGGAGCTGGGGACTTGGTGGTACACTGTCTCCCGCCGCCTTAAAATTGGTCTGTTTCTCATCCAGGAGAGTCGGATGAGTGACATCCGTTTTTTGGTCTGTTTGGCAACTGCTGTGCGAGTGTCCGTCATTTTTCCTCAGATTCTCAGATCACATCCGTGTGCAATCAATCTGTTCTTTCCTCAGCAGCTATTACTGTATAATCATTTACAGGAACATTTTGCAGTGTTCTGAGCTATAGAATGATAATGTATCCGTGAAAAAAACAGATGCCTCTCGGATGGTCCGTGTGTGCGGTCCGTGATTTTGTCAGACCCATAGACTTGCATTGGTGAGTCTCGTGCGGGAATCACATACTGTCGCAGCATGTTGCAACTTTTTTCTCATCCTGAATCTGGATGAGAAAAAAGCGTCCGACACTCACCAATCTGCTCTCAGAGATTGATTGCAATGTGAGAAAATCACACATTAAACTCATCAGAGTTTCACCCCAGTGTGTCCGTACCCTAATACTAAAATCCATATAGTAATCCTACTGGTATGGGGAGGATTTATGGCTCAGTTAGTACACTTCATACTTCTTGTTATTAACCAGTTAATGCTCTCTTGTCCACCACACTGCAGTGTCAAAAGAGGACAACAGCGAGACAAGCAGCAACATGGCATCAGAGAGCCCCTGACCTCCAAATAGAAGATCCTCAGATCCCGGTATTGTGACATAATATTAAGAATAAAGGTTTTTTGCATTGATATTGCATTATGAACTCCACAGCACGGCGGCGAAAATTGCTCCGGCCCCGGGCCCTCCTTCACTCCTGCTTGTTGCCATACACTGGGGTTGTGCAGAGGTGGCAATTGCACCCCTTCTCTTTATGTTTTAGTATAGTAGTTATATTCTTGTATATAGGGGCAGACAGTGTATGCTATGTACACTTCCAGATTATCAACAACCAAAGTGGCGGCAAATTTTACGACCGCCACGGGCGCCACAAACAGTTGCTACGCCGCTGGCTGTGCTGCACACCCGCGGCACTATTCTGGCACTGAGTTTGAGGAGGCGGGGGGCCCCAAAAATTTCTTGCACCAGGGCCCACTACAGTCTGGGTCCGCCCCTGGCACAGCGTTACCTGCTGCTAACGCTGTGCACTGAGGAAGACATGTCTAAGCTTAGTGGAGAACCTGCCTAACTGCTGCCTGTACTCTGCCTTTACTAGGGAACCTGCCTGACTACTGCCTGTACTGTCTATACTGGGGAACATGCCTGACTGCTGCCTGCCTGTACTGTACTGAGGAACCTGCCTGACTGCTACCTTTGCTGGGGAACCTGCCTGACTGCTGCCTGTGCTGGGGAACCTGCCTGACTGCTGCCTGTGCTGGGGAACCTGCCTGACTGCTGCCTGTGCTGGGGAAAGTGCCTGCTGCCTGTGCTACCTGACTGCTGCCTGTGCTGCCTGACTGCTGCCTGTGGCTACTGCCTGTGCTGCCTGACTGCTGCCTGTGGCTACTGCCTGTGCTGCCTGACTGCTACGTGTACTGGCTACCTGCTGCCTCTGAGCACTGCCTGACTGCTGCCTGTCACTACTGCCTGTGCTGCCTATGCTTCCTGACTGTTATGTGTGACTACTGCCTGTGCTGGCTGCCTGTGAATGCCACCTATACTGCCTGACTGCTACATGTGACTATTACCTGTGCTGCTTGACTACTACATGTGACTATTACCTGTGCTGCTTGACTACTACATGTGACTATTACCTGTGCTGCCTGACTGCTACATGTGACTATTACCTGTGCTGCCTGACTGCTACATGTGATTACTGCCTGTGCTGGCTGCCTGACTGCCTGTGAATGACGCCTAAACTGCTTGACTACTACAGGTGACTACTACCTGCGCTGGCTGCCAGACTGCTGCCTATGACTACTGACTGTGCTGCCTGACTGCTACATGTGACTATTGACTGTGCTGACTGACTGCTACATGTGACTACTGCCTGTGCTGGCTGCCTGTGAATGCCACCTATACTGCCTGACTGCTACATGTGACTATTACCTGTGCTGCCTGACTGCTACATGTGATTACTGCCTGTGCTGGCTGCCTGACTGCCTGTGCTGCCTGTGAATGCCGCCTAAACTGCTTGACTACTACAGGTGACTACTACCTGTGCTGGCTGCCAAACTGCTGCCTATGACTACTGCCTGTGCTGCCTGACTGCTACATGTGACTATTGACTGTGCTGCCTGACTGCTACATGTGACTATTGAATGTGCTGGCTGGCTGACTGACTGCCTGTGACTGCTGCTTGACTGCTGCCTATGCTGCCTGACTGCTTCATGTGACTGTTGCCTATGCTACCTGATTGCTGACTGTGACCACTGCCTGATTGCTGGCTGTCACTACTGCCTGTGCTGTATGACTTGCTACATGTGACTGCTGCCTGTGCTGGCTGCCTGACTGCCTGTGCTGGCTGCCTGACTGCCTGTGACTGCTGCCTGACTGCTACATGGGACTACTCTCTGTGCTGCTGCCTGATTGCTGCCTGTGACGGCTGCCTGACTGCTGCCTGTGACTACTGCCTGTGCTGCCTGACTGCTACATGTGACTACTGTCTCTGCTAGCTAACTGCTGCCTGTGCTGCCTGACTGCTACATGTGACTACTGCCTGTGCTGCCTGTGACTGCTGCCTGACTGCTGCCTGTGCTGCTTGACTTCTGCCAGTGACTGCTGCCTCGGCTGCCTGACTGCTGCCTGTCTGGGACTTATCTTCTCCTCCTCTTCCTCACTCTCTGCTCAGCTCCTCTGTTCACAACACCATGCAGGGCTGACGACAGATTTTTGTGGGCCCCGGGCGAAAGAGTCTCAGTGGGGCCCTTTAACACTCAGACACAGCACTGCTACATGCCCAATACATGCACATACAGATACGCAAAGCTCTGCTACATGAACTCTACATACCCAGGTCTGCTACATGTACAATACATGCACATACAAACACACACAAAGCTCTGTTACATGCACATACAAACACCCAGCTTTGCTCACATGTACAATACATGCAAATACAAACACACACAGCTCTGTTACATGCACATACAGATACACACAGCTTTGTTACATGCAAACACAGATACACAGCTCTGCTACTCGGACACTATATACTCAGCTCTGCTACATGCACAATACATGCACATACAGATATACGCATAGACATACACACACAGATATACACACACATACAGATAGACACACACACACATATACAGATATACACACAGGCACAGATACCTACAGATAAACACACATATACAGATATACACACACATACAGAAATTCACACACATACAGATATACACACATACAGATTATAATTGTACATTGCAGTTCTGCTGAGTGCACAGTGATGTGCAGGAGCCGCCAATATAATGGGTATAACAGCTGCCAGGTATTTTACATATAGCTGAAGGGTGGGTGGGCCCCTGAAATCAATTTCCCTGGTGGGCCCCAGACACCCCAGTCCGACCCTGTCTATATCTATCTATTTATCTATCTATCTATCTATCTATCTCTATCTATTTATCTATCTATGGCGGCCGTCACACGCAACGATTTCTTGCCCGATATCGTTTAAGCGATCTCCTTTTTGATCGCTTAAGCGATATCGGGCAAGAAATCGTTGCATGTAATCAAGCGATTTACGATGTGAAATCGCTTGATCGTCACATCGCTGATCTGAGCTCCGGAGCTCAGATCTAGCGATGAACGATGTCACGATCTGCTTCATCGTGGTGTATAACACCACGATGAACGATCTCCCAGCGGCAGAGCCTATGCTGGGAGATGGTAACTATGATACACGTTGGGTAACTAAGCGACGCGCGGCGCCTAGTTACCCGATGTGTACCATAGTTACCAGCGAGATCGCGGATCCACATCGCTGGTGAGTCTGTCTGTGTGACATCTCACCAGCGATGTGAGCGATATTGTAAGCGATTGCGCGTGCACGTGATCGCTTACAATATCGTTTTAGATATCTGTGCGTATGACGGCCGCCTATCTATCTCTATATATCTCTATCTATTTACCTATCTCTATCTATTTATCTATCTATCTATCTATCTCTATCTATTTATCTATCTATCTATCTATCTCTATCTATCTATCTATCTATCATCTATCTATTTATCTATCTATCTATCTATCTCTATCTATCTATCTCTATCTATTTATCTATTTATCTATCTAAATCTATCTATCTATCTATCTATCTATCTCTATCTATCTATCTCTATTTCTCTATCTATCTATCTCTATCTATTTATCTATCTATCTATATATCTATCTATCTATTTATCTATCTCTATCTATTTATCTATCTATCTATCTATCTATCTATTTATCTATCTATTTATCTATCTATCTCTATCTATTTATCTATCTATATCTATCTATCTATCTATCTAAAAAATCCAAAAAAACGAAACAGCACAGCAGCACACAAACGGGTGCAAGGCCCTCCTACCACTTCACTGGTACTTGTTAAGATGAAAAAATGAAGGGCAGCACTTCCTTTAGTGTATCCATGTGGGTTTATTTGTCCTAGGACTGCGACGTTTCGGCACACAGCCTTCCTCAAGCAGTGACAAACAGATCTAGTGCTCACATATATATAGCTCCCATGCAAAGGGCTTACAATAATGCAATTAGTGCAAAATAGTACAAAATTTCATATACAAGTGCAATTATACATACAGTGCATGATAATCAGTGCAAAAATAAAGTGCATATAGTGATATTACATAACATTGACATCTTTACAATAACCAATATCAAACATTATACTTTAATTGGTCAATTCCAACACAGATGTCACTTAGCTTATAATTAGAGGACCCCACGCTGCAACTATGTACCGCCACTTCCGCCATCATAATCTCGGCGTCCATATCATCCCATTGCGCATGCTCCATGTGAAAAAAACCTTGATCCTGTCATAACGAGATCGCGTGCCCCTCTCCTAGATCCCGCACATGCGCTAAGCTTATCAGGATCTTTGAGTACACCCACTGCAGTTGCGCAGTGGAGTATACGAAGTCACTACTCCTAGTTCCGTTCCCGCGCCTGCGCTCTCTCCTCCGTGAATCTCGGGCGCCATCTTTGTACTTTGGCGATTCCGCAATAGTAAATGCACTAGTTCCATTACTTGTGCGTTCAACCTGTTATATGGAGGGTATATGCGCATCGTACCTGTTATTACACAGTGGTATAGGGAACATAGAGCTTTTATACAAATATCTAAATCTGTCTTTTCCAAAATTACCCAAATCACTTTCACAGCACAGCATAAGTGTACACATTGGGTAATTATAAATTAACTAGGAAAAAGATCTAAGTCCTATATAGGTAGAACTTTTTTGATCCATACTAAAGGTCACCGCCCTGGTGGGCTTTTTACAGTTAAGTATGTTGTTCTACATACAAATAAACACAGCATAGTGTCCTTCTGTTTAGGTGACCGAACCACTCTTCCATCAAAAACATTATTAACAAATGGACTTGATCATAGAAAATACTTTATTAAATTACTCGATAGACATGGGCACTTCTACGGACAGGACACCGGATATCACAACGGATAACAATTGCAATAGGAACAACATGTATACAGTCAAGTTGCAGCTTGTGGAATCCTCTGTGCAAATCTGCAAATTAAAAGAGAGATAGTTTTTAATAAAAAAATCAGAAAAATTAAAAAAAAAAAAAAAAAAAAAATTTTCTTAAAAAAATTATCACAAGATCATACTTCAACTAATGTTTGTCAACCTACATCAGTAGTTGACTAGGGTCGAATACAAAAGAGGTTTACATATTGTAGTAGACTATGTATTTTGTAATCCACGTTTAGACCATTCGGTCGCAATGTATTAAGTCTATGGATCCATTCCATTTCCCTTTTTAGTAACAATTTTTGTCGATCTCCTCCCCGTCTCTGTATGGGAATTGTATCGATCAGACGAAACCTCAAGTCTCTTTCTGTGTGCCCCATATCCACAAAATGTTTGGGGACCGGTAGGTCCTTCCTTTTTTTCTTTATGGTATGTCGGTGATGAGCAATACGTGTCTTAAAATCCCACGTTGTCTCACCGACATACCACAAGGCACAAGGACATTCAATGAGGTAGACAACGTAGTCAGAAGAACAGGTCAAATAATGCTTGATTTCAAACCTTTGTCCCGTTTTCGGATGTACAAAATGTGAGCCTTTGTTCATTAGCCTACAGTTAATACAAGCGAGACAAGGGTAACACCCCACTCTCTTTGTACCTGTCAAATACTTTTGTCCATCCTTTTTCATAGGACCAATGTCTGAGTGTATCAACTTATCTCTCAAACATTGATTGCATCTATATGAAAAAAGCGGTGGTTCATTAAATTCTCTTACATGAGGTAAGCATCTTCCCAGCATATTCCAGTGTTTGTGTATTATCTTAGCAACCTCTCTACTCTCCTCACTATATGTAGAGACGAACGGCACTCTTTTTAATTGTTTCTTATTATTTCTCTCTGCCAAAACATCTGACCTGGTCAATCTCAGCACTTTATCTTTCTGTTCCCCCAATAATTTTTTTGGGTATCCCCTTGCAGAGAATTTATTTATCATTTCATTTAATGCTGTTTCCTGTTCTTTCTCATTACTCACTATTTTTTTTGACCCTCGTCATTTGGCTAAAGGGAATAGATTTAATGGTGTTCATTGAGTGCTGGCTACTAAAATGTAACAGGTCATTTTTATCTGTTTCTTTCACATACAGTTTAGTTGTAAATTCGTCATTTCTGATATAGAACCTGCACATCTAAAAACTGTAAATAGGATTTTGAACAGACCAAAGTAAACTTTATCGTGTCATCTATTTCATTAAAAAAAACATGAAATTGATGTAATGCATCCTCTGTTCCTGTCCATATGAGGAAGACGTCGTCCATGTACCTCCACCACGTTGCGACATAGTCATAGTGGTGGGATACATAGACGAAGTCCTCCTCAATCACCCGCATAACAATGTTTGCATAGGCTGGGGCCATATTGGCCCCCATTGCTGTACCTCTGCATTGTAAGAAATAATTATCCCCAAATAAAAAATAATTATTCTTCAAAACTAATTCCAGAAGGTCCAGCACTAAGTGACACGCATTACCGGAAATCTCCGTTTCCTTTAATTTTTTTTCTTTATGGCAGCCAGGCCTCGTTCATTATCTATGGATGTGTAAAGTGAAACGACGTCAAAGGACGCCAATATCACTTCACCACTTACTGACAAAGTGCTCAGTTTACGTAGGAAATCCCCCGTGTCTTTCACATACGAGTCAGCCCCTCTTGCTATTGGATTCAACACCTTATCAAGAAAAACTCCTATGTTGGAAAGAATTGAATTCGTACCCGAGACTATTGGACGACCCGGTGGGTCCCCAGAGACTTATGGATTTTCGGGAGCACATATAATACTGGTGTCGTAGGATACTGTATTGTCATAAAATCAAGGAGATCCTGATCTATCAAACCCCCATGTAATGCTTTTGTCAGGACTACCTCAATTTTATAAGCTATTTCAAATTTCGGATCCCTATCCAGTCTCCGGTAGACCCCCGGGTCATCCAACTGTCTCCTGATCTCTTTAATATACATGGCCTTCTCCATGACGACAACAGCCCCCCTTTATCTGCTTTCTTTACTATAATGCTGTCGTCACGGACAAGGTCATTAAGGGCTGTCATCTCCTTTGTCTTAATATTAGGTTTTCTAAACACTTCACTTTTTCTGTTCTTTAGTAAATCAATCTCCTTTGTAACAGCCACAATAAATGAGTCAATTACAGTAGAATTTACCGGAGGTATAAATTTACTTTTTTTCTTTATACCAAGGCACCCCATATCAAAATCACATGTCATAGTTTTAATCTTGTTCTCTTTAGTACTAAACCATTCCTTCAATTTTAATGATCTAAAGAAATATTGCAGGTCTAATGACAGTTGAAAAAAATCAGTGTGTGCATTCGGACCAAAGCCCAAACCCTTATTTAAAACAGACTTTTGCATCTCAGTTAATACCTTACTCGACAGGTTCACCACTAAGTCCTCTTTCAATTTTTCAGTGGGGGTTTCCTCTGTTGTTTCCCTTTTCCACGCTTGTCTTTTTTGTTGCCGGTGGTGTCGCCTTCCTCCTCTTCTTTTCCTCCGTTTTTCTTTAGATCTATATCTATGAACAAAGTCCATTATAGGAAAAATCTTTCCACATGTGCATAGCAGATTAGACCTATTACCACCTGTATTTCGCCACTTCCCCACACCCTCACGCTGCCAGTTGTATATGTTTCCACTGGAATAGTCCTCTATGTCTCTCAACCACTTTCTCCTTTTACCTTCCTCCAGGTCTGAACGCAGTTTAGTTATGCGTGTATTTACTTGTTCCTTGAACTTTATCATTTCCTCCTCTTTCAGAATATCCTGTAACTTGGTATCTATACCGTCATGTTCCGTCAAAACTCTCTTTAATTCATGTTGTAAAAAATCAATGTTAAACAGTAACAAATCCATCCCATATTTGTTTGAAATTTTGCAAAATTGGGAGCAGAAAAATGGATCCCCAAACATTAAATTTGGTCTTACATTAGACCGCAAGCCACGTGGTATCATATTTGCTTTATAGTATTCTGACATAGTGGATAAGTGCAGTTGTATTGTCAAAATCTTCTTAGCTAGGTTTTCATATTTCTGTTTCAGATCTATTATAGATGGAATACTTAAAAAAAACGCATCCACATCAATCCCCTTAAATATACGATCCTCATCTTCTACTGTGTAGCTTAAAGTCCCAGGTTCATAATTATTCTCCATAACCCACTTCAAAAAATAGTAAAAAATAGTAAAAAAACAGTGCAAATTTTCGTGAGAAAATAGAAAAACCAAAAAAAATGAAACGGCACAGCAGCACACAAACGGGTGCAAGGCCCTCCTACCACTTCACTGGTACTTGTTAAGATGAAAAAATGAAGGGCAGCACTTCCTTTAGTGTATCCATGTGGGTTTATTTGTCCTAGGACTGCGACGTTTCGGCACACAGCCTTCCTCAAGCAGTGACAAACAGATCTAGTGCTCACATATATATAGCTCCCATGCAAGGGGCTTACAATAATGCAATTAGTGCAAAATAGTACAAAATTTCATATACAAGTGCAATTATACATACAGTGCATGATAATCAGTGCAAAAATAAAGTGCATATAGTGATATTACATAATAACATTGACATCTTTACAATAACCAATATCAAACATTATACTTTAATTGGTCAATTACAACACAGATGTCACTTAGCTTATAATTAGAGGACCCCACGCTGCAACTATGTACCGCCACTTCCGCCATCATAATCTCGGCGTCCATATCATCCCATTGCGTATGCTCCATGTGAAAAAAACCTTGATCCTGTCATAACGAGATCGCGTGCCCCTCTCCTAGATCCCGCGCATGCGCTAAGCTTATCAGGATCTTTGAGTACACCCACTGCAGTTGCGCAGTGGTGTATATGAAGTCATTACTCCTGCGCTCTCTCCTCCGTGAATCTCGGGCGCCATCTTTGTACTTTGGCGATTCCGCAATAGTAAATGCACTAGTTCCATTACTTGTGCGTTCAACCTGTTATATGGAGGGTATATGCGCATCGTACCTGTTATTACACAGTGGTATAGGGAACATAGAGCTTTTATACAAATATCTAAATCTGTCTTTTCCAAAATTACCCAAATCACTGTCACAGCACAGTATAAGTGTACACATTGGGTAATTATAAATTAACTAGGAAAAAGATCTAAGGGTGCTTTCACATCTGCGTTTTTCGTAATTCGCGGCAGATGCAGTGAAAAAACCGCATCTGCCGCGTTTACCGCATAACCGTTCCACTTGCGGCACGGTTGCGGTTTTTTCTATGCGAAGTATAGGCATACTTGCGGCAGGTGCGGCAAGTGCGGTTTTGCACTTGCGGCAGGTGCGGCCGCGAAAAAAACCGCAGTAAGCCGCGGTTTTTTTCGCGGCCGCACCTGCCGCAAGTGCAAAACCGCACTTGCCGCACCTGCCGCAAGTATGCCTATACTTCGCATAGAAAAAACCGCAACCGTGCCGCAAGTGGAACGGTTATGCGGTAAACGCGGCAGATGCGGTTTTTTCACCGCATCTGCCGCGAATTACGAAAAACGCAGATGTGAAAGCACCCTAAGTCCTATATAGGAAGAACTTTTTTGATCCATACTAAAGGTCACCGCCCTGGTGGGCTTTTTACAGTTAAGTATGTTGTTCTACATACAAATAAACACAGCATAGTGTCCTTCTGTTTAGGTGACCGAACCACTCTTCATTTAATGCTGTTTCCTGTTCTTTCTCATAACTCACTATTTTTTTGACCTCGTCATTTGGCTAAAGGGAATAGATTTAATGGTGTTCATTGGGTGCTGGCTACTAAAATGTAACAGGTCATTTTTATCTGTTTCTTTCACATACAGTTTAGTTGTAAATTCGTCATTCTGATATAAAACCTGCACATCTAAAAACTGTAAAGAGGATTTTGAACAGACCAAAAAAAAAAAAAAAATAGTGAGTAATGAGAAAGAACAGGAAACAGCATTAAATGAAATGATAAATAAATTCTCTGCAAGGGGATACCCAAAAAAATTATTGGGGGAACAGAAAGATAAAGTGCTGAGATTGACCAGGTCAGATGTTTTGGCAGAGAGAAATAATAAGAAACAATTAAAAAGAGTGCCGTTCGTCTCTACATATAGTGAGGAGAGTAGAGAGGTTGCTAAGGTAATACACAAACACTGGAATATGCTGGGAAGATGCTAACCTCATGTAAGAGAATTTAATGAACCACCGCTTTTTTCATATAGATGCAATCAATGTTTGAGAGATAAGTTGATACACTCAGACATTGGTCCTATGAAAAAGGATGGACAAAAGTATTTGACAGGTACAAAGAGAGTGGGGTGTTACCCTTGTCTCTCTTGTATTAACTGTAGGCTAATGAACAAAGGCTCACATTTTGTACATCCGAAAACGGGACAAAGGTTTGAAATCAAGCATTATTTGACCTGTTCTTCTGACTACGTTGTCTACCTCATTGAATGTCCTTGTGCCTTGTGGTATGTCGGTGAGACAACGTGGGATTTTAAGACACGTATTGCTCATCACCGACATACCATAAAGAAAAAAAGGAAGGACCTACCGGTCCCCAAACATTTTGTGGATATGGGGCACACAGAAAGAGACTTGAGGTTTCGTCTGATCGATACAATTCCCATACAGAGACGGGGAGGAGATCGACAAAAATTGTTACTAAAAAGGGAAATGGAATGGATCCATAGACTTAATACATTGCGACCGAATGGTCTAAACGTGGATTACAAAATACATAGTCTACTATAATATGTAAACCTCTTTTGTATTCGAAGTATGATCTTGTGATAATTTTTTTAAGAAAAATGTTTTGTTTTTTTTAATTTTCTGATTTTTTATTAAAAAATATCTCTCTTTTAATTTGCAGATTTGCACAGAGGATTCCACAAGCTGCAACTTGACTGTATACATGTTGTCCCTATTGCAATTGTTATCCGTTGTGATATCTGATGTCCTGTCCGTAGTGCCCCTGTCTATCGAGTAATTTAATAAAGTATTTTCTATGATCAAGTCCATTTGTTAATAATGTTTTTGATGGAAGAGTGGTTCGGTCACCTAAACAGAAGGACACTATGCTGTGTTTATTTGTATGTAGAACAACATACTTAACTGTAAAAAGCCCACCAGGGCGGTGACCTTTAGTATGGATCAAAAAAGGTCTTCCTATATAGGACTTAGATCTTTTTCCTAGTTAATTTATAATTACCCAATGTGTACACTTATGCTGTGCTGTGAAAGTGATTTGGGTAATTTTGGAAAAGACAGATTTAGATATTTGCATAAAAGCTCTATGTTCCCTAATAATAACAGGTACGATGCGCATATACCCTCCATATAACAGGTTGAACGCACAAGTAATGGAACTAGTGCATTTACTATTGCGGAATCGCCAAAGTACAAAGATGGCGCCCGAGATTCACGGAGGAGAGAGCGCAAGCGCGGGAACGGAGCTAGGAGTAATGACTTCGTATACACCACTGCGCAACTGCAGTGGGTGTACTCAAAGATCCTGATAAGCTTAGAGCATGCGCGGGATCTAGGAGAGGGGCACGCGATCTCGTTATGACAGGATCAAGGTTTTTTTCACATGGAGCATGCGCAATGGGATGATATGAACGCCGAGATTATGATGGCGGAAGTGGCGGTACATAGTTGCAGCGTGGGGTCCTCTAATTATAAGCTAAGTGACATCTGTGTTGTAATTGACCAATTAAAGTATAATGTTTGATATTGGTTATTGTAAAGATGTCAATGTTATTATGTAATATCACTATATGCACTTTATTTTTGCACTGATTATCATGCACTGTATGTATAATTGCACTTGTATATGAAATTTTGTACTATTTTGCACTAATTGCATTATTGTAAGCCCCTTGCATGGGAGCTATATATATGTGAGCACTAGATCTGTTTGTCACTGCTTGAGGAAGGCTGTGTGCCGAAACGTCGTAGTCCTAGGACAAATAAACCCACATGGATACACTAAAGGAAGTGCTGCCCTTCATTTTTTCATCTTATCTATCTATCTATCTATCTATCTATCTATCTATCTATCTATCTATCTATCTATCTATCTATCTATCTATCTCTCTCTCTCCCCCTCTCCCTCCCCCTCTCCCTCTCCCTCTCCCTCTCTCTCTCCCTCTCTCTCTCCAGATTCTAGACTCCCGATTCTTCAGAATCGGGCTCACAGCTAGTATATATATATATATATATATATATATATATATATATATATATTATAAAAACTGAATGTGTGTATGTATGTGTGCATATCTGGGATTGTCATCTACACCGTCGCAACTACAGCCACAAAATTTTGCACAGTCACACATCTGGACCCCGAGAGCATCATAGGCTATGTTGCGAGGCGAAATTTTAACCCTGCGCGTTCCAGTTCAGCAAACAATTTTGCCCCTATCTACATAATGGGGAAAAAGTGAATGGAAAAGTGTTGGAGGAAAATCAACAGCTGTCATCTATAGCAACAAAATTTTGCATAGTCACACGTCTGGACCCCGGGAGCGTCATTGGCTATGTTGTGAGGCAAAATTTTAACCCTGCACATTACAATTCACCAAACAATGGTGCCCCTATCTACATAATGGGGAAAAACTGACAGTTACCAGTTGACAGTTGTGAATGAAAGGGGCTTAATGATAGCGCCAAGGACTAACAGCACATACCAGCATATAGTCACAAAGGTGGGGCCCCAACATGAGATATTCACCACGCACGGGGACATGTATACACACCACACACACACAAAGAGTAACAGCAAGTGTATAGTCGCTAAGGTGCAGCCCCAACATTGGATACTCACCACGCACCCGAACAAACACACACACACCACAAAGAGACACACACAACACAGAGACACACACACACCCCCAAGGCGAACACACACACACCCTATAGCGACACATGCACTCACCCCACAGGGACACACACACACACCACAAAGAGACACACACAACAGACACACACACCACACAGACCCCCCCCCACAAAGACACACACACAAAGCCACCCTATAGGGACACATGCACTCACCCCACAGGGACACACACACGACAAAGAGACACACACACACCACAAAGTCCCCCCCCCACAGGGACACACACACATACACACCCTATAGGGACACATGCACTCACTGCACAGGGACACACACACCCCACAAAGAGACACACACAACACAGAGACAAACACACCCCACACAGACCCCCCCCCCCACAGGGACAGACACACATACACACCCTATAGGGACACATGCACTCACACCGCAGGGACACACACACACACACCACAAAGAGACACACACAACAGACACACACCACACAGACCCCCCCCCACAAGGACACACACACATAGCCACCCTATAGGGACACATGCACTCACCCCACAGGGGGACACACACACCACAAAGAGACACAGACACACCCCACAGACCCCCCCACAGGTACACACACACATACACACCCTATAGGGACACATGCACTCACCACACAGGGACACACACACACCCCACAAAGAGACACAAACAACACAGAGACAAACACACCCCACACAGACACCTCCCCCCCCACAGGGACACTTACACATACACACCCTATAGGGACACATGCACTCACCCCACAGGGACACACACACCACAAAGAGACACACACAACACAGATACACACACACCGCACAGACCCCCCCCACAGGGACACACACACGTACACACCCTATAGGGACACATGCACTCACCACAGAGGGACACACACACTCACCTAAAAGAGACACACACAACAGAGACACACACCACAAAGATCCCCCCCCCCACAGGGACACACACACATACACACCCTATAGGGACACATGCACTCACCCCACAGGGACACACACATACACACATCCCAGGGACACACACACCACACAGACAGACACAGATGTGCACAAATCACCTCACACAACTCTCCTCATACGTGTGCTATCTTTAATTTCCAAACATAAACATCTGATTAAAAACAGCCAATGTTCAACACATGTGCCATATAGAGAATTAAGGCAGATGTCAGTCACATGAGCTGTCTATTATGTGTATGTGTTAGGTAATATATACTGCCCGGCCAGGGGGAGGGTTTACTATTGGCTGGAGATTTATTAGGCTGCCTATAGCAATCAATCACAGCTCAGCTTCTATTTTCTTACAGGTCATTAATATGACACATTCAAATTCTATTTTGTTATAGCTAATATCAGTTATTTATTAACCCGGGCGTAGCCGGGGAGTACAGCTAGCATATATATATATATATATATATATATATATATATATATACACAGTTGTGTTCAAAATAATTGCAGTGTGTTCAAAAACATGAGTTGCGCCCAAAATCTTTATGCTAGTATTATTTCCATGCATTGGGAACATTGCACACTGTTTTCTAACTCAAAACATGAAGAGACATGCACATAATTTTAACTACTTTACTGGAAATAACAAAAAAGGAACATTGGGAAGTTCAAAAACAGTAGCACTGTCTGCATTTGTCTTTGCAAACTCAAAATATGTACTTTTCTTTAGGATTAAACATTCCTTTGAAACACTAACCTAATATTTACTTGTATAACCACAGTTTTTTAGAACTGCTGCATATCTATGTTGCACAAAGACAACCAAATTCTGGCAGCTGTCATCTGTTATTCGAACCCAGGATGCTTTGACTACATCCCACAATGTATTTGCATTGGGCTGTTTTGCCTCAGAAACAGCATTTTGATGTTACCCCACAAGTGTTCTATTGGCCTTAGGGATTGGGCTGACTGCTCCATAACCTCAATTTTGCTGAACTGTAACCAAACTTTTGCTCATTGACTGGTGTGTCTAGGGTCGTTCACTTGTTGAAACACCCATTTCAAGGGCAGTTCCCCTTCAGCCTATGGCAACATGACCTCTTCAAGTATTTTGATATATGCAAACTTATCCATGATCCCTGGTATGCAGTAAATAGGCCTGGCACCATACTAAGAGAAACATGCCCATATTATAATCCTTGCATCACCATACTTCACTGTCTTCAGAGTGTACTGGGGCTTGCATTCAGAGTTTGGGGATCATCTGATGAACTGTCTGCGGCCCTTGGACACATAAAGAACAATTTTACTTTCATCAGTCCACAAAGTGTTTCTCCATTTCTCTTTAGGCCAGTTGATGTGTTCTTTTGCAAATTGTATCCACTTCAGTAAATGCCTTTTTTAACAGTGGGACTTTGCAGAGACTTCTTGCTAATAGATTAGCTTCACATTGGTGTCTTCTAACTTTCACAGTACTCACGGGTAACTTGGTAACTGTCTTTGATCATCCTGGAACTGATGATTGGCTGTGCCTTTGCCATTCTGACTATTTTTCAATGCTTTCGAATGGTAGTCTTCTATTTTCTTCCAAGTCGCTAGGGTTTTGCTTTCCATTTTAAAGCATTGAAGATAATTTTAGCTGAGCAGCCTATCATTGTGTGCACTTTCTGCACTTCCTAATAAATTTTACCCTCTCAAATCAACTTTGTGGATGCTGTTCTTCTGAACAATGTCTCAAAGGACCCATATTTCTCAGGCATTCAAGGAGAAATGCATGTACAACATTTGCTTGCTTCACCCTTAAGTAAGGGCCACCTGATTCACACCTTTTTCTTCACAGAATGATTGACCTCACTAATTGAACTCCACGCTGCTATTATTTCGATCATACCTCCTTTCAATTAATTATGCAAATACACAGATCAAAAACATGAAGATCATGAATATTGACGCTGTTGGTTTCCTAAGGATCAAACTGGTAAATTGTTTGACATGTGGTAATATAATTTACACCAAAAACAGTGAATAATCTGGTAAATCATATTGGACTGCTATTAAAGGCGTTGTCCGGGTTTTTAATAAAATCTATGTGTATATCTAGGCTGAAAAATGCTTACACCCTGTTAGCATTTTTCATTGTTACCTAGATATCAGCATTTAGTGTGGGTGGAGGAGTAGCTCAGCCCCCCAACAAGAGTAGTGTTTGTTTTGCAACCTGGCCATAATGTCACAACTTCTCGTTTACACTAAAACTCCTACAAGCACGGCCAAGTCCCCAGCAGGCCCTGCCCAGTCCTCAATATGACCACCCCATTCACCTATGTAAACTATGATTAAACCGCATTGCATTGAGAGGTCATCTCCTTCTCTGCAATACTGTGACAAATCCGCAGCTTTATGTAGGCGATTGCTGTGTACTGTGCTGTGGTGTGTGTGTTCTCATCTCCTTCCCCTGTGCCCATGCTGTCACTGATATGATCGTCAGAGCTGCCCCATCCCCTCTGAGAAGGAGAATGAATCGCTCTGTGCAGTGCTGCTGTTCATTCTGCTTTACAGAGGGGACGGTGCAGCTGTGAGGATCACATCAGTGACAGCACAGCCACAGGGAAAGGAGATAAACACATTTATCACAGCCAGTACACAGTGGACACCAAGGTGGGAGGTGACTTGTTGGTCCACAATACCAGGGAGTCTGACTCTAAGAGTAACTGTAACTTAAGATGATAGATAGTGAGTACAGTAAGGAAAAGCCAAGTAAGGAAATATAAGGAAAGCAAAGATGCTGAACGAGTTGCACCCTCTGATAATAAAGGAAATGTGTCATCTGCTTCTGTTCCAAAGGTGGATCTTCTTACAGAGGCTGAGATGGTGAGGAAGGAAGAAGATATGACATTGCCGGTAGCAACCACTGGTGCAGTAGCAAACAGTAATATGCTGCCAGAGAAACTGACACATTGTGACGACAGAGGTCCACCCTCTGGGGTGGCTGGAAGTAGAAACAGCAGTATGTCAGAGATGGGTGAAGAGATTGAAATTCAGAAAACCTCTGAAGGTGACACTGCCAAGACCTACGAGAAGGCTAAAGGTCCCACTGCTGAGATCTTGGTTAAACCAAGGGAGCAAAAGTGAAAGAAGCCATGAAAGAAGTGAGGTCTAAAGCAGAGATCTTCTTGAGTGGTGAGAGCTCTCCTGATTTATAGAGTCTGAAGTATGAAAAACTCCCGAGACAGGCTGCCGAAAACGTCATGTTTATACTGAAGCCAGCAAAGTCTATGAAAGTTCAGAAGAGCTATGCCAACATGTTTTCTTTCCTTGAACATTTGGTGCAGATTTTGGGCAGAAAAAAGAACTCTGAACCACATGTGCAAGGAAAAAAATAAGAATGTGAGCACTGCACTTCTGACCTGTCATAGACTGTGCTGGTCTCAGGATAGACATGCAGATTTTGATGCAGATTCTCAAAAACTGCATCAAACAACACACCGTGAGCACAGTTGAAAGGGCTCAAGGATTCCTTTTGCACCATGGCTACCTCCACGGAGACTTCTAGGGCAAGGGTGGACAACTACAGTCCTCAAGGTCTGAAAACATTGCATGTTTTCAGGATTTCTTTAGTGCTAATTTCATCATCTGCAGATTTGATGACTCCAGCACATTGTAAAATCCTGAAAACATGCACTGTTTGCGGACCTTGAGGATTTCACTTGGATAGCCCTTTTTTACAGGAGTGTATGCAGTGTCCTGCATTTCGATGTCTCAGGCCATCAGGCCAGAGGCTTTCAGCTTGTTCATCAATGTGGCGCCCCTGCGACCAGGAGGCCACAAAGGGAACTGCAGCCAGGAAGGTAGGAACAACAGTTGAACACCAACACCCTCACAGAAGCCCACACAACCCACATACCAGTAAAGGGCAGCACCCAACCGGAGCCCGGGAACTCTAGGCGGGCAAGGGGTGGTGGGTTTAGAGACAGTGGGTGGGCCAACAAGCAAGTCAGGTGACAGAGGGTAGATATAGAGCAGGGGGAGGAGAAAGGAGTCAGTAGGTCCAGGGTGCCGAGCAGCCAAGACACAGACCAGCAGCAGACTGAGGAGCACGGCACAGGCCGAAAGACAGCAGTAGGCCGGTTTAGGCTGAGCAGTACAGACAGAGACACATGTCCTGGAAGAGTGGGGTGGAAGGAGCGCAGAATCTGGAGAGCCAGTGTGAGCCACAGAGAGAAAGCCCATCCGGAGCCAGCACCCCAGGAGTGTGAGGGACGAGAGGACCAGTAGCACTGGGTCCTGGAAACACGGCTGAAATGGCAAACTGCAGGCGGAGTAGCCCTCCTATTGAACCCAAGGTCACGGTTAGAAGGAGCCTGGTAGAGCCTCATCCTGGAGGACTATTGGAGGCTAGGCTAACAGCAGAGTGTCGGCTCTGAAGGGGACCGACGCTTCACCAGGCATCCCCAGACAACCGACGGGGGACTCTAGCTACAAGTTAGGGTTCCCACCCCAAAGGACAGGTTGCTCAGCGGCAACCCGGAGGGCCCACAGGGGTCTGAGCCACCGCCATACTGTCCGGAGTCACACACGTACCAAATAGCAGAGAGAACAAAAGCCTGAAAGGACAGAGAGCGAGTGAGGGGTCATAGAAGGAACAACCTGGCTGCAGGGAATAAGGGAACCCGGAAGGGAGAGTAATGCCCGTGTAAAGACTGTAAACTGTGACTGTGAACTGTAACTGAGAGAAGGTTAAGAAGTAAACACAGTGAACCCTGACTCTTGTCTTGACTGACTTGCATGTTTCTGCCTGCATATGACTCCCTCCAAACAGGTCTGCAGAAGATTACAACCTGAAGAGCCACAGCCTGCCAGCTCTGGACCCTGGAGGAGGATTTCTGCAGCATCAGGACAGTAAGTGCAGTGCACCCAGCACAGGCCTGCGCCATACACTACATCATAGACTTTATCATCACTGCCCCGGGGAACACAGTTCTACCCACGGAGAACTATTCCATCTAAGCTGCCATAACATTATCCCCGGAGGTTCTGCAGTAGCGGTGGTCCCCCTTATTGACCACAAGCCGTGGGTGGCGTCATGACTGACATTATCCCCCTGTAAATATCCCCTTTATTATTGCCAGGCCCGGGACACGGTCCGGACCAGGACCCCGTGACATTCCCCAGCAGCAGACCCGGTCCGGTACCGAGTTCCCTTTTCCCAATGGGCTTGACATATCAACATCTGTAGGGCAATATCAAAGCACTTCTTTGCAGAAACAGTTTAGCTCACAAGGAGTGCAGTAAAAAAAACTTTACTATAGCACAGACTATAATAAGTTTCAAAGACACATATATCAATATACGTAGTATATATAAGGAAAGGGATCAGCAGACTCCATTACAATGGTGCCAAGTCCATTAGCCCAAAGACTGAAGTCCTGCTAGCAGGGGGAAGCACAAAACTTGGGAAGTGGAAAAATAGAATTAACATAAAAACAGGCCTCGCTCTTCAAAGAACTCAAAAACAACTGAAAAAGTCCTTCCCTTGAAAAAATGCCAACTAAGGGATGAGTCAGTGATCCAACAACATGTCCTCTCTTTATTCAGGTTAGAAAGACTTGAGCAGCATTTTGAACACTGCCTGGGATGAAGGTCGCCATTCCTCATAGTACTCCACTGCTAGACAGTCTCAGGAGGTCGCAGGGGCGACTCCTCCAAGGGCATTATCAATCACGACCTGCCCCCAGCACACCCCATCATGGCCACCATTGTAGAAGAGGATGGAAAAATTAGAGGATGACAACCTCCTCTAGGAGAGGTGAAAGCCACTTGGCAACACCAACAGGCCCTTCAGGATCAATGGCCCCTGTGGGTATTGTGAGGCAGCAACCGGGGAACCCGCTTGCAAAACGACAACAACACGTGTTTATAGGTTTAACCAATGTCTACCCGTTTATTTTCACATATTAACAACATATTTGACACATATCACATTGATTAAAAACACCTTACATAAATACATCATACATTTACATTTAACATCACATAACACTTATATTGCACATAACGTTTTATAGTAACCCGGGACCTTTAACCATCTCTGTCCCCATTGGAGCTCTACTAACCGCTCCCATGGTGGCTACGGCCTCCGGCCTACTTACACTATACATACGTTACAGTACGATGATGACCCCTCCGGGTTCATAACAGGGATTGGCAAACCCTAGTAACCCGTGGGGCTGCGGCCTCCGGCCTAACCACGCGTTACCCAGTACGGGAGCCCTTCTAACCCCTGCTTCTGACCTTCGTTACATACGCCTCAACGGGCCCTGTGGGTCCCAATGGCGGTACCTGCCGCCTGGCTTTAGTCACCCAGCATGATGACACAACACTCACCCGTAGTCAGGAATCCTGCCTGACCGGGACCTTACACACCGTATGTGATCCATCATTCAAACGTCCATGGATCACACACCTGCTCACAGCCCACATCCATGGACTGTGGCCCCTCCATGGCCCATTACAGGGACTGGCAAACCATAGTACACGGGAACCTCATCCGATACCTACTAGGAGCCCTATTACCCCTGTGTCTGGCACCACAGGTACACCCACACCATTAGAGGTCGTGGTTGAGGGACGGGTACCCTCTGCATGCAGCAGGGCAAGCCTCCCTCTCGTCCCAAGGACGGAACGCCTCCAACATCATCCATACTAGCTGGGTCACTCTCTCCCCACATCATTATACATGGGTCTTACATATAGGCCATCATCTCTCACTCAGGGCCATTACCTAAGCCCTCATACACATAGTTAAACACATTGTTTCATCAGGTCCTTTAACTGAGTACTCTGACTCGGACCCAAAGGCGGTCTATGCCCGCCTGGCATTACTCACACACGGCTCACTCCGTTACACGGGAAACGCTGTCTTACCGGGCACGGATCCGGGTCTCGCTACCTGTATAACGGGTCCACCAAGCGTCCCCCAAGGCTCCTTTCCAGGACGTGGTTCCCTCCACGCCCGGACCAGTCTCCACCGGGTTCAGCCACGGCTTCCCCACCAGGTGCTCACAACCTCGGACCTCGGCACCGGCATGGAGCTAGCATGCTCCCTTCACCATCTCAAAATGGTGGCATCGACTTGCATTCCCAGTCCTCACACAGACTGGCTCTGCTCAGCTCTCAGGCTGGTAATCAGCCCATATCCTCTCAGGCTGATGTCTGGCTGAAAATGGATCTCCAATCACTCAGCTGGCAGCCTCTTATCGTGCCAGCCACTCCCACATGGACACACCCCCTCAGCTGCTGGTAATCAGCCTTTCACACAGCTCAGGTTAACTCCCTGTGTTCCGGGTTGTCAGCACTCACTCATTACATCCTATTCCTCATGGATCTCATCCCACTCTCACTGCCGCTCATTAGGCTCATGAAACCCTGTGTTCACAAGTTGGTTCACAGTCAAACCGGCCAGTGTGCACAGGATCATACCTTGATCCTGCATGTGACGGCCCCGGCCATGTGGACCATGCCGGCGGTGCCTCACAGTATACAGTAGATATAACTGGATGGCTAACCAATAGAGGCCTAGCTTCTATCCAACGCATCATTCTCTCCCAATCGGCCTCCTGCTGCCACTTTTCAAGCTCGTTGGCAGTGGAAACCTGACTTACGCCAACCACGAACCACCGCTTGCTGCCCATCACCTTCATGAAGGTGACCTCCTTCCCAACATAGAATGTGCGGAGTCTTTTGGGAAGATGGTCATGCAACAGGGTGTACCAGTTGACGTAGCATGCTAAAAAATTTCTAACTGTATGGAATGAAATGAAATAAGGTGATTGCACATTTTCGAAGCAATATCTATAATATGGTGTTTCATGAGAGTGAACAGATCTACAAGACCATATGTGTGAAGCGAATAATGGCCATATGATATTTTTATATGAATTGCTATCACATAAGTGTATGGCTTCACTCTCTGTTGACCCTGTGCAATGATAAAGGTTTCCTATATAATAATAATAATAATATAAAAATATTACAAAAAATTGTAAAAAATATATTAAGCTCTATTAAATGGATGTTTTAAGGACATTGTAAAGATCCTAGACTGCCACATCTGGCACTGTTTCTGTGGAGCCCACTGGGACGGGGTACTCAGTACCGGACCGGGGTATACAGTCATATGAAAAAGTTTGAGCACCGCTCTTAATCTTACTCTTCAAATTTTTTTTTGTTTAAAATTGTTTTTTTGCAACAGCTATTTCAGTGTGATATATGTAATAACTGATGGACACAGTAATATTTCAGGTTTGAAATGAGGTTTATTGTACAAACCCAAAATGTGAAATATGCATTATTTCAAAATATGACAGATGCCAAAGTATGGGCACCCTTCTGATTTTCATGATTTGAATACTCCTAACTACTTTTTACTGACTTACTGAAGCACTAAATTTGTTTGGTAACCTCATTGAGCTTTGTGCTTCATAGCCCGGTGTATCCAATCATGAGAAAAGCTATATCAGGTGTCCACTTGCAAGTTGTTCTCTTAGTTGCATCTTCTCTGAGGAGTGGCATTATGGGCTCCTCAAAACAGCTCTCAAATGATCTGAAAAAAAGATTTTTCAACATAGTTGTTCAGGGGAAGGATACAAAAAGTTGTCTCAGAGATTTAACCTGTCAGTTTCCACTGTGAGGAACATAGTAAGGAAATTGAAGACCACAGGGACAGTTCTTGTAAAGGCCAGAAGTGGCAGGCCAACAAAAATATCAGAAAGGCAGAGAAGAAGAATGGTGAGAACAGTCAAGAACAATCCACAGACCACCTCCAAAGACCTGCAGCATCATCTTGCTGCAGATGGTGTCACTGTGCATCGGTCAACAATACAGCGCACACTGCACAAGGAGAAGCTGTATGGGAGAGTGATGCGAAAGAAGCCGTTTCTGCATGCAGGCCACAAACAGAGTCACCTGAGGTATGCAAAAGCACATTTGGACAAGCCAGTTTCATTTTGGAAGAAGGTCCTGTGGACTGATGAAACAATGATTGAGTTGTTTGGTCATACAAAAAGGCATTATGCATGACGCCACAAAAACACAGCATTCCAAGAAAAACACTTGCTACCCACTGTCAAATTTGGGGGAGGGTCCATCATGCTTTGGGGCTGTGTGGCCAATGACGGCACCGGGAATCTTGTTAGAGTTGAGGGTCGCATAGATTCCACTCAGTATCAGCAGATTCTTGAGAATAATGTTTAAGAATCAGTGTCAAAGTTGAAGTTACGCCGGGGATGGATCTTTTAGCAAGACAATGATCCAAAACACCGCTCCAAATCTACTCAGGCATTCATGCAGAGGAACAATTACAATGTTCTGGAATGGCCATCCCAGTCCCCAGACCTGAATATCATTGAACATCTGTGGGATGTTTTGAAGCGGGCTGTCCATGCTCGGCGACCATCAAACTTAACTGAACTGGAATTGTTTTGTAAAGAGGAATGGTCAAAAATACCTTCATCCAGGATCCAGGAACTCATTAACAGCTACAGGAGGCTGTTATTTTTGCAAAAGGTGGATCTACTAAATATTAATGTCACTTTTCTGTTGAGGTGCCCATACTTTTGCACCTGTCAATTTTTGAAATAATGCATATTTCACATTTTCGGTTAGTATAATAAACCTCATTTCAATCCTGAAATATTACTGTTTCCATCAGTTATTACATACAGTGCCTACAAGTAGTCTTCACCCCCTGCAGATTTAGGTGGTTTGATAAGATGCAAATAAGTTAGAGCCTTCAAACTGCAAACGAGAGTAGGATTTATTAACAGAAGCATAAATCTTACAAACCAAAAAGCTATGTTGCTCAGTTGAATTTTAATAAATTTTAAACATAAAAGTGTGGGTCAATTATTATTCAACCCCTAGGTTTAATATTTTGTGGAATAACCTTTGTTTGCAATTACAGCTAATAATCGTCTTTTATAAGACCTGATCAGGCCGGCACAGGTCTCTGGAGTTATCTTGGCCCACTCCTCCATGCAGATCTTCTCCAAGTTATCTAGGTTCTTTGGGTGTCTCATGTGGACTTTAATCTTGAGCTCCTTCCACAAGTTTTCAATTGGGTTAAGGTCAGGAGACTGACTAGGCCACTCCATCACCTTGATTTTTTCCCTCTTGAACCAGGCCTTGGATTTTCTTGGCTGTGTGCTTTGGGTCGTTGTCTTGTTGGAAGATGAAATTACGACCCATCTTAAGATCCTTGATGGAGGAGCGGAGGTTCTTGGCCAAAATCTCCAGGTAGGCCATGCTATCCATCTTTCCATGGATGCGGACCAGATGGCCAGGCCCCTTGGCTGAGAAACAGCCCCACAGCATGATGCTGCCACCACCATGCTTGACTGTAGGGATGGTATTCTTGGGGTCGTATGCAGTGCCATCCAGTCTCCAAACGTCACGTGTGTGGTTGGCACCAAAGATCTCGATCTTGGTCTCATCAGACCATAGAACCTTGAACCAGTCTGTCTCAGAGTCCTCCAAGTGATCATGAGCAAACTGTAGACGAGCCTTGACATGACGCTTTGAAAGTAAAGGTACCTTACGGGCTCGTCTGGAACAGAGACCATTGGAGTACGTTACTTATGGTATTGACTGAAACCAATGTCCCCACTGCCATGAGATCTTCCCGGAGCTCCTTCCTTGTTGTCCTTGGGTTAGCCTTGACTCTTCGGACAACCCTGGCCTCGGCACGGGAGGAAACTTTCAAAGGCTGTCCAGGCCGTGGAAGGCTAACAGTAGTTCCATAAGCCTTCCACTTCCGGATGATGCTCCCAACAGTGGAGACAGGTAGGCCCAACTCCTTGGAAAGGGTTTTGTACACCTTGCCAGCCTTGTGACCCTCCACGATCTTGTCTCTGATGGCCTTGGAATGCTCCTTTGTCTTTCCCATGTTGACCATGTATGAGTGCTGTTCACAAGTTTGGGGAGGGTCTTAAATAGTCAGAAAAGGCTGGCAAAAGAGATAATTAATCCACACATGTGAAGCTCATTGTTCTTTGTGCCTGAACTACTTCTTAATACTTTAGGGGGACCAAACAGAATGCTGGTGGTTTGAGGGGTTGAATAATAAATTACCCTCTGAATTAACTTTTAACGCTTTGAAAAAAAAAAAATTTAAAAATCTTTTTAGCTGCAGTGCATTTCCCACTTCCAGGCTGAACTACAGTCCAAATGTCACAATGCCAAGTTAATTCCGCATGTGTCAGCCAGCTAAATCTGCAGGGGGTTAAAGACTACTTGTAGGCACTGTATATCACACTGAAATAGCTGTTGCAAAAAAAACAATTTTAAACTAAAGAAAGAGTAAGATTAAGAGGGGTGCCCAAACGTTTTCATATGACTGCATGCTGGGGATGTCACGGCAGTCTTGGTCCGGACCGTGTCCCGAGCCACAAGTAATGGGGGGATATTTATAGGGGAGTTTGTCGTGACGCCACCTATGGGTTGTGGTCAGGGTGACCATCGCTGCTGCAGAACCTCCGGGGTTGATGTTTAGCAGCTGGTGATGTAACGGCTCTCTGTAAGTAGAGCCTGGTTCCCCGGGGCAGTGTTAGTAATAGTCTATGATTGAAGCTATGGATGTTGTAGGATGGGGTAGTAGTAGAGAAGATAGCTGCTTGTGAGGGAACGCGGGGTTTGAGCACAAGGATCACACAGACTCACGGTTTTGAAGTTTTCCAAGGCTTTACTGTAGATGTTATTAGCAGAGTACTGTCCACAGAGTCTGTACCGGGGCCGGGTTGCACCCACCCTGTCCGGGTCCTCAGCTTCCCACTCCTGCGCTGTGTGTGTGTGCCCTGCTGCCACTTCAGCTAGGCTGCTGGCCCTGTCTCTCCTCACAGGTACCCACTTGCTAGGCAACTTGAGTCTTTCCGTTTGCTTCTGACCCCGCCGTGTTACTTCGCTGAGGTACAGTGTAGATTTATAATCTCCACTATTCCGGTGTTTTCTGTGCTGCGTGTGTCAGTCACAGTTTTGGATCCGGTATCTGGTCTGTGCGCTCCTCCGAGAGTCTCCCAGATGTGTTCTCCTGTTTCTCTTACTCCTTCCCTCAGACCCTGGCTAGGCCTGGAATTGAGTAGCAGACTGTGGAGAAGCCTGAGGCAGCCTCTTTACACCACAGTCTCTCTCCTCAGTTCTCCCAGGAACTGAACTAACTACTTCCTCTTGACACCGAAATATATAAGGGAGCTGCTTTAGCTCCCCCTTCTGGCCCAGAGGTGCTAGTGCAGTGTTAGGTGTTGTGTGGGGAGTTAACCCTGGTTGATGTTACTGTGGCACATTAACCCCTGGGGTGCCACATTTCCAAAATTCACACACAGGTGTCAAAAATGCCTGCAAACTCCGGGAAGCGTAAAAAAAAAGTTTTAAAGCTACAATTAATTCTAAAGGTTGAAAGAAAACAGTAGACCCATTGGCCGGGAACACTCCTAACCATAAGGTTAGGTGTTGTTAGCAGCCAGTGGGTCTTCGGGTGAGTGTTTTAGCCCCAAACAATCAGGGAAAGTTTTAGGGCCATTTTAAATTTCAAACTTTTTTCCCAAAAAAAGCCGTGTTAGGCTGTGTTCACACGCTGTGTATTTTATCGCGTTTTTTTACGCGCATCTTTTCAAGGGGAAAAACGCGCGTAAAAAAAAGGGCGAGAGAACAACTCAATTCAACTTCAATTGCGCTTTTTTACGCGTGTTTTTTCCAGTGCTTATAATGGGGCCTATGGAAAAAACGCGCGTAAAAAACTGGAAAGAATTGACATGTTCATTCTTTTTACGCACGCGTTTTTTGCTCCAAAAACGCTGCGTAAAATTACGCGATGTCTGAAAGGCACAAAGTGAATGTCCATTCACTTTGCTGGGAAACGCAGACGCACATGCGTTTTTGGGACAAATACGCGCGTAAAAAAATGCGCAAAATACGCAGGGTGTGAACGCAGCCTTAGCCTTTTTTTGTAAATTGCTTGGGCTTACGTTAGGAAACTGAATCTGCAATGTTCATGCCACATTTGAAATTGAAAGACCACTTCTTGGAAAGGGGATTCAGCAGATGGTGCATTAAACGTGCCTATAATAGGGCCAAATATTCCACCAGAAACCTTCCGCTATATACGACAAATAAGTGTCAATCAGACAATAATGTAAGATTCATCACTTAATGTAACTCAGCCTTTGACGATATCACGAGGGCTCTTGAGTATTCCTGACATATTCTGAGGGCTGATTCTGTCTTGTCAAAACTCTGACCAGTATGTCCACAGATGACTATTAGAAGGGGTAGAAACCTGAATAACCTATTGGTCCACAGTCATTATGACAACTATGACAAAAAACGTTTTTAGAAGCATTTACATCATGTACTAAGTGTGCACCCTTTGGTAAATGTGTTGCCTGCCCGAATATTGAGAGGAGTGTCACTTTCACGGACTATAGTGGGCAAAAAATATTTGAGATCAGAAAAAGAATAACACGTGAAACGAAATTTGTGATTTACTATGCTACTTGCTCATGTAACAAGATATATGTTGGCCTAACTAGTCACCAACATAAAGTCTGTGTTAGAGAGAACGTCCTAAGGATTGAGGCTGCAAGAGAGGTCATGTATGATACCACTTTAAAAACAATTCTTAGGCATTTAAAAAATTTCCACTAATGTGATAGCACCGGATTACGGGTGTGTGGAATTGATATGGCATGTCTGGGAATCTGTGGGGGATGAGCTACCGGTAGACTAGCTCAACTTGAGACACGATGGATATGGACCCTTAAAATAGTCCATCCCCATGGCCTTAATGAGAACATCTGTTTTGTTCCATTTCTATGAAGTCCTATTTGCTAGGGGTTTTGTTGGTTTTATATATTGATTTTAATATATTTTTTATATTTTCAGTGACAGCCTCTTTTCTTCACTAAAAAAATATGGTTACATACATGCCAATATCAACATGAAGATATGAGAGTAATCTCTATTGAAGAAATCAATACATCATAAAGGAAGTGGATTTCAGCCTTACTCCTAAAGGATTATATAGCACGGTGTCTGTTGTAACAAAACATGATATCTTTGTATGATATTAGCTGAATAATATTCTCTGTATATCTGATAAATATATTTTAATCCTTTGGCTTTGACCTTTTTGATATCTTATGAATAACATAATATTCACTGTGATCTAACTGTACTTCATAGTTTGTATGTCATGTGTTTTAGGTGATATATTGAGGGCTTATGTGGTCCCTATACGGGCGCTTCCCCTGTGTCTTGGATGTCTGGTCCTCGGAGTGGTGTCTGAATGGAGGAAGGTTCGGCAGGTCATATGACCCGCCGTCCCACCTTTCCATGATGCCGCCTGATGATACAGGTCCGCAGCGACTCCAGGAAAGCATCTGTTGCTGTGGTGATCACATTGCACTCTGATTGGCCAGTCATAGCTTTTAAACCCACCTCTTCTCCTTCCTCCTTACACACCCCTGACAAAGGCTATTACCATAATGCGCATAGGGTGCATTCACAGACCAGTATAGATCGTTGTATAGACCAAGGTAATTCTCTTTGCTAATTCCGCTTTTGTTCTTTGGTGATAATGTGTATGCACAATATATAGACTGGAGACTTAGGCAAGTGTGGATTATAGTGGCCTATCTCCAATTGCATCACATTGGCTATTATTATATAGCCATTTTGGCAAGGGTAATTTAACAAGAAGGATCTCTGATAGTGTTGCCTGCCCATTATAGGTAGGTGAATATTCCTATGGATATTAGCTGTGGTTCTATACTAAATAAGGGATTGGTCTTTTTAAACTCTGAAAGGCATTTGTTGAGCATTTGATTGTCGTCCGGGATAATTGCACTTAATACTCTGCCAGTGATCAGTGTTCACATTTTTCGATGTATACTGAAAACCTTGTATTCCCCAAACCTCTATACTCTTAACTATAATCATCCAAAAAATTCCCTTCCCTCCCCTCTCGTTTTCGTTTTCCCCACCTTCCCCCTTCCCCCTTCCTATTTCATCATATAAATGCTGTATATATGTATATATATATATATATATATATATATATATATATATTATATATACACAGTACAGACCAAAAGTTTGGACACACCTTCTCATTCAGAGATTTTTCTGTATTTTCATGACTATGAAAATTGTAGATTCACACTGAAGGCATCAAAACTATGAATTAACACATGTGGAATTAAATAATCAAAAAAGTGTGAAACAACTGAAAAACTGAAAATATGTCTTATATTCTAGGTTCTTCAAAGTAGCCATCTTTTGCTTTGATTACTGCTTTGCACACTCTTGGCATTCTCTTGATCATCTTCAAGAGGTAGTCACCGGAAATGATGTTCACTTCACAGGTGTGCCCTGTCAGGTTTAATAAGTGGGATTTCTTGCCTTATAAATGGGGTTGGGACCATCAGTTGTGTTGTGCAGAAGTCTGGTGGAGACACAGCTGATAGTCCTACTGAATAGACTATTAGAATTTGTATTATGGCAAGAAAAAAGCAGCTAAGTAAAGAAATACGAATAGCCATCATTACTTTAAGAAATGAAGGTCAGTCAGTCCAAAAAATTGGGAAAACTTTGAAAGTGTCCCCAAGTGCAGTTGCAAAAACCATCAAGTGCTACAAAGAAACTGGCTCAACTGAGGACTGCCCCAGGAAAGGAAGACCAAGAGTCACCTCTCGTGCGGAGGATAAGTTCATCCAAGTCACTAGCCTCAGAAATCTCAGGTTAACAGCAGCTCAGATTACAGACCAGATCAATGCCACACAGAGTTCAAGCAGCAGACACATCTCTACAACAACTGTTAAGAGGAGACTTTGTGCAGCAGGCCTTTATGGTAAAATAGCTGCTAGGAAACCACTGCTAAGGACAGGCAACAAACAGAAGAGACTTGTTTGGGCTAAAGAACACAAGGAATTAGACCAGTGGAAATCTGTGCTTTGGTCTGATGAGTCTAAATTTGAGATCTTTGTTTCCAACCACTGTGTCTTTGTGCGACGCAGAAAAAGTGAACGGATGGACTCTACATGCCTGGTTCCCACCGTGAAGCATGGAGGAGGTGTGATGGTGTGGGGGTGCTTTACTGCTTTGAAGCTCATCAAGAGAATGCCAAGAGTGTGCAAAGCAGTAATCAAAGCAAAAGGTGGCTTCTTTGAAGAACCTACAATATAAGACATTTTCAGTTGTTTCACACTTTTTTGTTAAGTATATAATTCCGCATGTGTTAATTCATAGTTTTGATGCCTTCAGTGTGAATCTACAATTTTCATAGTCATGAAAATACAGAAAAATCTTGAATGAGAAGGTGTGTCCAAACTTTCGGTCTGTACTGTATATGTATATATACAGTGTTGGCCAAAAGTATTGACACCTCTGCAATTCAGTCAGATAATGCTCAGTGTCTTCCTGAAAATGATTGCAATCACAAATTCTTTGGTATTATTATCTTCATTTAATTTTTCTTCAATGAAAAAGCACAAAAGAGAATGAAGCAAAAAGCAAAACTTTGATCATTTCACATCAATGAGTTTCTTACAATGCTCTGCTGGAATTTTAGACCATTCTGCTTTGGCAAACTGCTCCAGGTCCCTGATATTTGAAGGGTGCCTTCTCCAAACTGCCATTTTTAGATCTCTCCACAGATGTTCTATGGGATTCAGGTCTGAACTCATTGCTGGCCACCTTAGAAGTCTCCAGTGCTTTCTCTCAAACCATTTTCTAGTGCTTTTTGAAGTGTGTTTTGGGCAGGGTCGGACTGGGGTGTCTGGGGCCCACCAGGGAAATTGATTTCAGGGGCCCACCCACCCTTCAGCTATATGTAAAATACCTGGCAGCTGTTATACCCATTATATTGGCGGCTCCTGCACATCACTGTGCACTCAGCAGAACTGCAATGTACAATTATAATCTGTATGTGTGTATATCTGTATGTGTGTGAATTTCTGTATGTGTGTGTATATCTGTATATGTGTGTTTATCTGTAGGTATCTGTGCCTGTGTGTATATCTGTATATGTGTGTGTGTGTCTATCTGTATGTGTGTGTATATCTGTGTGTGTATGTCTATGCGTATATCTGTATGTGCATGTATTGTGCATGTAGCAGAGCTGAGTATATAGTGTCCGAGTAGCAGAGCTGTGTATCTGTGTTTGCATGTAACAAAGCTGTGTGTATCTGTATGTGCATGTAACAGAGCTGTGTGTGTTTGTATTTGCATGTATTGTACATGTGAGCAAAGCTGGGTGTTTGTATGTGCATGTAACAGAGCTTTGTGTGTGTTTGTATGTGCATGTATTGTACATGTAGCAGACCTGGGTATGTAGAGTTCATGTAGCAGAGCTTTGCGTATCTGTATGTGCATGTATTGGGCATGTAGCAGTGCTGTGTCTGAGTGTTAAAGGGCCCCACTGAGACTCTTTCGCCCGGGGCCCACAAAAATCTGTCGTCAGCCCTGCATGGTGTTGTGAACAGAGGAGCTGAGCAGAGAGTGAGGAAGAGGAGGAGAAGATAAGTCCCAGACAGGCAGCAGTCAGGCAGCAGAGGCAGCAGTCACTGGCAGAAGTCAAGCAGCACAGGCAGCAGTCAGGCAGCAGTCACAGGCAGCACAGGCAGTAGTCACATGTAGCAGTCAGGCAGCACAGGCAGCAGTTAGCTAGCAGAGACAGTAGTCACATGTAGCAGTCAGGCAGCACAGGCAGTAGTCACAGGCAGCAGTCAGGCAGCCGTCACAGGCAGCAATCAGGCAGCAGCACAGAGAGTAGTCCCATGTAGCAGTCAGGCAGCAGTCAGGCAGCCAGCACAGGCAGTCAGGCAGCCAGCACAGGCAGCAGTCACATGTAGCAAGTCATAAAGCACAGGCAGTAGTGACAGCCAGCAATCAGGCAGTGGTCACAGTCAGCAATCAGGTAGCATAGGCAACAGTCACATGAAGCAGTCAGGCAGCATAGGCAGCAGTCAAGCAGCAGTCACAGGCAGTCAGTCAGCCAGCCAGCACATTCAATAGTCACATGTAGCAGTCAGGCAGCACAGTCAATAGTCACATGTAGCAGTCAGGCAGCACAGGCAGTAGTCATAGGCAGCAGTTTGGCAGCCAGCACAGGTAGTAGTCACCTGTAGTAGTCAAGCAGTTTAGGCGGCATTCACAGGCAGCACAGGCAGTCAGGCAGCCAGCACAGGCAGTAATCACATGTAGCAGTCAGGCAGCACAGGTAATAGTCACATGTAGCAGTCAGGCAGTATAGGTGGCATTCACAGGCAGCCAGCACAGGCAGTAGTCACATGTAGCAGTCAGTCAGCACAGTCAATAGTCACATGTAGCAGTCAGGCAGCACAGTCAGTAGTCATAGGCAGCAGTCTGGCAGCCAGCGCAGGTAGTAGTCACCTGTAGTAGTCAAGCAGTTTAGGCGTCATTCACAGGCAGTCAGGCAGCCAGCACAGGCAGTAATCACATGTAGCAGTCAGGCAGCACAGGTAATAGTCACATGTAGCAGTCAGGCAGCACAGGTAATAGTCACATGTAGTAGTCAAGCAGCACAGGTAATAGTCACATGTAGTAGTCAAGCAGCACAGGTAATAGTCACATGTAGCAGTCAGGCAGTATAGGTGGCATTCACAGGCAGCCAGCACAGGCAGTAGTCACACATAACAGTCAGGAAGCATAGGCAGCACAGGCAGTAGTGACAGGCAGCAGTCAGGCAGTGCTCAGAGGCAGCAGGTAGCCAGTACACGTAGCAGTCAGGCAGCACAGGCAGTAGCCACAGGCAGCAGTCAGGCAGCACAGGCAGTAGCCACAGGCAGCAATCAGGCAGCACAGGCAGCAGTCAGGTAGCACAGGCAGCAGGCACTTTCCCCAGCACAGGCAGCAGTCAGGCAGGTTCCCCAGCACAGGCAGCAGTCAGGCAGGTTCCCCAGCACAGGCAGCAGTCAGGCAGGTTCCCCAGCAAAGGTAGCAGTCAGGCAGGTTCCTCAGTACAGTACAGGCAGGCAGCAGTCAGGCATGTTCCCCAGTATAGACAGTACAGGCAGTAGTCAGGCAGGTTCCCTAGTAAAGGCAGAGTACAGGCAGCAGTTAGGCAGGTTCTCCACTAAGCTTAGACATGTCTTCCTCAGTGCACAGCGTTAGCAGCAGGTAACGCTGTGCCAGGGGCGGACCCAGACTGTAGTGGGCCCTGGTGCAAGAAATTTTTGGGGCCCCCCGCCTCCTCAAACTCAGTGCCAGAATAGTGCCGCGGGTGTGCAGCACAGCCAGCGGCGTAGCAACTGTTTGTGGCGCCCGTGGCGGTCGTAAAATTTGCCGCCACTTTGGTTGTTGATAATCTGGAAGTGTACATAGCATACACTGTCTGCCCCTATATACAAGAATATAACTACTATACTAAAACATAAAGAGAAGGGGTGCAATTGCCACCTCTGCACAACCCCAGTGTATGGCAACAAGCAGGAGTGAAGGAGGGCCCGGGGCCGGAGCAATTTTCGCCGCCGTGCTGTGGAGTTCATAATGCAATATCAATGCAAAAAACCTTTATTCTTAATATTATGTCACAATACCGGGATCTGAGGATCTTCTATTTGGAGGTCAGGGGCTCTCTGATGCCATGTTGCTGCTTGTCTCGCTGTTGTCCTCTTTTGACACTGCAGTGTGGTGGACAAGAGAGCATTAACTGGTTAATAACAAGAAGTATGAAGTGTACTAACTGAGCCATAAATCCTCCCCATACCAGTAGGATTACTATATGGATTTTAGTATTAGGGTACGGACACACTGGGGTGAAACTCTGATGAGTTTAATGTGTGATTTTCTCACATTGCAATCAATCTCTGAGAGCAGATTGGTGAGTGTCGGACGCTTTTTTCTCATCCAGATTCAGGATGAGAAAAAAGTTGCAACATGCTGCGACAGTATGTGATTCCCGCACGAGACTCACCAATGCAAGTCTATGGGTCTGACAAAATCACGGACCGCACACACGGACCATCCGAGAGGCATCTGTTTTTTTCACGGATACATTATCATTCTATAGCTCAGAACACTGCAAAATGTTCCTGTAAATGATTATACAGTAATAGCTGCTGAGGAAAGAACAGATTGATTGCACACGGATGTGATCTGAGCATCTGAGGAAAAATGACGGACACTCGCACAGCAGTTGCCAAACAGACCAAAAAACGGATGTCACTCATCCGACTCTCCTGGATGAGAAACAGACCAATTTTAAGGCGGCGGGAGACAGTGTACCACCAAGTCCCCAGCTCCGTGCTGTGCACAGACAGTGTACCACCATGTCCTCAGCTCCGTGCTGTGCACAGTGTACCACCAAGTCCCCAGCTCCGTGCTGTGCACAGACAGTGTACCACCAAGTCCCCAGCTCCGTGCTGTGCACAGACAGTGTACCACCATGTCCCCAGCTCCGTGCTGTGCACAGTGTACCACCAAGTCCCCAGCTCCGTGCTGTGCACAGACAGTGTACGGTACACTGTCTGTGCACAGCACGAAGATGAAGACATGGTGGTACACTGTGCACAGCACGGAGCTGGGGACATGGTGGTACACTATCTGTGCACAGCACGGAGCTGAGGACATCCCAGAAGAGGCACAATAACCACAGACAGGCGGCGGGAGAACATTGAGCCCGCCCAGGAGAACTACAACTCCCAGCACCCAACACACTCCCCAGAAACCATACAATAACGTCCAAACAGGCAGGAGAACTACAATTCCCAGCATGCCACACCCTGCCAACACAGGAAGGTGGAGGCTGCCGCATGGAGGCAGAGATACCTGGTACAGCCGCCACTATCACCATACACTGCCCCACTCCTCCTGCCCCCCTGTTCCTGTCCTTCTGTCCCCCTGTCCTCTTCTCCTGTCCCCCTGTTCCTGTCCTTTTGTCCCCCTGTCCTCTTCTCCTGTCCCCCTGTTCCTGTTCTTTTGTCCCCCTGTCCTCTTCTCCTGTCCCCCTGTTCCTGTCCTTTTGTCCCCCTGTCCTCTTCTCCTGTCCCCCTGTTCCTGTCCTCCTGCCCCCCTGTTCCTGTCCTCCTGCCCCCCTGTTGCTGTCCTCCTTCCCCCCTGTGCCTGTCCTCCTGCCCCCCTGTTCCTGTCCTTTTGCCCCGCTGTCCTCTTCTCCTCTGTATGCTGTATATAGCATATGACCCATATCCCATATGCTATATACAGCATTCATCTCCATGGAGCCACTTAGTGTACCTGTTAAGGTCAGGGAGTCAGGAGTCACTGGTTAAATTAAATGAATATCAGCCTCCCTCCAGGATCCAGAACGGCCGGAAGTGAAGTGCGGGCCGCGTGCAGCTGTGCGGGAAGTGACGTCACCGCACAGGTCCTATCATGAAGTGATCACCGCGGTCGCTCTGACAGGTCCTGCAGTGGCGCTTCTCCCAAGGAGGGAGAGGAATTGCTGCTGCCGTGTGCCACCCCCACACAAGTGCCGCCTGTGGGCCGCCCCCCCCCCGCTACGCCACTGAGCACAGCTGACACCCGACAGCACCACGGGTCTCAATGACAGAATAGTGCCGCGGGTGTGCAGCCATGGGCGTACCCAGGATCAAAACTAGGGGGGGTCAAGCCATGGTTGTTACCGCCTCCTATGGTACTCTGTCACACCAGCCCGAACGTCATATCCGGCCCGATGCATTGTGGGGGCTGATCACATGTTCGGCCGGGCTCCGGCACATGCCCAGTGCACATATTGAAGCTGCCCGTACATGTCATAAACCCCCACAATGCACAGGACCGGATATGACGTTCTGGCTGGCAGGTCAGAGTACCACAGGAGACGGGAGTTTCAAAAAGAAGTGGAAACAACAGCCGGGCCCGGCAGCACCAGGGGGCCTGGCAGCACCAGGGGGGCCCGGCACCACCAGGGGGGCACGGCAGCACCAGGCACCACCAGGGGGGCCCAACCACCAGGGGGCCCGGCAGCACCAGGCACCACCAGGGGGGCCGGGCAGCACCAGGCACCACCAGGGGTCCGGCAGCACCAGGCACCACCAGGGGGGCCCGGCAGCACCAGGCACCACCAGGGGGGCCCTGCAGCACCAGGGGGCCCGGCAGCACCAGGGGGGCCCGGCACCACTAGAGGGCCCGGCAGCACCAGGCACCACCAGGGGGGCCCGGCAGCACCAGGGGGGCCCGGCAGCACCAGGCACCACCAGGGGGGCCCAGCAGCACCAGGCACCACCAGGGGGGCCGGCAGCACCAGGCACCACCAGGGGGGCCCGGCAGCACCAGGCACCACCAGGGGGGCCCGCCAGCACCAGGGGGGCCCGGCAGCACCAGGGGGGCCCGGCAGTACCAGGGGGGCCCGGCAGTAGCAGGCACCACCAGGGGGGCCCGGCAGCACCAGGCACCACTAGGGGGGCCGGGCAGCACCAGGCACCACCAGGGGGGCCCGGCAGCACCAGGCACCACCAGGGGGGCCCGGCAGCACCAGGCACCACAAGGGGGGCCCGGCAGCACCAGGCACCACAAGGGGGGCCCGGCAGCACCAGGCACCACCAGGGGGGCCCGGCAGCACCAGGCACCACCAGGGGGGCCCGGCAGCACCAGGCACCACCAGGGGGGCCCGGCAGCACCAGGCACCACAAGGGGGGCCCGGCAGCACCAGGCACCACCAGGGGGGCCCGGCAGCACCAGGCACCACCAGGGGGGCCCGGCAGCACCAGGCACCACCAGGGGGGCCCGGCAGCACCAGGCACCACCAGGGGGGCCCGGCAGCACCAGGCACAACCAGGGGGGCCCGGCAGCACCAGGGGGCCCCGCAGCACCAGGCACCACCAGGGGGGCCCGGCAGCACCAGAGGGGCCCAGGACCAGTAGAGGGGCCCAGCACCACCAGGGGGGTCCAGCACCACCAGGGGGCTCTTGTGGGTCCCTGAGTGCTGCCCCCACACCTCAGGGGCCCCTGAGAGCTGCCCCCACACCTCAGGGGCCCCTGAGAGCTTCCCCCACACTCATTCTGGGGGAGGCCCATGAGAGCTGCCCCCACACTCATCCTGGGGGGGCCCATGAGAGCTGCCCCCACACTCATCCTGGGGGTGGGGGGGCCCATGAGAGCTGCCCCCACACTCATCCTGGGGCGGGGGCCCATGAGAGCTGCCCCCACACTAACTGGCCCCTGAGCACCCCCACATGTTATTCAAGGGGGTCCCTGACGGCTGCCCCCCACAAGCTATCCTCGGGGCCCCCTTACCGCTGCGTCCCCGCTCTCCATTACCTGCAGGCAGTCGCGCTGAGCGCAGCCTGTCATAGTGTGACGCTGCAGCCGGCGCGATACAGGAAATAGAGCGGCGCCGGCTACAGCCCACATCATGACAGGCAGATCAGCGCGTCTGCCGGTAATGGAGAGAGGGGGGAGGCAGCAGTAAGGGGGCCCCCAGGATAGCGTGTGGGGGCAGCGGTCAGTGTGCTGCGCTGTGCACTGCGATACTGCTCCCTTGGCAACCCGACGTTTACCTTCCCAACCGGCTCCATTCAATGCTCCCGGATGTATGCTTTAGTACAGTGCACAGGAAACGCTGCAGACCGCGTTTCCTGTGCACTGTCCTAAAGCATACATGATCTGGGAGCATTGAATGGAGCCGGTTGGCAAGGTAAACGTCGGGTTGCCAAGGGAGCAGTATCGCAGTGCACAGCGTTACCTGCTGCTAGCTAACGCTGTGCACTGAGATGGCCAGACGTTCTCCACCCCACCGCTGCTCCAGGGGGACCCGTTCAGGCCCGTTGGGGGGCGGGGCTAAGGGGGCGGGGCCACAATGCCTGGGGGCCCACCATTACTTTTACCCGGTTACCCGGCGGCCCAGTCCGAGCCTGGTTTTGGGTTATTGTCCTGCTGGAAGACCCATGACCTCTGAGGGAGACCCAGCTTTCTCACACTGGGCCCTACATTATGCTGCAAAGTTTGTTGGTAGTCTTCAGACTTCATAATGCCATGCACACGGTCAAGCAGTCCAGTGCCAGAGGCAGCAAAGCAACCCCAAAACATCAGGGAACCTCCACCTTGTTTGACTGTAGGGACTGTGTTCTTTTCTTTGAATGCCTCTTTTTTTCTCCTGTAAACTCTATGTTGATGCCTTTGCCCAAAAAGAGAGAACATTCTTCCAAAACGTTTTAGGCTTTCTCAGGTAAGTTTTGGCAAACTCCAGCCTGGCTTTTATATGTCTTGGGGTAAGAAATGGGGTCTTCCTGGGTCTCCTACCATACAGTCTCTTTGCATTCAGACGCCGACAGATAGTACGGGTTGACACTGTTGTACCCTCGGACTGCAGGGCAGCTTGAACTTGTTTGGATGTTAGTCAAGGTTCTTTATCCACCATATATTTCCGTCCACATCTAGGGAGATTAGCCACAGTGCCATGGGCTTTAAACTTCTTGATGACACTGCGCACGGTAGACACAGGAACATTCAGGTCTTTGGAGATGGACTTGTAACCTTGAGATTGCTCATGCTTCCTCACAATTTGGTTTCTCAAGTCCTCAGACAGTTCTTTGGTCTTCTTTCTTTTCTCCATGCTCAATGTGGTACAAACAAGGACACAGGACAGAGGTTGAGTCAACTTTAATCCATGTCAACTGGCTGCAAGTGTGATTTAGTTATTACCAACACCTGTTAGGTGTCACATGTAAGATACAGGTGCTGTTAATTACACAAATTAGAGAAGCATCACATGATTTTTCTAACAGTGCCAATACTTTTGTCCACCACCTTTTTTATGTTTGGTGTGGAATTATATCCAATTTGGCTTTAGGACAATTCTTTTTGTGTTTTTTCATTGAAAACAAATTAAATGAAGATAATAATACCAAAGAATTTGTGATTGCAATCATTTTCAGGAAGAAACGTAGTATTATCTGACAGAATTGCAGGGGTGTCAATACTTTTGGCCACAACTGTATGGCACTTAACCCCTATGAAAATGACTTTAAAGTCCCGGTCACACCTGGCGATGGGGCTGGAGATGTTGGCGGCGACTGGCGGGTGTGCACACGTTTTTGGCGCCCCGCCAGCGTCGCCGTCCCCCATTTACATGGGGCGACATCTCCAGCCCCGCGCTGGCGAGCTGATAGGCGGCATCGCCGCCGGAGTGTCTGAAAACCCCAGCAGTGATGCAGGACAATGGGAGCCTAAGGCTTCCATCACCTGACATGTCACTGCTCTGAAACCAGGCGATCTCCCGGCAGCGCTGACATCGCCCCTTTACATGAGGCGACATAGGGGCGAAGTCGCCGCCGATAGGCCATGCCCCTACGTCGCCTATGTAATTGGCGGCGATGTCGCCCCGTGTGACGGGGCCTTAAGAGTATAGTGATTACTTTTTTCTTTTCCTAAAATAAAATTGGATATGTAAATGAGGAGTCCTCAGGGCACCTCTGGTAATAGAGAAAATAACTTTGCAGGAAACATAGGGATTCGACTTCAGAGGATCGGGCTAAAGTTATGATGCATCCTTCATACTGTTTGGAACACCTGGAAGATTGACTGTTCAGAGAAGAAAAAGTGTCACCATGAGCCTTGTGTCAGGCTAACAATAAAGATTGCTTAGACCATGAATAAAGAATGAAGGAAAAAACTACCATTGTACAATGAATAAGGCTTGGAGTTAGCCGACATGCATCACAATTTTATTCTTTGATCTACATAGTTTGACTTGACTATTTGTACGTGCAAGATTTTAAGAAATTTTTTCTTCAACAAATAGAAATGTTATACTAATAACTAAAGCGCTGGTTGTCTTTCCTTAATTGTACATACTAGCAGCCGTCTCCTGCAATCCATGCAGAGAAGGAGGAAGACAGAGAAGGAATAATATAATCTAATATATAAAAGCTGAAGGCACTTCCGTCACTTTGTCCGGAGCTATATATAGAAGCCAATGGCACTTCCGTCACTTTGTCCAGAGCTATATATAGAAGCCAATGGCACTTCTGTCACTTTGTCCAGAGTTACGTGACATCACCGGAGCCCTACACCCGTTCAAGGTGAGCCAAGATGGTGGCCATAAGCGGGAGGACTCATACAGCCCGCTACGCTTACACCACACTCCCGGCTGGCGAGCCGCTAACCGGAGCTCAGCAGCGGCTACCTGCGGCACGGAGGTCCGCGGCGAGCCAGCTGGGAGATGACCAATCATATAAGTAGCGCGGATTGGCGCGCGGTTTGAATGCCGCTCCTCTGATTGGTCGCCGCATTCAGCGTTGACCAATCAGAGGAGTGGCTCGCGCTATATTGGATTTGAAATATGGCGCCATGGCACGCACCGCTATTCTAATTGGTTGGCGCTGAACACGGGCGGCTAATCAACATAGCGGCGCTCGCCACAGCGCCATGTGTAAAATCTGAAGTAATGGGTGGATTTTACACATGGCACTGTAGCGAGCGCCGCTATGCTGGTTGGCCGCCCGCGTTCAGCGCCGACCAATCAGTATAGTGGCGCGCGCCATGGCGCCATATTTCAAATACACTGAGTATAGTGTATTTGAAATATGGCGCCATAGCGCGCACCGCTATTCTGATTGGTCGACGGTGAACGCGGCGAACAATCAGAATAGCAGCGCGCGCCATGGCGCCATATTTCAAATACACTATACTCAGTGTATTTGAAATATGGCGCCATGGCGCGTGCCGCTATTCTGATTGGACGCCGCTGAACGCGGGCGGCCAATCAGAATAGCGGCGCTCGCTACGGTGCCATGTGTAAAATCCACCCATTACTTCAGATTTTACACATGGCGCCATGGCGAGCGCCGCTATGTTGATTTGCCGCCCGCGTTCAGCGCCAACCAATCAGAATAGCGGTGCGCGCCATGGCGCCATATTTCAAATACACTGAGTATAGTGTATTTGAAATAATGCGCCATAGCGCGCGCCGCTATTCTGATTGGTCGGCGGTGAACGCAGTGACCAATCAGAATAGCGGCGCGTGCCATGGCGCCATATTTCAAATACACTGAGTATAGTGTATTTGAAATGCACACAGCCCGGTGTGCGGCCTCCTCACCCCTCCAGTCTCACCTCTCTCACCCCTTCAGCCTCACCTCTCCTCACCCCTCCAGCCTCACCTCTCCTCACCTCTGCTCACCCCTCCTGCCTCCCCTCTCCTCACCCCTCCAGTCTCACCTCTCCTCACCCCTCCAGCCTACGCTCTCCTCACCCCTCCAGCCTCGGCTCTCCTCACCCCTCCTGCCTCCGCTCTCCTCACCCCTCCTGCCTCCGCTCTCCTCACCCCTCCAGCCTCCGCTCTCCTCACCCCTCCAGCCTCTACTCTCCTCACCCCTCCAACCTCACCTCTCCTCACCCCTCCAGCCTCACCTCTCCTCACCCCTCCAGCCTCACCTCTCCTCACCCCTCCTGCCTCCGCTCTCCTCACCCCTACTGCCTCCGCTCTCCTCACCCCTCCAGCCTCCACTCCCCTCACCCCTCCAGCCTCACCTCTCCTCACCCCTCCAGCAGCACCTCTCCTCACCCCTTCAGCCTCACCTCTCCTCACCCCTCCAGCCTCCGCTCTCCTCACCCCTCCAGCCTCACCTCTCCTCACCCCTCCAGCCTACGCTGTCCTCACCTCTGCAGCCTCAACTCTCCTCACCCCTCCAGTCTCACCTCTCCTCACCCCTCCAGCCACTGCTCTCCTCACTCCTCCAGCCTCTGCTCTCCTCACCCCTCCAGCCTCCGGCCACATCATACTCTGCTATCCAGAGAGCCGCTTGGATACTCTGCTACCCACAGAGCCGTCTGTATACTCTACTACCCACAGAGCCGCCTGTATACTCTGCTATCCACAGAGCCGCCTGTATACTCTGCTACCCACAAAGCCACAAATTTCGTAAATAAAGCTACTTGATGGGTACACAAGTATTGGCCAGTATGTGTACCAAACGCCTTAGCACATAATTAAATTTCCAAAAATTACATAGACCATACAAACATAGGTAGTTGATGGATAGATATCATGTCTTAATTGTATTATTGGCAACTATTAGTAAATAAACTATATATGGATTGTAGACTACCCGATTCTTTAGAATCGGGCCGCCATCTAGTATATAATATTTATTCATTTATATAGCGCTATTAATTTCTTAGCACTTTACATACATCAGTAATGCTGTCTCTCTTGGAATTCACAATCTAAATATATTATAATAATAATACTTTATTTATATAGCGCCAACATATTCCGCAGCGCTTTACAATGTAGGGTTAGAGTATCAGTATGTCTTTGCAATGTGGGAGGAAACCGGAGTGCGTGGAGGAAACCAATGCAAAAACGGGGAGAACATACAAACTCCTTGCAGATGTTGTCCTTAGTGTCCTTGGTGGAAATTGAACCCAGGACCTTGGGACCTCAGTGCTGCAAAGGCTGCAGTGCTAACCACTGGAGCCACTGTGCCGCCCAGGAATAAATAGCCAAGAAGCCAGCGCTGCCTGTAGTTAGCACGCAGTACAAAAAATCCATATGGACATATTAATTTGTAACTGTAATTTAAAACTGAGACTTTTGGCAAACAATTGATCAATTTTTTGCCACTTCATGGCATTCTAAGATGGGGCAGTACTACTCTATGTTTTTTATATTTTTATATACGGTGTGCCATTACGGCCTCCTAAATGCATTAAATAAAAGCAAAACCACATTAAATGCACAGGTACCTGAAGCATTTCTGGACCACTCCCATGGCGCCAGAAGGGCAAGCGCAGATAAAGGCCCACCAGGTCTGTACATTATCAGATCTGACCCCCACACTGCCAGACCATCAACCATGGATGGGGGTGGGACAGGCCCAGACACCTGTGCAACAATCAAGCAAAGCCTATGGGCAGGGTGTGGCTGCTGTATGTGTGTACAATGGCCTAGATCAATCACAATAAAGACAGATAGAATAGCATACAAAACTAAGCGCGCACAGCAAAAAGAGGGGGTCAGCCACAAACCAATAACAAATAAAAAAGCCAAGAAGCCAGCACTTCCTGTGGTTAGCAGGCAATGCAAAAAGTGCATATGCACATATTAATTTCTAACTGTACTTTAAAACTGAGACATTTGGCAAACAATTGATCAATTCTTTGGTCTGGCAGTGTGGGGGTCAGATTTGATAATGTCCAGATGTCATGTGCAGATCTGGTCGGCCTTTATCTGCACTTGCCCTACTAGCACTGTGGGAGTGGTTCATAAATGCTTCAGGTACGTGTGCATTCAATGTGGTCTTTCTTTTAATGTATTCAGGAGGCCGTAATGCACAGCTTATACAAAAAACATAGAGTAGGACTGCCAATCTGAGAATGCCGTGACGTGGCAGAGTAGCTCAAAGAAGTGATCAATTGTTTTCCAAATGTCTCAGTTTTAAAGTACAGTTAGAAATTAGTATGTGCACATGCACTTTTTGTACTGCGTGCCAACCACAGGCAGAGCTGGCTTCTTGGCTTTTTTATTTGACAGAGAATGAACTTACAGGTGAGTGGACACTTCTTTTTCTTTATGAATGAAGAATGGTATCTAAATATCCTCCAACAGCAACTTTACTTTTCTCAACAATACAGAGGCAATTTAGTGACGAACAATAGTGATGAGCGAGTACTAAAATGCTTGGGTGCTCGAAGCTCGGGCCGAGCATCCCGAGATACTCGTGTACTCGGCCCGAGTACAAGCCCAATGTTATCCTATGGGAGACCCGAGTATTTTTATAAAATGACTGCCGGCAGCATGTAGAAACCCTAAAAATGTCACAAAAGTCTCAGAAGAGTGCTCAAATGACATGGCAACACCATGGGGAAGACCCCTGGAAGCATTTCTCACTCAAAAGTCACAGCTGTGAACAATCTTGTCTGAGTTTCACGCCAATTTTACTGAGTCACCAGAAAACCTTCCAAAATGACACCAAAATGAATATTCAGGGTGGAAATGTTAAGAGCACATACCCAATAGTGAGATACAACTGGTGTATGTTACTTTTTGTGATTACATGAAAGATTTTACGTGAAAACATTGTGCGGCACTCCGATGTTCCTGAGAAGCGACGTACATGAAGCCCTGTCTTGACATAATGTGCCCATTTTGAGGAAGTGGGTGTGTTGTAGTATTTTCCTTTACCAGGGCAGTCCAAAATTGTGAGCTCACCAATGACCCATGCATACAGACATGCATGAGGGCCTGTAAACCTGAAGTGGGTGTATTGGAGTCTAGCCCTTTGGCAGGGCAGCCAAAAATTGGGAGGCTCCACATTGTCTCTGGATAGAGACGTGCAGGAGGGCCTGTAAACCTGAAGTGGGTGTATTGTAGTCTAGCCCTTTGGCAGGGCAGCCAAAAATTGGGAGGCTCCACATTGTCCCTGGATAGAGACGTGCAGGAAGGCCTGTAAACCTGAAGTGGGGGTATTGTAGTCTAGCCCTTTGGCAGGGCAGCCAAAAATTGGGAGGCTCCACATTGTCCCTGGATAGAGACGTGCAGGAGGGCCTCAAAACATTTTTCCCATTGAAAAGGAGCGGGTCTCCTGTCGTTGTAATGCCCATTCTAAAAGAATGGGCGTAAAAATTTACCACTGGGGGTATACCTGAAACAACAGCCTAACTATTGTAACGGTCATCATGGTGGCACATGAGGAGAAGGAGGAGCAGTCCAGCGATTATCCAAGGAAGAGGAAGACGACGTGGTGGATGATCCAGTAGCTGACCCAACCTGGCAGGAGGATATGCAGAGTGAGGACAGCAGTGCACAGGGGGAGGGAGGTGTAGCATCCCAACAGGCAGTACGGAGCAGGGTCGTGTCCACAGGCAGAAGGCAGGCAACCGTTCCCCGGAACAACAACACGCCACAAGGTGCCTGTGCAAATGTTAGGTCTTCCCGAGTTTGGCAGTTTTTTAAGTTGGCTCCAGATGACTCTAAAAAGGCCATTTGCAACACCTGCCATGCCAGCATCAGCAGGGGTACGAAAAGTAGCAGCCTGACCACCACCAGCATGATCAGGCACATGTCAGCCAAGCACCTGTCTTTGTGGGAAGTACAACAGAGTCGAGGAGCGGTGCTTGCTGATGTCACTGCTACGTCTTCGCGTGTTGTGCATGCGAGCCAATCCCCTGTCCATGCTGGCCGCGAACAAGCCTCCGGCCCTGCACCTGAAGTTGCCCACGCACAAATAACACCACCATCAAGCACGTCCTTGTCCCAGCGCAACGTTCAATTATCCATTCAGCAAACCTTTGAACGCAGGTGCAAATACGCTGCCAATGCCCCACATGCCACACTCCTAAATTGTCACATTTCGCAACTCATAGCGCTAGAAATGTTGCCTTTCCGGCTGGTGGAGACGGAAGCATTCCGCTACCTGATGGCGGTTGCTGTCCCACGTTACTCGGTCCCCAGCCGCCACTATTTCTCCAGATGTGCCATCCCCGCATTGCATAACCACGTGTCCCAAAGCATCACACGTGCCCTGAACAACGCTGTTTCAGCCAAAGTCCACCTAACCACAGACACGTGGACAAGTGCTTGTGGGTAAGGCCGCTACATCTCCTTGACGGAACACTGGGTTAATATTGTGGAAGCTGGGACCCAGTCTGAGCGAGGGACGGAACACGTCCTTCCCACACCAAGGATTGCAGGCCCTACCTCTGTCAGGGTTTCACCGAAACTCTACAGCTCCGGAATGTCATGCTCCTCAGCCTCCTCCTCCTCCTGCGCATCCTCATCCACTGTACCCTCCACACCAGTCACAAGCTGGAAGCACTGCAGCACTGCCTCTGCGAAGCGGCAACAGGCTGTGCTGAAGCTAGTCTGCATAGGTGACAAACCCCACAATGCAGAAGAGGTGTGGACAGCTCTGAAACAGCAGGCAGATCACTGGCTGACATCTCTGAACCTAAAGCCAGGAAAGTCGTGTGTGACAATGGCCGGAACCTGGTGGCAGCTTTGAGGCGAGGCCAGCTGACGCATGTTCCATGCGTGTCCCATGTGCTCAACCTGGTGGTTCAGCGGTTTCTTACATCATACCCAGAGCTGTCTGATCTGCTGGTAAAAGTTCGCCGCCTGTCTGCGCATTTTCGCAAGTCACCTGCTGCTTCAGCCGGCCTTGCCAGCTTTCAGCGCCGTTTGCGTCTTCCGGCCCACAGACTGGTGTGTGATGTCCCCACGCGTTGGAATTCAACTCTGCACATGTTGGTCAGGATATGTGAGCAGAAGAGGGCAGTTGTTGACTACCTGCATCACCTAAGCCATCAGGAAATGGGTCAAACTCCACACATAATACCTCCGGAGTGGAGATGGATGTCCGACCTATGTACCGTCCTCCAAAACTTTGAGGACTCCACCAAGATGGTGAGCGGCGATGACGCCATTATTAGCGTCACCATACCGCTACTCTGCCTTCTAAAACGGTCTCTGCTGAAAAACAAAGATGATGCATTGCAGGCGGAGCGCTATGACTTGGAGCAAGACACTGTAGTGGGTGTGTGTGATAACACACAGCCCAGCCTCATGTCATCACAACGTGTAGTGGAGGACTATGACGAGGAGGAGGAGGATGAAGACATGGAGCAACTCTCTGGCCAAATTGAGGATATGGCATGCACACCAGTCATACCCTCGATTCAGCGTGGCTGGCCAGAGGACAGGGGAGATGAGGAGGAGGAGGACAGCATGTTCAGTCATCGTGTTGGTCAGGATACTGAATCAAATAGAATATAACCTGGCTCGACCTCTGTGAGGTGCTCTGAGGAAATATTACCGAAGTGAAAATAAAAAGAGAGATTTTTGTTCTTTGTGTTGCTTTTTATTTACATATAGAGAAATTGTCTCACGTTTCGGCTCAACATGAGCCTTCCTCAGCGAACTAAAATTAAAGATAAATAACATAAAGTTGTCACAATTTTTGCCATGAAAAAATACAGCATAGTAATTCACAATAGTAAGGGAACTCACATGCAGGTGTCTCATATATACATGATCAATAATATGTGTATATACAAATAGTGCACACCCAGTAAGTGTACACGGCCGTAAGTGATAGATGGCGTACAAAATATTGGTGATGAGTGAGGGGGCAAAGGACCAGAAAAAGGGGGGGAGAAGAAAAATGGTGGGGAGGAAAAACAAAAGAAGCATGCAGGAAAAACTCAGGAGTCAGAGAAGATAAAAGGAAAAAGATAAGAGAGGAAAACACTGTATACAATAATAGAAGTTACTGGGGCAGTGTACAGAGCTACTTCCGGCGTGGTCATGTGGATACGAATTTAACATTGGGCGCGAAGCGCCCAATGCTGCGCGAGCAATGGCCGCGAGGCCATTGCGAGTCGCTGGCCCAGGGCGAGCAATGGCCGCGAAGCGGCCATTGCGAGCCGCTGCCCCAAAATCGATCCACAGCCTCGGCTACAACCTTAACGAATTACCGCTCAGGTAGCGCGAGCAATGGCCGCGAGGCCATTGCGAGTCGCTGCCTGAGCCGCAACTCGCTCCCCGGGGACCATGGAGCGGAGGCGGCACAGCCGCCTCCGCTCCCCGCTACCCACAACTCGCCCCCCCAATGTCCGCACACCCACCCCCATGTCCGCACACCCACCCCCATGTCCGCACACCCACCCCCATGTCCGCACACCCACCCCCATGTCCGCACACCCACCCCCATATCCGCACACCCACCCCCATGTCCGCACACCCAACCCCATGTCCGCACACCCACCCCCATGTCCGCACACCCACACCCATGTCCGCACACCCACCCCCATGTCCGCACACCCACCCCCATGTCCGCACACCCACCCCCATGTCCGCACACCCACCCCGCAACAAAACCACCCCGCCGCACCTAAGGCCCTACCCCCTAAGTCCGCCCCACCCCTACACGCTAAGCCCCGACCACCTAACCCCCGACCCGCAGCATCCTAAGCCCCCGCCGATACCCCCTAAGCCCCGCCGTCTACCCCCTAAGCCACCGACGCCCCTAAGCCCCTACCCCCTAAGCCCCGCAGCAGCCCCGACCACCTTACCCCCGACCCGCAGCATCCTAAGCCCCCGCCGATACCCCCTATGCCCCGCCGTCTACCCCCTAAGCCACCGCCGCCCTTAAGCCCCTACCCCCTAAGCCCCGCAGCAGCCCCTAAGCCCCTACCCCCTAAGACCCGTAGCATCCTAGGCCCCCGCCGATACCCCCTAAGCCATGCCGCCTACCCCCTAAGTCACCACCGCCCTTAAGCCCCTACCCCCTAAGCCCCGCAGCTGCCCCTAAGCCCCTAAGCCCCGCAGCAGCCCCTAAGCCCCTACCCCCTAAGACCCCTAGCATCCTAAGCCCCCGCCGATACCCCCTAAGCCCCGCCGTCTACCCACTGCCCCTCTCGCTAAAGCCCTACACCCTAAGCCCCCGCAGTCCCCTAACCTAACGCCGCTGTCACCTAAGGCCCTACACCCGAAGCCCCCGCCGTCCCCTAACCTAACGTCCCCGTCGATCACTTACATGCCTTCAAGTCATCTGATCGTCCGTCCGGCCAGGCGTCCTCTTCCTCCGGCCCCGGGGTCTTCTCTCTTCTTTCCGCCATCTCCGCCTCTTCGTCCGGCCCCGGGGATCTTCTGTCTTCTTTTCGCTAACTTCCACCTCCGACGTCCTCTTCCTTCTCATTAAGATAGAATGGACGAAAAATCCCCCATTCTATCTTAATAAGATCTGAGGCCCTCTTCTGATTGGTCGCTGTATACTGCCCTCAGCCAATCAGAAGAGCCCCTCACACTGAGACGCAGTTCTCATTCAGGTCCGCCTTTTTTTTCCCCATTGACATACATTAGCGGTGTGTCTGCGATTTTATGGCCGGCCACCTGGTTCTATTTGTCGGCCCTAAAATCGCGGACACACCGCTAATGCATGTCTATGGGCAGTCAGCCCGATTTCGGATTGGACGCCGACCAATCAGAATTCGAGCTGACTGCCCATAGACATGCATTAGCGGTGTGTCCGCGATTTTAGGGCCGACAAATAGAACCAGGTGGCCGGCCATAAAATCGCCGACACACCGCTAATGTATGTCAATGGGGAAAAAAAAGGCGGACCTGAATGAGAACTGTGTCTCACTCGCAAGTAAAAAAAAAAATAAATTTAATAATAAAAAAAAGAATTAAAAAATAATTAAAAAATAATTAAAAAATAATTAAAAAATAATAAATAATTCAATAAAAATAATAATAAAAAAAAAAAAAAACATGCGGACCTGAATGAGAACTGTGTCTCAGTCTGACTTAAAAAAATAAATAAATTAAATAATAAAAAAATTATTTAAAAATAATTAAAAAATAATAAAAAAATAAATAAAAAATAATAAATAATTCAATAAAAATAATAATAAAAAAAAAAAATATATGCTAATTATATCAGCCCTTCCAGCGGACCTGAATGAGAACTGGGTCTCAGCCTAAATAATAAATTTAATAATAAAAAAAATAATTAAAAAATAATTAAAAAATAATAAAAAAATAAATAAAAAATAAAAAATAATTCAATAAAAATAATAATAAAAAAAATAAATATATGCTAATTATATCAGCCCTTCCAGCGGACCTGAATGAGAACTGGGTCTCAGCCTAAATAATAAATTTAATAATAAAAAAATAATTAAAAAATAATAAAAAAATAAATAAATCATAATAAATAATTAAATAAAAAATAATAATTAACAAAAAAAAATCTAATAATAATGATATTACTGCTAATAATAATGCTATTAATGCTAATAATTATGCTATTAATGCTAATAATAATGTTATTAATGCTATTATTAATGCTAATAATCCTATTATTAATGCTATTAATGCTAATAATAATGCTATTAATGCTATTAATAATGTTATTAATGCTATTATTAATGCTATTAATGCTATTATTAATGCTATTTATGCTAATAATAATGCTATTAATATGCTATTAATTAATGCTATTAATGCTATTATTTATGCTATTAATGCTATTAATGCTAATATTTATCTATTAATGTATTATTAATGCTATTAATGCTAATAATAATGCTATTAATGCTATTAATGCTAATAATAATGCTATTAATGCTATTAATAATGTTATTAATGCTATTATTAATGCTAATAATGCTATTATTGCTATTAATGCTAATAATAATGCTATTAATGCTATTAATAATGCTATTCATGCTAATAATATTGCTATTAATGCTCTTTATGCTAATACTAATGCTATTAATGCTATAATAATGTTATTAATGTTATTATTAATGCTAATAAATGCTATTATTAATGCTATTAATGCCCAATAATAATGCTATTAATAATGCTATTAATGCTATTAATGCTAATAATTTATCCTATTAATGCTATTAATGCTAATAATAATGCTATTAATGCTAATAATAATGCTAATTAATGCTATTAATAATGTTATTAATGCTATTATTAATGCTAATAATTCTATTATTAATGCTATTAATGCTAATAATAATGCTATTAATGCTATTATAATTTTTATTAATGCTATTATTAATGCTAATAATGCTATTTTAATGCTATTTATGCTAATAATAATGCTATTAATGCTATTAATAATGCTATTAATGCTAATATATTTATGCTCTTAATACTATTAATGCTAATATTTTATCCTATTAATGGTATTATTATTAATGCTATTAATGCGAATAATAATGCTATTAATATGCTATTAATGCTAATAATAATGCTATTAATGCTATTAATAATGTTATTAATGCTATTATTAATGCTAATAATGCTATTATTAATGCTATTAATGCTAATAATAATGCTAATTAATGCTATTAATAATGCTATTAATGCTATTAATGCCAATATTTATCCTATTAATGGTATTATTAATGCTATTAATAATGCTATTAATGCTAATATTTATCCTATTAATGCTATTAATGCTATTAATAATGCTATTAATGCTATTAATTATGCTATTATTGCTATAATGCTAATATTTATCCTATTCATGGTATTATTAATGCTATTAATGCTAATAATAATGCTATTAATGCTAATAATAATGCTATTAATGCTATTAATAATGTTATTAATGCTATTATTAATGCTAATAATGCTATTATTAATGCTATAATGCAAACTAATAATGCTATTAATAATGCTATTAATGCTATATTAATGCTAATATTTATCCTATTAATGCTATTATATGCTAATAATAATGCTATTAATGCTATTAATAATGCTATTAATGCTAATTAATTATGCTATTAATGCTAATCAATATGCTAATATTTATCCTATTAATGGCATTATTAATGCTATTAATGCTAATAATAATGCTATTAATGCTAATAATAATGCTATTAATGCTGTTAATAATGTTATTAATGCTATTATTAATGGTATTAATGCTATTATTAATGCTAATAATAATGCTATTAATGCTATTAATAATGCTATTAATGCTATTAATTATGCTATTAATGCTAATATTTATCCTATTAATGCTATTAATATTGCTATTAATGCTAATAATAATGCTATTAATGCTATTAATAATGTTATTAATGCTATTATTAATGCTAATAATGCTATTATTAATGCTAATAATAATGCTATTAATGCTATTAATAATGTTATTAATCCTATTATTAATGCTAATAATGCTATTATTAATGCTATTAATGCTAATAATAATACTATTAATGCTATTAATAATGTTATTAATGCTATTATTAATGCTAATAATGTTATTATTAATGCTATTAATGCTAATAATAATGCTATTAATGCTATTAATAATGTTATTAATGCTATTATTAATGCTAATAATGCTATTATTAATGCTATTAATGTTAATAATAATGCTATTAATGCTATTAATAATGTTATTAATGCTATTATTAATGCTAATAATGCTATTAATAATGCTATTAATGCTAATAATAATGCTATTAATGCTATTAATACTGTTATTAATCCTCATAATACTGCTAATAATGCTATTAATACTGCTATTACTGCTAATAATAATGCTATGGCTTATATTATTGCTATTGATGATGCGATTATTATTTAAAAATGTTTAAAAAAACAATAAACATATTTTAGATACCCGATGCATTTGCATCAGGCTAACAGCTATAACTACTATAATCAAATTAATGCACGTTCTAGAATCCCGATGCATTTGCATCGGGCTCACAGCTAGTAAAGAAATAAGCAGGGATTGAGGTAAATATAGAGAGAGATTAAGGGGTCACGTACCCTTAAATAGAAAGGAGGCACATGACTCCTGTCCTGTGGTAAAAAGAAAGTATAGCAGGCAATTAAATATAGAACACAGAGAGGAAAGTGTCTGAACCAGAGTGAGAGGGCTGTGCAGCATTACCTTTATTCCATAGTGTTAGCAGGGGAGGCCAGGAGTGTGTGTGGCTGGGTGCAGCGCTCTTATGAACCCCCCCATGCTTCCTGGTTGGGCGGGGAGTTCAGAGGCGTCACATGCGCAGTGCGCATGTGCGAGCGCGGGCGCCATATTGGGAAGGTCGGACGGTGACCGAACATGCGTTCTGCGCATGCGCGAGCGGCAGAAGCAAGTAAGACCTTCCTAGGAGTGTTTGAGGCGCAGGAAAGGGTGTAATGCTGTCTCTATGATGGCGGCCGCCATGTTCCTGGTGGAACTGTGCATACAGGTGATGTGCACAGTGGTAGAAGAGGTAGTTGGTGCAGGAAGGCGATGTGCACAGTAGGTGAAAGGCATTTGTAGGTACAGACAGTACCATCCTGATATTCAAAAAAGTCCTGCCTATAAGTAAAGAGAAATAGTTAGGATACATACAGTACATAATATCAAAGCACATATGACATCATCAAATATGACTATGTACAGTAACCATGAAGTCATAACATAGTAAAGATATATGGAAACTCCCAATGCAATAACACTAAAGCTACCAATGCGTAGATTATGAAGTTAAATATATGGGCAACTCCACTCAGTATACCATTTCAGATTCCCTATTTAAACCATATGGAGAGAGAGTATTGAGGTGATAAATCCAGTATGCCTCTCGTTCTTTCAACATACATATCCTATTGCCTCCTCTCCTAGGTACGGGTATGTGATCGATCACCTGAAATTTTAACTGGCTGATAGAGTGTCGATGTTCAATAAAGTGGGCAGGGATCGGTAGCAATGTGTTTTTACACCTGATGGTCGACTTGTGTTTTGAAATGCGGTCTCGGACATGCTGAGTGGTTTCCCCAACATATCCGAGACCACATGGGCATTTAATGAGATAGATGACGAAATTGGAGTTACATGTGTAGAAGCCGTTGATATAGAATCTTTTACCCGTTCTAGGATGTGTGAAAGATTCACCCTTGCAAACGTTGGTGCACTGTGCACATCCCAAACAGGGGAATGTGCCTTTCCTGGGGGTACTCAAAGTCTTTTGTTGAATACTTTTTGTGTTAGATCCGATGTCGGCCCTAACTAGTGAATTTTTGAGGTTTCTTGTACGTTTATGACAGATGAGTGGTGGCAATTTGAATTCCCTTATACCCGGATAGGCTTTCTGTAATAAAGGCCAGTGTTCAAGAACAGCTTTTTTAATGAGTGGAGAGAAAGGATGGAATGTGTTGATGAATTTTACTCTGTAGTCTATGTTTATATGGCGTATATGGTTTAAGAAGTCGGAGGTGTCCTTCACATAAGATTTTATTGTGGGAATTAAGGGAGTAAGAATCTTTTCCAGTGTTATGGATAAAGGTGAAAGCACCGAGTCTGTGGATGCCACAATTGGCCTTCCAGGGGGTCTTTCTAAAATTTTGTGTATATTAGGTAGGATGTGCAACACTGGTGTAATCGGGTCTTGTTTGTGCAGATATTCTGCCAGTTTTTTGTCTATTGTGCCTTGGGCTAAATACAGTTTTACCAAATTATCAATTTTCCTCTGAATTGTAAAGATAGGATTAGTGGGGATTGGTCTATACGTAGACGTGTCTGATAATTGTCTATGGATCTCAGATATGTAATAAGATTTATCAAGCACAACTATGGCACCACCTTTATCGGCTGGCTTAATTACAATTTTATCATTATCTTTTAAGCTTTTAAGTGCTATGGTTTCTTCCTTACTTAAATTGTGCCTTAGGTGGTAATTGCCTTTCTTAATGTCCTGTATATACATATCGACAGACTGAGATACCAGTGCAATGTACGTCTCGACCGGATGTGAAAGTCTTGATGGTTGAAACATGCTCAGGATCCTGATGCCAAGATCCTTCAAGATAAAAGTGTCCGGTGTCGTTACTCCAGGAACAGAGATTGGTGTGCCTCCACTGTCATTCATCTGTTTGAAATGAACCTTGAGTCTTACAGATCGGTAAAAACGGTTCAGTTCTTGATGAACGAGGAAAGGGTCGAAGGGAGGTGTGGGACAGAAGGAGAGTCCCTTCTGGAGAACTCTGACCTCGGCAGGTGAGAGGTAATATGAGGAGATGTTGAACACCAAATTGTTCTTACCTGCGACCGAGTATGCATCCTGTTCTCCGGGTACGGGTCTGCATCCGCTCCTTCTTCTTCCTCGTCTGGTGTGGTGTTGGGTGGTGCTGGTGGGTTCAGTCTGGGGTCTAAAAACGGTTTGCAAAGTTTTCCACGACCACCACGACCACGTCCTCGTCCCCCGTCTGAGCCTGATGATCCTGATGTCGAGGTCTGTAGGGTGGCCCCTCTGGTAAAGTGGTGTAGAGCCATCTATAAACTTGGTTCTTGCTGTATTCGTCCTGATCACGCAAAAACATATTCTTCTTCCTGATTTTTAATTTGTTGGTAAAATCCTGAAGAGTCTTGTTAGCTTTAGTTTTAAGGCTCGTTAGATCTGCAGAAGAAAGAGTGTTAGCAAGTTGGTTCTCAATAGCAGTAACCTGTTCCTTGACCTTAACTATCTCGTCCTGGAGAAATTTGATGGTGACGACCATTAAATCGATTGAGCATTTGTTAAGAATATTCTCAAACAATTGACAATATTCTTCATTGTCACTAAATAAAGTTGGTCGGAGGGCGACTCTCAATCCCCTAGGGATCCGTTGCGCTTTACATCCTACCTAAAATACACAAAAATTTAGAAAGACCCCCTGGAAGGCCAATTGTGGCATCCACAGACTCGGTGCTTTCACCTTTGTCCATAACACTGGAAAAGATTCTTACTCCCTTAATTCCCACAATAAAATCTTATGTGAAGGACACCTCCGACTTCTTAAACCATATACGCCATATAAATAACATCCCGGATGACGTCATACTGGTCACACTTGATGTGAACAGCCTCTATACAAGTATTGACCACGAGAGAGGCATTGAGGCTGTTCACTGTTTCTTGAACAAACATACTTCCTTTAGCGAACCGCAAAAAGTGTTTTGCTTGGATACCCTTACATTGGTTCTCAAAAACAACTATTTTTTATTTGAGGACCAATTCTTTATACAAGAATGCGGGACAGCTATGGGGGCCAATATGGCGCCCCCATACGCTAACATTTACATGGATAAATTTGAAATGGACCACGTGTACACTAATCATCTATTCAGATCTAACGCAATTATGTGGTTAAGGTATATAGATGACATTTTCTGTCTTTGGAAAGGTGACACCAACACACTAAACATGTTTGTTGATGAAATAAATCAGAGAACACCTAACCTGACTTTCACCCTGCATCACGATTTCAATCAAATAAATTTCCTGGACACACTCATCTCTAAGACCCAGCTGGGCAACTTGACCAGTGACTTATACGTCAAACCTACGGACAGCAACAGTTTACTACACTGGTCAAGTTGCCATCCAAAACATGTCAAAAAAGCCCTACCTAAATCTCAACATCAAAGGGTTGAACGTATCGTGTCAAACCCGACCACCAAAAAACTTAGACATGACGAAATGACAAACAAATTTCTCCAGAGAGGATACCCGGAAATAGACTCTACACCACAGGAACAAATACAACAAAGGGACAGAAACATAGACTACAGAGTAAAATTCATCAACACGTTCCATCCTTTCTCTCCACTCATTAAAAAAGCTGTTCTTGAACACTGGCCTTTATTACAGATAGCCTATCCGGTTATAAGAGAATTCAAATTGCCACCACTCATCTGTCATAAACGTACAAGAAACCTCAAAAATTCACTAGTTAGGGCCGACATCGGATCTAACACAAAAAGTATTCAACAAAAGACTTTGAGTACCCCCAGGAAAGGCACATTCCCCTGTTTGGGATGTGCACAGTGCACCAACGTTTGCAAGGGTGAATCTTTCACACATCCTAGAACGGGTAAAAGATTCTATATCAATGGCTTCTACACATGTAACTCCAATTTCGTCATCTATCTCATTAAATGCCCATGTGGTCTCGGATATGTTGGGGAAACCACTCAGCATGTCCGAGACCGCATTTCAAAACACAAGTCGACCATCAGGTGTAAAAACACATTGCTACCGATCCCTGCCCACTTTATTGAACATCGACACTCTATCAGCCAGTTAAAATTTCAGGTGATCGATCACATACCCGTACCTAGGAGAGGAGGCAATAGGATACGTATGTTGAAAGAACGAGAGGCATACTGGATTTATCACCTCAATACTCTCTCTCCATATGGTTTAAATAGGGAATCTGAAATGGTATGCTGAGTGGAGTTGCCCATATATTTAACTTCATAATCTACGCATTGGTAGCTTTAGTGTTATTGCATTGGGAGTTTCCATATATCTTTACTGTGTTATGACTTCATGGTTACTGTACATACTCATATTTGATTATGTCATATGTGCTTTGATATTATATACTGTATGTATCCTAACTATTTCTCTTTACTTATAGGCAGGACTTTTTTGAATATCAGGATGGTACTGTCTGTACCTACAAATGCCTTTCACCTACTGTGCACATCGCCTTCCTGCACCAACTACCTCTTCTACCACTGTGCACATCACCTGTATGCACAGTTCCACCAGGAACATGGCGGCCGCCATCATAGCGACAGCATTACACCCTTTCCTGCGCCTCAAACACTCCTAGGAAGGTCTTACTTGCTTCTGCCGCTCGCGCATGCGCAGAACGCATGTTCGGTCACCGTCCGACCTTCCCAATATGGCGCCCGCGCTCGTGCATGCGTACTGCGCATGTGACGCCTCTGAACTCCCGCCCAACCAGGAAGCATGGGGGGTTCATAAGAGCACTGCACCCAGCCACACACACTCCTGGCCTCCCCTGCTAACACTATGGAATAAAGGTAATGCTGCACAGCCCTCTCACTCTGGTTCAGACACTTTCCTTTCTGTGTTCTATATTTAATTGCCTGCTATACTTTCTTTTTACCACAGGACAGGAGTCATGTGCCTCCTTTCTATTTAAGGGTACGTGACCCCTTAATCTCTCTCTATATTTACCTCAATCCCTGCTTATTTCTTTATTCTCTCTTTTTGTTATCCCATAGCAAGCCTGTTGAAGTGGCCATTCTTCTCATCTTCCACTACCTTTTTAGAGGTTGATTGACTTTCTAGTTATGAGGTAATTTTTGTATCTAACATGTCATTTTCCTTAGTCTGCTATATCCTGATTACATCCTAGTCCCTAACATACCCACTATAGTATAGCGGACTGTGGGTTCAAAGTAACATTAACTCCCCCCTTTTTTCTTTTGGTACCTCGTTACTGGAGTTTTTATGTATTTTTATTTTTTATAGAGTTCTATAATCCAGCACTCCATATCATCCTCTAAGTTCTCACTTGTCTGAGATTCTCTGACCACCCAGGCCGCTACTTTCTTGACCATATCAACTTTAACGTATCATTGAGGTATATACCATACACCCCTATCTGGCTAGTATACTCTGTACACTGCCCCAGTAACTTCTATTATTGTATACAGTGTTTTCCTCTCTTATCTTTTTCCTTTTATCTTCTCTGACTCCTGAGTTTTTCCTGCATGCTTCTTTTGTTTTTCCTCCCCACCATTTTTCTTCTCCCCCCCTTTTTCTGGTCCTTTGCCCCCTCACTCATCACCAATATTTTGTACGCCATCTATCACTTACGGCCGTGTACACTTACTGGGTGTGCACTATTTGTATATACACATATTATTGATCATGTATATATGAGACACCTGCATGTGAGTTCCCTTACTATTGTGAATTACTATGCTGTATTTTTTCATGGCAAAAATTGTGACAACTTTGTTATTTATCTTTAATTTTACACAGTTCGCTGAGGAAGGCTCATGTTGAGCCGAAACGTGGGACAATTTCTCTATATGTAAATAAAAAGCAACACAAAGAACAAAAATCTCTCTTTTTATTTTCTGGTCAGGATACTGAAGTGATGGCTGTTAAGAGTCTGGCGCACATGGCTGACTTTATGGTAAGCTGCCTGGCTCGTGACCCTCGCGTTCATAACATCTTGGCCGACAATCAGTACTGGTTGGCAACACTCTTAGACCCACGCTACAAGGAGAACTTTATGTCTCTCATTCCTGAGGCGGAGAGGTCAGCCAAAATGCAGCAGTTCCAGAAGGCCATAGCAACGGAAGTAGGCAAAGCATTCCCCTCACAAAACGCTAGCGGCATAGGTCAGGAATCGGTGGACAACCAAGGCGTACGGCCGAGAGGGGCACAAGTCCAATCCGCCAGAGGTAGGGGAACAGTCTTTACGATGTGGGACAGTTTTCTCAGCCCCTCACGTACCACAGCCCGTGAGGTGCGGGATAGTGCCACAAGAAATGCTAAGTTTGGCCACATGCTGAAGGAGTACCTTGCAGATCGAACAACTGTACTGCGAGATTCCTCTGTGCCTTACAATTATTGGGTCTCCAAGCTGGACACGCGACATGAATTGGCTCTCTACGCCTTGGAAGTCCTGGCCTGCCCTGCCGCTAGCGTTTTGTCAGAGCGTGTTTTAAGTGCCGCAGGTGGAATCATTACTGATAAACGCACCCGCCTGTCAACTGAAAATGCTGACAGGCTGACTCTGATCAAGATAAATAAGGGTTGGATTGGGCCATACTTCACCACAACACACACAAATGACAGCGGAATTTAAATTTTGTTATGGGAATTTGCCATGTACCTCCACTCACCCATGGGTACACACTTCTGGACTTCCGAGTGTCCAAGTGTGGGATCAGTAATGTCCATGGACGTGTACTCGGCCTGGTGGTAGGAAGGAGGATCAGGTTGGGAAATGTGCGGTGCAGTATCACGGCTACTGACACTTGACAGTGTGGAAGACATGGGTTTTGTGGAGGTGCCAATCTGACTTGAAGCATTATCCGCTATCCAAGTAACAACCTGTTGACACTGGTCTTGGTTCAAGAGCGGTGTACTGCTGCGGGCTCCAAGAATTTGGGACAGGACGTATGAGCGAGTAGATGTGCCCCTTTGTTGTTGCGAAATTAGTGCTTGCACACGACCTCGGCCTCTGCCTGCACCACCATCACGTTCACTTCCTTATTCCTTGCCAACGCCCTTGCCAACGCCCTTGCGCATTTTGCCTGTATACAGCGACAACAGTCTGGTGACTGTTTGGGTCACAGGAGATTTAGATTTTAGACCCTAACCTGTATAAAGATAGTAAGTACAACAGTCTGGTGACTATTATGGTAACAGGAGAGTAGGATTTTAGTCCCTAACCTGTATCAAGGTAGTAAGTACAACAGTCTGGTGACTGTAATGGTCACAGGAGAGTAGGATTTTAGTCCCTAACCTGTATCAAGGTAGTAAGTACACCAGTCTGGTAACTGTTCAGATCACAGGAGAATAGGATTTTTGTCCCTAACCTGTATCAAGGTAGTAAGTACACCACTCTGGTAACTGTTCAGATCACAGGAGAGTAGGATTTTAGTCCCTAACCTGTATCAAGGTAGTAAGTACAACAGTCTGGTGACTGTAATGGTCACAGGAGAGTAGGATTTTAGTCCCTAACCTGTATCAAGGTAGTAAGTACAATAGTCTGGTGACTGTAATGGTCACAGGAGAGTAGGATTTTAGTCCCTAACCTGTATCAAGGTAGTAAGTACATCAGTCTGGTGACAGTTCAGATCACAGGAGATTAGGATGTTAGTCCCTAACCTGTATCAATGTAGTAAGTACACCAGTCTGGTGACTGTAATGGTCACAGAAGAGTAGGATTTTAGTCCCTAACCTGTATCAATGTAGTAAGTACACCAGTCTGGTGACTGTAATGGTCACAGAAGAGTAGGATTTTAGTCCCTAAACTGTATCACGGTAGTAAGTACACCAGTCTGGTGAATGTAATGGTCACAGGAGAGTAGGATTTTAGTCCCTAACCTGTATTAAGGTAGTAAGTACACCAGTCTGGTGACAGTTCAGATCACAGGAGATTAGGATGTTAGTCCCTAACCTGTATTAAGGTAGTAAGTACACCAGTCTGGTGACAGTTCAGATCACAGGAGATTAGGATTTTAGTCCCTAACCTGTATTAAGGTAGTAAGTACAACCAGTCTGGTGACTGTAATGGCCACAGGAGAGTAGGATTTTTGTCCCTAACCTGTATTAAGGTAGTAAGTACACCAGTCTGGTGACTGTAATGGCCACAGGAGAGAAGGATTTTTGTCCCTAACCTGTATTAAGGTAGTAAGTACACCAGTCTGGTGACTGTAATGGTCACAGGAGAGTAGGATTTTAGTCCCTAACCTGTATTAAGGTAGTAAGTACACCAGTCTGGTGACAGTTCAGATCACAGGAGATTAGGATGTTAGTCCCTAACCTGTATTAAGGTAGTAAGTACACCAGTCTGGTGACAGTTCAGATCACAGGAGATTAGGATTTTAGTCCCTAACCTGTATTAAGGTAGTAAGTACACCAGTCTGATGACAGTTCAGATCACAGGAGATTAGGATGTTAGTCCCTAACCTGTATCAATGTAGTAAGTACACCAGTCTGGTGACTGTAATGGTCACAGAAGAGTAGGATTTTAGTCCCTAACCTGTATCAATGTAGTAAGTACACCAATCTGTTGACTGTAATGGTCACAGAAGAGTAGGATTTTAGTCCCTAACCTGTATTAAGGTAGTAAGTACACCAGTCTGGTGAATTTAATGGTCACAGGAGAGTAGGATCTTAGTCCCTAACCTGTATTAAGGTAGTAAGTACACCAGTCTGGTGACAGTTCAGATCACAGGAGATTAGGATTTTATTCTCTAAGATGTATTAAGGTAGTAAGTACACCAGTCTGGTGACAGTTCAGATCACAGGAGATTAGGATTTTAGTCCCTAACCTGTATTAAGGTAGTAAGTACACCAGTCTGATGACAGTTCAGATCACAGGAGATTAGGATGTTGGTCCCTAACCTGTATCAATGTAGTAAGTACACCAGTCTGGTGACTGTAATGGTCACAGAAGAGTAGGATTTTATTCCCTAACCTGTATCAATGTAGTAAGTACACCAATCTGTTGACTGTAATGGTCACAGGAGATTAGGATGTTAGTCCCTAACCTGTATTAAGGTAGTAAGTACACCAGTCTGGTGACAGTTCAGATCACAGGAGATTAGGATTTTATTCTCTAAACTGTATTAAGGTAGTAAGTACACCAGTCTGGTGACAGTTCAGATCACAGGAGATTAGGATTTTAGTCCCTAACCTGTATAAAGGTAGTAAGTACACCAGTCTGGTGACTGTAATGGTCACAGGAGAGTAGGATTTTAGTCCCTAACCTGTATCAATGTAGTAAGTACAGCAGTCTGGTGACTGTAATGGTCACAGAAGAGTAGGATTTTAGTCCCTAACCTGTATCAATGTAGTAAGTACACCAGTCTGGTGACTGTAATGGTCACAGAAGAGTAGGATTTTAGTCCCTAACCTGTATCAATGTAGTAAGTACACCAGTCTGGTGACTGTAATGGTCACAGAAGAGTAGGATTGTAGTCCCTAACCTGTATCAAGGTAGTAAGTACATCAGTCTGGTGACAGTTCAGATCACAGGAGATTAGGATGTTAGTCCCTAACCTGTATCAATGTAGTAAGTACACCAGTCTGGTGACTGTAATGGTCACAGAAGAGTAGGATTTTAGTCCCTAACCTGTATCAATGTAGTAAGTACACCAGTCTGGTGACTGTAATAGTCACAGAAGAGTAGGATTTTAGTCCCTAAACTGTATCACGGTAGTAAGTACACCAGTCTGGTGAATGTAATGGTCACAGGAGAGTAGGATTTTAGTCCCTAACCTGTATTAAGGTAGTAAGTACACCAGTCTGGTGACAGTTCAGATCACAGGAGATTAGGATGTTAGTCCCTAACCTGTATTAAGGTAGTAAGTACACCAGTCTGGTGACAGTTCAGATCACAGGAGATTAGGATTTTAGTCCCTAACCTGTATTAAGGTAGTAAGTACACCAGTCTGGTGACTGTAATGGCCACAGGAGAGTAGGATTTTTGTCCCTAACCTGTATTAAGGTAGTAAGTACACCAGTCTGGTGACTGTAATGGCCACAGGAGAGAAGGATTTTTGTCCCTAACCTGTATTAAGGTAGTAAGTACACCAGTCTGGTGACTGTAATGGTCACAGGAGAGTAGGATTTTAGTCCCTAACCTGTATTAAGGTAGTAAGTACACCAGTCTGGTGACAGTTCAGATCACAGGAGATTAGGATGTTAGTCCCTAACCTGTATTAAGGTAGTAAGTACACCAGTCTGGTGACAGTTCAGATCACAGGAGATTAGGATTTTAGTCCCTAACCTGTATTAAGGTAGTAAGTACACCAGTCTGATGACAGTTCAGATCACAGGAGATTAGGATGTTAGTCCCTAACCTGTATCAATGTAGTAAGTACACCAGTCTGGTGACTGTAATGGTCACAGAAGAGTAGGATTTTAGTCCCTAACCTGTATCAATGTAGTAAGTACACCAATCTGTTGACTGTAATGGTCACAGGAGATTAGGATGTTAGTCCCTAACCTGTATTAAGGTAGTAAGTACACCAGTCTGGTGACAGTTCAGATCACAGGAGATTAGGATTTTATTCTCTAAACTGTATTAAGGTAGTAAGTACACCAGTCTGGTGACAGTTCAGATCACAGGAGATTAGGATTTTAGTCCCTAACCTGTATAAAGGTAGTAAGTACACCAGTCTGGTGACTGTAATGGTCACAGGAGAGTAGGATTTTAGTCCCTAACCTGTATCAATGTAGTAAGTACAGCAGTCTGGTGACTGTAATGGTCACAGAAGAGTAGGATTTTAGTCCCTAACCTGTATCAATGTAGTAAGTACACCAGTCTGGTGACTGTAATGGTCACAGAAGAGTAGGATTTTAGTCCCTAACCTGTATCAATGTAGTAAGTACACCAGTCTGGTGACTGTAATGGTCACAGAAGAGTAGGATTGTAGTCCCTAACCTGTATCAATATAGTACGTACACCAGTCTGGTGACTGCAATGGTCACAGAAGAGTAGGATTTTAGTCCCTAACCTGTATCAATATAGTAAGTACACCAGTCTGGTGACTGTAATGGTCACAGAAGAGTAGGATTGTAGTCCCTAACCTGTATCAATATAGTAAGTACACCAGTCTGGTGACTGCAATGGTCACAGAAGAGTAGGATTTTAGTCCCTAACCTGTATCAAGGTAGTAAGTACACCAGTCTGGTGAATGTAATGGTCACAGGAGAGTAGGATTTTAGTCCCTAACCTGTATTAAGGTAGTAAGTACACCAGTCTGGTGACAGTTCAGATCACAGGAGATTAGGATGTTAGTCCCTAACCTGTATTAAGGTAGTAAGTGCACCAGTCTGGTGACAGTTCAGATCACAGGAGATTAGGATTTTAGTCCCTAACCTGTAGCAGTGTAGTAAGTACACCAGTCTGGTGACTGCAATGGTCACAGAAGAGTAGGATTTTAGTCCCTAACCTGTATCAATATAGTAAGTACACCAGTCTGGTGACTGCAATGGTCACAGAAGAGTAGGATTTTAGTCCCTAACCTGTATCAAGGTAGTAAGTACACCAGTCTGGTGAATGTAATGGTCACAGAAGAGTAGGATTTTAGTCCCTAACCTGTATCAAGGTAGTAAGTACACCAGTCTGGTGACTGTAATGGTCACAGAAGAGTAGGATTGTAGTCCCTAACCTGTATCAATATAGTAAGTACACACAGTCTGGTGACTGCAATGGTCACAGAAGAGTAGGATTTTAGTCCCTAACCTGTATCAAGGTAGTAAGTACACCAGTCTGGTGACTGTAATGGTCACAGAAGAGTAGGATTTTAGTCCCTAACCTGTATCAATGTAGTAAGTACACCAGTCTGGTGTCTGTAATGGTCACAGAAAAGTAGGATTTTAGTCCCTAACCTGTATCAATGTAGTAAGTACACCAGTCTGGTGACTGTAATGGTCACAGAAGAGTAGGATTGTAGTCCCTAACCTGTATCAATATAGTAAGTACACCAGTCTGGTGACTGCAATGGTCACAGAAGAGTAGGATTTTAGTCCCTAACCTGTATTAAGGTAGTAAATACACCAGTCTGGTGAATGTAATGGTCACAGGAGAGTAGGATTTTAGTCCCTAACCTGTATTAAGGTAGTAAGTACACCAGTCTGGTGACAGTTCAGATCACAGGAGATTAGGATGTTAGTCCCTAACCTGTATTAAGGTAGTAAGTGCACCAGTCTGGTGACAGTTCAGATCACAGGAGATTAGGATTTTAGTCCCTAACCTGTATTAAGGTAGTAAGTCCACCAGTCTGGTGACAGTTCAGATCACAGGAGATTAGGATTTTAGTCCCTAACCTGTATTAAGGTAGTAAGTACACCAGTCTGGTGACTGTAATGGCCACAGGAGAGTAGGATTTTTGTCCCTAACCTGTATTAAGGTAGTATGTACACCAGTCTGGTGACTGTAATGGTCACAGGAGAGTAGGATTTTTGTCCCTAACCTGTATTAAGGTAGTAAGTACACCAGTCTGGTGACTGTAATGGTCACAGGAGAGTAGGATTTTAGTCCCTAACCTGTATTAAGGTAGTAAGTACAACAGTCTGGTGACTGTTATGGTCACAGAAAAGCTTGGATTCCGATCTGGATCACCATGCCTATATCCTCCTAGATTAGTCCTAAGAAGGACTGTTGTGGTCAGCAGCAGCAGTTTGCAGCCCTGCTCCAGATCTACCTATGAGGGCCGCAAATCTGTCCCTAAGCAGCAGCAGACACTCTCCCTACACTCACTGTCTGGATGCCTGTGTGCAGAGCACAGCGCGGCCGGGTCTTATAAAGGCTCGGTCACGCTGTGCAGTCCGGCCAATCACTGCAATGCCACAACTAACAGGGTTGTGGCATTGCAGTGGTCTGCCAGCCAATCCCTGCATGTTGGCTGGCTCTCAAAAGAGCGCCAACATGCAGAGATGACAACCACGAGCACAGCACGAGTATCGCGAGATTACTCGGTGCTCGCCGAGTAGCCCGAGTACAGTGATACTCGTGCGAGTACCAAGCAGCGCAGAGCATACTCGCTCATCACTATTTATAACCTGTATACGTTCTTAAAGACAGGGTATCTTCACTGAGCAGGTCTGAAGGATGATGTAGAGTAGACTGCTGTACAGTTACTGCTGTGGCTTGTTATCAGCCCTTGATGGATGATCCTATCTGGATTGCATGCAGTATACACCCTGGTAACAGGTTTTCCTTTTACTATTCTGTCCCCTACTGATGGCGTAATGCCAGTGCTGCAGTTATCAGTCCCTTAGATAATAGTATGCCCAGAACACTTACCCATCAGGGGAAAACAGATTTCAACTCGGCCAGTACGATGACTTGTAATAAGAAAGGAGAAAAGCTGTACATTTCTTCCAGAATCTTGTTTTAAATCCAACGTAACAGCAGGTAAAAGGAAATAATCTGTACAGGGTTACAGACATGTGAGATCAACAATGGCTTCTGCAATCTAACTGGAGAAGAAGGGAGGGACGTCTTATACAGAGGAAGAAACTACGGAACGAGGACAGGGGCAAACTTCATATCTAGCAAACAACAGGAATTTCCTGATTGGAGGAAATATATACAGTGCAAGAGTAGACATTACAGGTTGTTCCCGTTCGTGGGACACAACAATGTCAGTTAATCTGTGAAGGGCCTAACAGACAAAAACAGACGCTGTCACAGAGTGGACGTCTGTGATTGGCTTCTGGAGTAACCTGAAACCAGCCCATACATTTTAGCATCTAAAATGTATGGGCATATCCCAGGTTACTCAAACAGACAATCACAGATGTACATTCATGACAGCATTTTTGATTAGCTGTTGGGTCACTCACACATATAGTAGTGTAAAAATCAATAAATGATTAAAAAAAATTATGTAGCACTCCGCTGTATTTTTGATTCTCAGTACAGATAAAGCAGACTGCCACAGGCTGCCACCCCCAGCTGCCTGGCTTTACCTTGGCTGGCAATCAAAATACAGGGAAGCCCATTAATTTCTCTTTATTATTTAAAAAAATTATGTAAAAAAATGCATTGGCTCCCGCTGTATTTTAAATGCCAGCCAGGTAAAACCAGGCAGCTGGGGGCAGCCACCCCTGGAGATGGCGCATTCATCATAGTGTCATTTCCAGGTGCTTTACTTAGCTCATCCAGCGGTCCTGATGGTTTTGGCATGCTGGCAATAAAGGGGTTAATACCAGCTATGTATTCTCAGCTGGAACTAGTCCAAAATTCATGGTGTCACACCAAATTACACATGATCACCATGAATTTCTAGTAAACATTAAAAAACACAACACAGAGAAAAACATTTTTTATGAGACATAAAATAAAAACACATTTAGAGACTCCATCGTTATTAAAAAGAAAAAAAATCCTCAGTCTGATGTAGTCCAGAGGGACAGCTCTGCTACATTGCTCTGTATACATAAGCGTCTATAGAGAGTGAGAAGCAGGTTGATACTGACAGTGACAATCAAAGTACACCTGAGTTCATCGCTCGGGCCATGAACTCGGGTGAACTCTGATGTCACCGCGCGAACACTGCCAACACCGGCCGAAAATTGCTGAGTAGTGGAGTGAATACCACCGGAAGTTACTGAGCGGCCCCAGAAGTGGACAGCGGGATGGGAGGATGTGTCGTGGGACCGGTAAGTATAATCATTATGTTTATTATTAATTATATGCTTTATTTTACAGCCCCATTCCCCCATCCCATAACTGTAAAGTCCAAGTTCGATTTATCTCCGGCCCTAAACTTGGACTTTACAAAAAGCTTGGACGTGTCTCCCAATCCCAAGCATCGGAGGTTCGAACATCACTACTCGTGAATGTTGGCCTAATGAAGTATAAACAGGAAATGCACTTAAAGGGATCCTGTCACCCCCAAAACGCCTCATAAGGTATTAAAAGATGTCCCTAGAGCATATTAACACTTATCCTACACTCCTTTTTGCTCCTAAATGCATCTAGTGAAAATGTATAAAAAGTTATTAAACTCACTCATTAGCGATGTTAATGAGTGGCTACTGTATGCATAGTCACCCAGGCAGGCTCTCCCTCCTCATAATATCACGCCTTAATAGGCGTGATCTTCAACGCTGATTGAAATGCGCGCCTCCCCGCTCTCCTGTGTGTCGGCGTGGCTGCAGTGCTGCTGTCTGATGCGAATCGCGTCATTTCCGGCTTCGGGTGACGTATGTACACCCGCGCCGCTCTGTAATGGCTCCAGCACGAATCTTTTAATACCTTATGAGGCGTTTTGGGGGTGACAGGATCCCTTTAATACTTAGTCAGAACTTCTTTTGAATAAATTACTGCATCAATGCGGCGTGGCATGGTGACGATCAGCCTGTGGCACTGATGAAGTGTTATGGAAACACAGGTTGCTTTGATAGCAGCCCTCAGCTCATCTGCATTGTTGGGTCTCTCATCTTTCTCTTGACAACACCCCTATGGGGTAAAGGTCAGGCGAGTTTGCTGGCCACAGTGATACTGTGGTTAGTGAACCAGGTACTTTTGGGAGTGTGGACAGATGCCAAGTCCTGCTGGAAAATAAAATTTCCATCTCCAAAAAGCTTGTCGGCAGAGGGAAGCATGAAGTGCTCTAAAATTTCCTGATAGATGGCAGTGCTGACTTTGGTCTTGATAAATCTCAGTCAACCTATACCAGCAGAGCCATACATGGCTCCTCAAAACATCACTGAGTGTGGAAACTTCACACTAGACCTTAAACAGCTTGGATTGTGTGCCTCTCCACTCTTCCTCCAGGCTCTAGAACCTTGATTTGCAAATGAGATGCAAAATTAAGGCTACGTTCACACTCTGCGTATTTGCAGAGTTTTGCTGCGTATTCTTGCTTTTTACTGCATTTACGCAGTGCTTTTTTGCGAGCGCTTAAATGCAGTGAAACACAATTATGGAAATGCAGTCCAGCAAAACCTATGGGCTTTGCAGAATTGCGTTCACATATTGCGCTTTCCTGTGCTTTTTTACGCACGCGCTTTGAATGCAAAATCGAGTGCGTAAAAATAATAGACCTGTCAATTCTTTACGCAGTTGCATCTGTACTTTTCCCATAGCCCACATGAAAAAATGGGCCTGGAAAAGCACAGAGGAAAAAGCACAGAAAAGCGCACTGTGGTGAATCGGCCACCGAACCTGGCAGCTCCACAGCGCCTCCTGTTAAACCTAGGTCAGCCAGAGAACTGCCTGAGGATAAAGAAGGGCCGCAGCTGCCCTGCCTGTGCTGGTTTATTAAGGCGCCTCTCAGTGAGTGTGGTATATGCCTTCTAGTCCACAACCAGAAGCACATATAATCTCCTCCACCCTGTCACTGATAGAGGCGCCAAGCACAAATGCTGCCACCAGCTTCTCATTTAATATAAGTCCGGTCTGTGGTCGGGCTTATATCGGGTCAGAAACCAACCCAGGTAGCGTTAAATGAGCACACGGATGTGGGAATGCTTGATCAAGATAAAAAGAGCAACTCAAGATTAAATTTATATATTTATTCACCCTGATGGTACACTAGATATATTTACAGTTATTATTAATATGTTACAAATATTACAGCCATTTATGCAAACACAAGGATAAATGGAATAAACAGAATTACACACACATGTGATCAGTTACCTTAATGCTGATGGCACCACAAGGGCGGCGTGGCACCAATCTGTTCCTGGGGTATTGTCTGGCTTTGGTGGAATAATGTCTCTTCAGAAGAAATACAATATGGAGATGGGGCAGCTGATTTTTATACATTATGGGCTGACCCCTGTCTCCACCCATCTCGCACCTCTGGGCTGTCTCACAATTCCCACCCCTCTGAGGAGAGATATAGACACCCAAACTCTATTATCTGCCATAGCCTTGTCTGTGGGCATCGACGACGGAAGACAATGCTTTCATATTTTCAGTTATGATTTTATCTTCGTCTGGATATGAAACATGGCTATTCTGAGAGCATCCTACTAGCCCATATCACGTTTAGATGGCTTACAGTCATCGCACACATATGTAAAACGATGTGCGGTGACCGTCTGAATGTCGCAATTACATATCTATGCTTGCCATGTTTATAGACAGCATGGCTCATGAGATATTAACGTTATATTCACGACTCCGTCCAGTCTGTGTTGAAGAAAGGATTTCCTTTCCACTGGCATTACAGGGAAATTGCATTTGTCACTTTCTGCACATCCCAGCAGGGAGTCATCCTTTTCACTAGTTGCAGTATTGTATGGCCTGTTGGATGGCATCTACATGCTAATCATGCTAATTAATCTACCACCTGCCAGAGATGAATGGCCTCTGGCTACCCAGGGTTGGGGCTTATCTCTTTATGAGTGAGATGTGTCTTATGAAATTGCTTTCTGGGAGGAAATGGAATCTGCGGAATATGGCAATATTCCTTACCAATACTGCTTATTCATCACACGCACTATGTGTATGCAGTTGTGCTTTTTGCCGCATATGCGTGTAAAATAGCGCAACTGCAGAAAAAAGCGCAAAAAATGTGCATAGTGTGAACGTAGCCTTACTTTAATCTGAAAACAACAACTAGGATCACTTAGCAACAGTCCAGTTTTTTTTCTTCTTGACCAAGGTAAGATGCTTCTTGCGTTGTCTATTGGTCATTAGTGGACTGACACAAGGAATGTGACAGTTGTAGCCCATGTCCTGAATACATTTGTGTGTGGTGGCTCTTGAAGCACTGATCCCAGCGGTCCACTCCTTGTGAATCTCCCCCAAATTTTTGCATGGCCTTTTCTTAACAATCCTTTTAAGTCTGCAGTTATCCTGGTTGCTTGTGCACCTCTTTCTACTACATTTTTTCCTTACACTGAACTTCCATTAGCATGCTTGGATACAGCACTCTATTAACAGACAGCTTCTTTAGCAATGACCTTTTGAGGCTTACCCTCCTTGTGGAGTGTGTCAATGACTGCCTTCTTGAACAGATAGTTGGAAAGGAAAAGGCGCGCAATAGTATTTCTCTGTAAAGACACCAGTGAAGGAAGTAAAGTATACTGGGTTACCTTGATGGGTCTTCTACTATTTTCATATGTGATGTCCACGATATCAAAGATTTATGCTATTCAACAGTCCACCCACTTGTTGCAATCCAGGGGATAAATAGAAAAGAAAAGGGGCTTCAGACCGCGCTCCGCATCCAATAGATTAATGTATTTAGGTCACTTAGAATTCATATGGTGGCTTATTTCAACACGTCAAGGTTTATAATACATTCATCAGGAAAAACCACAAAATAGGATACACCTAAACCTTAAAACGCATTGAAATAAACCACCGCAGTCCAAAGTCCCCTTTCTTTTCTATATATGCCCTGAATGACAGCCTTCTGGACATCTGTCAAGTCAGTAGTCTTCCCAATGATTGTGTAGGCTACTAAACCAGACTAAGGCCGGCTTCACACTACGGCTGGAATCCAATCCGTGGCTGTCCACTTGAGGCAGACAGCCGCGGATCGGATCAGCACACAGAACTGGAGGGCTAATTTGCCATCCAGTCCGGTGTGCAGCCAGCGCAGCTACCGCCACTGATAACTCAGGACCACTGCTCGCAAGGAGCGAGCCGCGTTCCTGATCTGTTAGGAGGGGACAGCTCCATGGTGCTGAAGCTCAACGCTAGCCCCTCCTGACAGTTCAGGACCGCAGCTAGCTCCCCGCGAGCCGGTCCTGACCTATCAGCGGCAGCAGCTGCGTGCGGCTGCTCACCGGACCGGAGGGCAAATTAGCCCTCCAGTTCTGTGTGCTGATCCGGTCCGTGGCTGTTTGCCTCAAGCAGACAGCCACGGATCAGATCCCAGCCGTAGAGACCATTTTAAATGCTTAGTAAGCCTTTGCAGATATTTTGTGTTAATTTCTCTAATTTTCTGAGGTAGTGACGTTTTTGTTTTCATTGACTGTAAACCATAATCATCAACATTAACGGAAATAAATAAATGAAATAGATTACTCTGTTTGTAATGATTCTATATATTATATGCATTTCACTTTTTGTATTGAATTACTAAAATAAATTATCTTTTTGATGATATTCTAATTTATTGAGATGCACTTGTAGATTTTGACTTTAGACTAACTTTTGTATTAATCCCAACCTCCCACTCCTGGCTCCAAGACTTCTCCCGAGCTGCACCAATTCTCTGGAATGCTCTACCCCAAGAAATTAGGTCTATCCACAATTTACATAGTTTCAGGCGCTCCCTAAAAACACATCTTTTCAGAGCAGCCTATTTTGCTCCCTAATCGACATCACTTAGACATAACCTATTCATTCCATCAGACCCAAAAACATGACAAAGAATGGCTGGTGACTGCTCATGTAGGTTTTATGTATTCTCCATCTCCTCAAATTTCTGGGCCATCATTGTAAATAAGCCCCTGTGATTTGTGTAATCCCCACCTCGTTGTTAGATTGTAAACTCTTATGAGGAGGGCCATCATTATTTCTCTTTATTTATTGTATTGTTTGATAACTGTTACTTCAGACTGTTTGGATATGAACCTCTGAATTGTAAAGCGCTGATGAAAATCTACATTGGCTTAACCTCACGCGAGCTTCGTGTTCACGTGAGGGAACATGTTAGGGATATTGGAGCCGCCGCAAAGGTGGAGGATATCTCTCTATTGAAGACACTTTAAAATGTACCATGGGAGTAATCCCGAATCCCTAAGGGTACCGTCACCCCTGGAGACATCGCTGGCGATTTTGCAGGCGACGCAGGGGCGTGGCCTATGGTCAGTAACATTGGCGGCGAGTCGCCCCGTGTAAAGGGGCAATTTTGCGCCGAAAAATCGGCTGAGAGTGGCTGCCTTATTTTAGAGCGCTGCTGTGAAACCAGGCATGCACTCTCCGGCGATGTGTATGCATCGCCCCGTGTAACATGTTCGATTGGTGATGTTACAGGCGATGGGAGCCATAGGCTCCCATGTTACAGGATCGTTGCTAAGGTTTGTAGACACTAGTGATGGGCGAATCCTAAATTACTCGGAATCGCTTGACTCTAGCGAGTCCGAGCACAGGACTCGCTACTCGTTGCGAGTCTAGCGAGTCCAATGTTAATGAATGGGGAAGCGAGTAATAGCGAGTAGTGTGAGATTTACAAATCGCAGATGTGTCTCGGAAGCTTCAGCCTGAAGCAATCCTAGTTTTGTCATTTATTTGCATTGGACTCGTTTACTTTGTAAGTAATCGCTGGGAAACTCGCACAGATAAGATCCTGTCTGCTCAGTGTGCTGGCTGCCAGCTCCAGGGTCCTAGAGCCTGCCTGCTGCCTGATGTAGCAGAGCTGAGATTGTTCTCAGTCTGCTCATTCCCTGTGTACAGACATGAATGTCTGTGCACAGAGATGATGAAGCAGAGCTGAGATTGTTCTCAGTCTGCTCATTCCCTGTGCATAGACATCTATATCTATGCACAGGGGATGTAGCAGAGAGGACATCGCGTTTTGGACTGCGTCGGAAGAAGAGGATTTTTTTAATTAAAGATGGAGTCCCTAATGGCTTTTTTTTTTATTTCTAATAAAAAATTTTCTTTGTGTTGTTTTTTTTTAAAACAATTTAATAGAAATTCATGGCGGTCATGTCTAATATTGGCGTGACCGCCATAAATTTCGGGCTTAGGGCCAGCTGATAATACAAAGCTGGCCCTAACCTCTTTATTACCCAGCGTGCCACCGCTAACAGGGCCGCTGGAAGAGCGGGGTTCAGCGCCAGATAATGGCGCTTCAATGAACGAGCCATCTTCTGGGGCGGCTGCGGGCTGCAATTTGCAGCGGGGGGTGCCCAGAAAGCTTGGGCATCCCTGCGCTGCGGATTCCAGCCCCCAGCTGCTTAGCTGTACCTGGCTAGACATAGAAATTGCGCGGAGCCCCACGCATTTTTTTTAAATTATTTAATGAAATTCTGAGATTCTGACTCTGACTCTGACACTCTGACTCTGAGACTCTGACTCTGAAATTCATGAAATAATAAAAAAAAAATGCGTGGGGCTCCGCGCAATTTCTATGTCTAGCCAGGTACAGCTAAGCAGCTGGGGGCTGGAATCCGCAGCGCAGGGATGCCCAAGCTTTCTGGGCACCCCCCGCTGCAAATTGCAGCCCGCAGCCGCCCCAGAAGATGGCGCGTTCATTGAAGCGCCATCCTCTGGCGCTGAACCCCGCTCTTCCAGCGGCCCTGGTGGCGGTAGCACGCTGGGTAATAAAGGGGTTAATACCAGCTTTGATATACAAGCTGGTATTAAGCCCGAGATTCTTAATGTCAGGCCACGTTTGACCCAGCCACTAAGAATCTCCAATAAAGGGTTAAAAAAACACAGAGAAAAATTTTTATTTGAAATAAAACAAAAAGCCATTAGGGACTCCATCTTTAATTAAAAAAATCCTCTTCCGTCCGACGTAGTCCAAAACGCGATGTCCTCTCTGCTACATCCCCTGTGCATAGATAGATGTCTATGCACAGGGAATGAGCAGACTTAGAACAATCTCAGCACTGCTAAATCATCTCTGTGAGCAGGCAGGCTCTAGGACCCTGGAGCTGCACAGAGAAGACAGCTGGACTCGGCTCGCAATGTAACAGCAGTTATTTGCGAGTGTCCCTGCTATCACTGGCACAGTAGCGAGTTTCCCTGCTATCACTGGCACAGTAGCCGAGTCTAATGCAAACAATGGCAATCCTAGTTTTGTCAGCGTTTCTGACAAAACTAGGATTGATATTGATTTGCATTGGACTCGTGCGAGTAATCACTGGGAAACTCGCAGAGTACCGAGTCCTGCGAGTCCCTTACTACTCGCCGAGTAACGAGTCCTAGCGAGTAGATTCGCCCATCCCTAGTAGACACCCCAACAGCGACGTCGCCTGAAACATTGCCAAAGCATCGCCGGAGGTATTGCCGTGTGTAAACACGTGACGGCGACGCTGGCGGGGTGCCAAAAACGTGCGCGCTCCCTTGCGTCACCTGCGATATCTCCAGCGATGTCACCTAGTGTGACAGTACCCTAAGGATCTGTGGCATTGATTTGATCAGTGATGGAATTAGGGGGGAAAATTTGAAGAAAACCTTGGCGCAGCGTGAACTAAGGTGGATCGTCACCTTGGACATGATGTCGCCTAAAGGTCTAAATGAGACCATGAGTTCATCCCTTTTTATAAGGGTGGATCTCTTTTGTTGGATGTACCTCTTTACTTGTATGATTAATGATACATTTATTTTGGGTTAATATTTTTTGTCACGCATGTCACTAATGTCGCACTAGTAGATGTATGCTGTGTCTGTCCCCCAGGACCAATACACACTATACTGATGTATATGTGTATTTTTATTGTTTTTAATCCCAGTGGTAATTTTGCCCTTTGTGTCTTCATAGTGATCTTAATTTGGAGTCTTGGGAGCTCTTTCAGCCATGAAATTTCTGTAGTGTGATCTATGAGGCAGGATAAGGTAGAATGAAAGCCAACACAATATTAACCTATTGTTTATTCACCTTGTGTTTGTGTCATACTACATCGTATATGATTTACACTGTTCCCTGTGTGATTCCATCCCAGTTCCGCCCACCGTGGTGCCTGAGCACGTGCGCACTCTCCCTTCGCTATCTCCTCCATCCCCGCAGTGCCATCTGTCTCCAGCGTCTGGCCCAGTTACCTGGTTACCGCCGGGCTTCCTGGCTGACGTCGGTGATGCTATGTGGGTGGAGGCTGGTGGTGGCGGCGTGTGCGCATGCGCCAACTCAGGCGCCGCGATTTGCTGAACTGGGACATGTGACTGAACAAGCTGGAATTTTATGGTCCTGTATGTTAGATGAAGTGCATCCCCATGAAGAAGCACCTTACCAGATTTACAATACAACTTGTGAAACATACATAGGGGGTAACTTCATCCTGGGGCTCCGTCCCAGTCACTGTGTCTGCCTAGAGAACCCGGTAATGATTGCGGGCAGTACATCTAACTCAACTGTATGATTCCTTTATATGCACTTTACACACCTTAGGTGCTATTACTATAACTAAGGACCTTGCACTTTGTATCTGATGTACTAGCTATTTAATGGCCAATTGAATCTATCGTACATTATAGGTGTCGATACCACAGCAAAGTATTAGGCTGGTTTCACATCACGTTTTCCCGCAATCCGACGCTGTCCATTGTAAATCGGACAGCATCGGATCCGATTTTATAATCAGATGCGATCCGATTATAATAATATGGGAGTCTATGGGGATCGGATCGGATGGAAAATCGGATCCGATATCGGATTCGATTTCTGTATTGGCATAAGCAAGGAGCACACCACAATATGATTGAATGTAAAAGAGCAACTAGGTTTTATTAAACAACTGTGAGACAAGCAATATAAAATCACTTAAAATAAACATACAAAAGACATGGGGCCCAACATTCCTCAAGACAATATTGCGAGGAAGATTCTATATAATGACAGAAGGGTATTACCACAATATCGTGTGCAGATAACAGATAATTATAGAAGGATTACAAGATATGCAAAGTACGGTATGTTTATGCAAAAAAATACTCACTTATAAGGTACAGATAAACAGGCAAAATACTGTAAATATAGTATAGCAGACAGTATACAGAGCAATATATATTGCACTATTCCCAAATATGGTTGATAAGTATAACAATAAGGTGCATGAATAGTGCAACACCATAAATCATTGGCATCCAAACAACCAGAAGGGGATAAACCAAGCAAACCAAGCTGGGAGTGCAGAGGGACCTGTAAGTGGTTAATTTGCAAACAATTACTAAGTTTTGCACGAAATACAAGGGTAGTACACAGCAAATAAGTAGATACAAGCAGTATCAAGTACACGATTAATAAACATGCGGTCAGGTCCGTGTCACCATGCCAAGGGTAACCGAGCATATATCAATAGTCTATGATAGATGTATACAATTGCAGAAAAATAGTAATACTATTCCACAGATATAAAGTGTCTGACAATCTAGGTAAATGCAGTCACATAAATCCTATAGGTCCCAAAGGGAGAGGAATCCCATCAGTCAGAGTCAAAGTGGGGGCCCCCACGTCGCCTTTGGGAGGGCGACGTGGGGGCCCCCACTTTGACTCTGACTGATGGGATTCCTCTCCCTTTGGGTTAGGTGATGTGCCACTTTGCCATACCTGTTCTATGACATGTGCCACCTTGTGCAGTTTGTTACTGCTGCTATACAGGTTACTATCTCAGCTATTTCCACATATGTAGGTCCCTGAGAGTACTTTTGCACTTTTGTATTCTCCCAAGAAATAATGTACTCTTATTTGCTATAATTTGAACACATTCCATTATTCTTTACAGGGACCTATAGGATTTATGTGACTGCATTTACCTAGATTGTCAGACACTTTATATCTGTGGAATAGTATTACTATTTTTCTGCAAATGTATACATCTATCATAGACTATTGATATATGCTCGGTTACCCTTGGCATGGTGACACGGACCTGACCGCATGTTTATTAATCGTGTACTTGATACTGCTTGTATCTACTTATTTGCTGTGTACTACCCTTGCATTTCGTGCAAAACTTAGTAATTGTTTGCAAATAACCACTTACAGGTCCCTCTGCACCCCAGCTTGGTTTGCTTGGTTTATCCCCTTCTGGTTGTTTGGATGCCAATGATATATGGTGTTGCACTATTCATGCACCTTATTGTTATACTTATCAACCATATTTGGGAATAGTGCAATATATATTGCTCTATATACTGTCTGCTATACTATATTTACAGTATCTTGCCTGTTTATCTGTACCTTATAAGTGAGTATTTTTTGCATAAACATACCGTACTTTGCATATCTTGTAATCCTTCTATAATTATCTGTTATCTGTACACGATATTGTGGTAATACCCTTCTGTCATTATATAGGGTTGTAGGGCCCCTCGGGACAGGGGTACTCGGTACCGGACCGGATGGTGCCGGGGAAGTCACAGGTGGCTTGGTCCGGACCGTGTCCCGGGCTCGGCAATAAAAAGGGGATTATTTACAGGGGAAGTGTCAGTCAGAGACGCCACCCACTATATGCGGCCAGTAAGGGCCGCCGCTACTGCAGAACCTCCGGGGATGATGTAGTGGCAGCATAGATGGTATAGTTCCCGTGGGTAGAACTGTATTCCCCGGGGCAGTGATGGTATAGTCTATAAGGGGTATAGATGGTGGAGATGGGGTTAAATGACACACACTCACGTTTGGTAGACACTGGTGCAATTCTCCTTCTTTCCTGGTGATGCAGAGCTGACAGGCTTGTAGCAGGGGGAAGCTCTCTGTGCTGGATGTAAGGCAAAGGTCGCAATCAATACACAGACTCACAGTTTTGCTGTTTTCCAAAGCTTTACTGCTGATGTTATTGCAGACTATAGTCCACGGAGTCTGTAATGGGGCTGAGCTCTCTTCCCACCCTGTCCGGGGTCGTCAGCTTCCTTGTGCTGCACTGTGTGTGTGTCCTGGCCGCTGCTATTAGCTGAGCTGCTGGGACTTCTCACGTCTCTCTCTCTCTGTGTTCTGCTGGTACCACTTGGCTAGGCAACTTGAGTCCTCTGTGCTGTGCTGACCCCTCCGTGTTGCTTTGCACTGGTACTAGGGGCATCTAGAAATCCCACTGTTCCTGGATTCACTGTGCTGTGGGTGCCAGACACAGTAGCGGATCCGGTGTCCGTTCTGTGCGTTCTTCTGGGGTGAGTGAAGGTATCACTCCAGCTCCCAGACGTGTTCCTCAGTCTGTAGTTCTCTTGTTCCTCTGACCCTCACTAGGTCTGCACTAAGTTCTGCACTAACTCGTGCTCTTCACAGCCCTGCTCCGAGCTGAACTGAGCTCTCCCTCATGGGCAAGAGTATATAAGGAAGCAGGTTGTGCTCCCCCTCTTGGCCCAGAGGTGCTAGTGTTTGTCAGTGTGTAGTGGGGAGAGAACCCATGTGATGTTATTGTGGCACATTAACCCATGGGGTGCCACATGCCCCCTTAGTTAAATACACTACTCCGAGACTGTGGAAAAACAAGGAAACAAACAATTAAACACAATTAATATTGACAGAGACTTAAAAGGGAAAAAGTACAAAAATCACTAAAATGTGAAAAAGAGTTCAAAAGTTCAAAACGTCAAAAAGCAGTCTTTCCGGGGGTTTAGTCTATTTATTGCCTCCGGGCTGATAAGTATATTCACAAAAGAGTTCTTACCACAACCAGTCCGTGGTATATATGGTCCATAAATGAATAAGAAAAGTTCAAAGTTCATACAGGATAGTCTCTGTAGGTACTGGGCTTTTTTTTTAACGTTGCATTACCTATCTATATTGTTTACTGAATTCAATTTATATTCAAACAACATATTTACATTATACATTTAATTCTGCATTTTACTCTTTGTACCTAGCTGGTAACTGACCTTGTGTACTACGCTCTGATCTGCGCAATGTGGTTGGAGTTAATCTGATAGTGTGAGTAGACGTGTACCTATTTGGGGTGTTTGGTGGTATGGCAGATGGAGGTCTGACTGCAGGACTGGCAAGTTCACTGGGACAAGGAATTTGTTCTTCCTCTTCGGATTCTACTTCCAGTTCTTCAAGTCTTGGGTCTTCTTCTGGTAACACGGGTTCTGGTAACACAGGTTCTGGTTTTGGGTCCACCATCGAAGGGAATGCAATCATGGGTACGACAATTGCTCCATGATAATTTGGCCATGTTTTAGGGAAATCTCCTAGTACCGTGTGGAATACTTCTTCTTTTTCCTGGATAGGTTGGACCTGTACGGGTTCTATGACTTCAGGTGTCTTCAGGGTTTCAGGACACAATTTGAGCTGATCACGGGATACAATGGCTGAAGTTCTTCCTTCATCTTTGCTTATCAAACAGGTTTTAATATTGTCTAGATGAGATGGTAAGACTGTGTAAGGGACGGCTTCCCACTGATTATCCAGTTTGTTTGAGCGTCTCTTTCTCTTGAGAACTTGATCACCTTCTTGTAATGGCATTGCTTGAGCATGTTTGTTAAAGGTCTTCTCTTGTCTTGCTCTTGCTTGCTGTAAGTTCTTTTCTACACATTTTTGCACTTGTTGATACTGTTTCTGACGTATGGTATCCTAATCTGTTTCTTCTACTTCTGTATCTGGTTTTTCAATTCCCATTTCTAGATCAATTGGTAGCTTACCGGGTCTTGCGCGCATAAGGTATGCTGGAGTGCAGTTTGTAGAACTCACGGGGACATGGTTGTATAAGTCTACCAAATCAGGTAATTTATCTGGCCACTGGTTTCTTTCTGACTCTGGTAAGGTCTTTAACAGTTCAATTACGATATGATTCATCTTCTCGCATAAATAATTTGTTTGGGGATGATACGTTGTTGTGTGAAATCCAACTTTTTAGAAGAAAGACGGCACTCACCGGTGTAGTTTTCGTGCGTTTATTTCAGATCGCACATTACTTGGTGCAGGGAGGGGGACAGTGCTGAGGAGACGACGGCACCGTTTCGCGGGACCCGTGGAAGCGCATTGTAGCGCGAAACGGTGCCGTCGTCTCCTCAGCACTGTCTGAAATAAACGCACGAAAACTACACCGGTGAGTGCCGTCTTTCTTCTAAAAAGTTGGATTTCACGTTGTGCTATTAGGCGGGCACCGCCGGGTCTCTGGACTGTTACCTCCCTTGATGGCTGCTGCTCCCAGGAGATAGCACGCTCCGGTGCCCTATTCCTGCTGGTAATGTGTGTTGTTGTGTGAATCTTCTTACAACTGTACATATTGCAGAACTCCTTGAATAATTCTGATTCAAAAGCTGGACCTTGGTCTGCAAGGACTTGTTCTGGGTAACCATGCGGTCTACAGAAATGCGTCTGGAATGCTTTTGCTGCCGTCTTTGCTGTCAGATCTTTGACTGGTACCACCACTAAGAAGCGTGAGTAATGGTCCATGATGGTTAAGGCATAGACACAGCCTGACCGGCTTGGTGACAACTTGACGTGGTCTAACGCGACTAACTCAAGTGGCTGCTTGGTTACTATTGGCTGAAGTGGAGCTTTCTGTGGATTTTTCCTTCTGAGGTTGCATGCGGCACATGCTCTACACCAACGTTCAATTGATCTTCTCATGCCAACCCAATAGAATCTTTCTCTCAGGATTGCTTCTAACTTCTTCCATCCGAAATGACCTGCACTGTCATGGTACGCTCTTAAGACCATTTGGATGTCTTGCTTGGGCACGATTATCTGCCAGACCAGTTCATGTGTCTTGGGATTGGTGAACCTTCTGCAGAGCTTCCCTTGATTCAGGAACAACTTGCCTCTCTCCTTCCAGAGCTGTATAGTCTCAGCTGGGGCATTCTGATTCGGGTATGCACCTTGTCGCGTAAGCAGTTCTTTCACTAGCTTCACAGCTGGATCAGTATCTTGGGTATAAGCCCATCCGTGGGGTCTTAACGGGTTGAGGTTTACTTCCTGCTCTCTTTGACAGATGCCGGGTTGATAATCTTCTACCTTTGAACGATGAAAGGCCGGTAGTTTAATCTCTTCCAACACTTCCGGTTCCTCTTCCACGTCTCTCAGGTGTGGCATCCTGGATAAGGCATCTGCGTTCCCATTCTTGCGGCCTGCCCGATATTTGATGACAAAGTTGTAATTAGATAGCCGGCTATCCATCGCTGCTCCAGAGCTCCTAATTTTGCTGTATCCAGGTGAGTCAACGGGTTGTTATCCGTGTAGATGGTGAATTCTGCACCCGCCAGATAGTGTTTAAAGCGTTTCGTCACAGCCCAAACTACTGCCAGTAGTTCTAACTTGAAGGAGCTGTAATTCTCGGGATTTCTTTCTGTAGGCCGGAGCTTCCTGCTTGCAAAGGCAATAACTCTCCCTTTGCCTCCTTGCTTCTGTGACAATACTGCTCCCAGTCCCACGTTGCTGGCATCCGTGTAAAGAATGAACGGTTGATGGTAATCAGGGTATGCCAGAATCTCTTCTCCCGTCAGTGCACTTTTCAGCTTGTTGAAGGAATCTTCCTTCTCTTCATTCCACTGGAACGGAGGATTACGGGGTGACTTTCTTGACTGTCCTACCAGGATGCCTTGCAGGGGAGCTGCTAGCTTCGTGAATCCTCTGATAAATCTTCTATAATAGCCTACCAGGCCCAGGAATTGCCTCACTTCTTTCACGTTCGTAGGTCTTGGCCAATCCCTTTTCACGGTGACTTTATCAGGATCCGGTGCTACTCCCTCTGAACTTACAACGTGTCCCAGGTACTGTACCTTTGGTTTTAGAAGGTGACGCTTGGATGGCTTGATCTTCATGCCATATTTCGATAAAGCTTCGAACACTTCTGCCAGGTCTTGTAGATGTTGCTCATACGTCTTCGAGTAGACTATGACGTCATCTAGGTACAGGAGGACAGTTCCAAAGTTCTTGTGTCCTAGGCAGCTCTCCATCAGGCGTTGAAAGGTCCCGGGTGCGTTGCAGAGTCCGAACGGCATACAATATAACACACAGAGGCCCATCGGCGTGGTAAACGCTGTCTTCTCCTTGTCGGCCTCGGCCACAGGAACCTGCCAGTACCCACTAGTCAGATCAAGGGTGGAAAAGTAGTTAGCAGATTTTAATGCAGCTAATGACTCCTCAATCCTAGGTAATGGGTATGCGTCCTTATGTGTGATGCGATTAATCTGCCGGTAATCTATGCACATTCTCATGGTCCCGTCCTTCTTTTTAACTAACACTAGAGGTGCTGCCCAGGGGCTACAACTGTCTCTTATTACCCCTGCAGATTTCATTTCTCTGAGCATGTCTTTGGTGGTTTGGTAGTGAGCTGGTGGTAATGGTCTATACCTCTCTTTTATAGGTTGATGATTACCTGTGGGTATAGTGTGCTCTACCCCTTTAATCTGCCCAAAGTCTAACAGGTGTTTACTGAATATTTGTTCATATTCCTTCACTACCCGGTATACTCCATGCTTGTGACGGGGAGGTGTAGAACTGGTACCTACATGCAACTTTTGGCACCAATCCTCCAGCTTCTCTCTTGAGCCATTGTCATCCGCCTGACTTGACGGGTTCAAGGGCTCGACGGCTGTGATGTTGTTGTTATCAACCGTGTACAACTTAGCCATGGTAGCATACTTAGGTAATGTGACCTCATCTTCTCCGCAGTTTAATAGGCGTAATGGCACTCTTCCCCTGTGTACGTCAACTACTCCTCTAGCAGTGAGTATGGTCGGTCTGCTGTCTGAGTACACGGGTTCTACCAGGGCCTGATAGTCTCGCCCTTTAATGCCTATTGCGGCTCTACACCAGACCAACATTTCAATTTTGGGAGGAATTACAATGGGTATTGGATCACTTACTCGTACACTGCCGATCTCACCTCCGGAGATTTCTACCTGTTGCTTCAACATCAGGGCTTTGATCTCTTTGTGCAGAATAGTGATGGGCAAATCCTACATTACTCGGACTCGCTTGACTCTACCGAGTCCGAGCCCGGGACTCGCTACTCGTAGCGAGTCTAGCGAGTCCAATGTTAATGAATGGGGAAGCGAATAATAGCAAGTAATGTGTGATTTAAAAATCGCATATGTGTGTCGGAAAGCGCTCGCATTGCCGTGTCGGAAGCCCCACTGGCAACTGTATTTTGCTGCTGTCTCCGAGGCCAAAGTCGCATGTGTTGGAGGCGAGGCAAGCTACTTTCTGCAGCAAACCCCATGCTTTGTGCAAACAGGAAATAAGCCGACTCGAGCTTCCTGGCTGGACGCGCAGAAAGTCACAGCGAGGAAGCATGGCTCCTGTCGACACCCTGCAATTAATTGCTCTGGTGGAGGCTCGGCCCCTGCTTTGGCTGCCCACTGACCCTGCATATGGGGATAATGTCCAGCGGACTACGGCCTGGAGGGAGATCGCACAGGGCGTTTTCCCAACGTTTCATCGTTGTGGCCATGATGTGCAGACCAATATGGGTGAGTTAAATGTGTTCACACGTTATATTGCATTTACCGTATATAGTCGTGTATAAGCCGACCCGTGTATAAGCCGACCCCCCTACTTTAGCCCCAAAAAAGTGGGAAACCATATTGACCGCCATTCTTGTATACAGCGGCTATCACTGTTAGACATCCCCCCAGCAGAGTATACAGCTCCACCTGCAGAGTATACAGGGCCCCCCAGTGTGTATATATGCCACCGATATTAGGGTATACAGCCCCCCCGTGGGTACACAGGTCCCCCAGCACTGGGTATACATGGCCCCCAGTGGTTATACAGGGCCCTCATAGTAGGGTCTACAGCCCCCCCGTGGGTATACAAGACCCCAGCAGTGGGTATACAGGGCCCCGTGGGCATACAGGGACCCCATAGTAGGGTATACAGGGCCCTCAATGTGTTATAATGCGCCGTTGCATGGTTGCCTATATTTGGATGGGTTCACAATAGTACACTTAGTTTAAGGGCTGTTCCTCCTGGCTCTGAAGGCCAGGGGGTTGGGTGTATATAAATACCACTAATGAGCGGAGGCTGGTGCCCGCACTATTACATTCTCTATGCGTTGACATGTGCCCTGCCCCATTTGTGATTGTGGCCACGTGAGCTCAATGTCCGTAATGCTGTTGATGATGTTCCACACTGTCGTTTCCATGTGCCTTGTATACACATTTCACACACAACATCATTAAAATGTTATTGTTGATTTGTACACATACTTTTAGTGTTTCAAATGTTAAAGAGGTCTAAACCCGGTTTGAAATCATTTCACAGTTGACCACATTATGAAGCGCTGGAGGAGCTGCCGCGACCAATTTAAGCGGCAACACCGGAGGATCATGGAGGGGGGCCCGGAAGCTGGTCACGGGATCATATATTGCCACTATGAACGGCTGTCATTTCTGGAACCGGTGGCCCGTATGCCAAGGTATGTGTCTGCCGCACTGTTGTTTACTATTATTGTTATTATTATTTTTTAATATAGCGCCATTAGGTTCCATGGCACTTTACATGAGGATAAGGGTTAACGACAAAAAACAGTCCATGAAGACAATCAGGTCATACAGGTACAAGAGGAGAGGACCCTGTCCACGAGGGCACACAATGTACGTATGAAGCTCTATAATGAGTGTGCTGGTTTACATACCCACACAGGGGTTTGTTTCTGCCATGGTGCAACACAATTCTATTACCTTTGGCAATGATCCAGGACATACACATTTATAGTCACATTGTGACGTTTGGACAAATAAGCAATGTTCTGCAGGGTGGTCAGACACAATGTTCCGTGACCTCACAATTAGCTATTATTGTTGGCATGTTTGTGGAACAAAGCCATGTTCTTCCCTCCAATGGCCTCTAAGGTGTGTGGCCCTGTCTGGTTTGCCTGTCATAAGCCTCAGTTGTATCAGTTCCTAATGGCCTCGACTTGCATAAGGGCCACATACATCCCTACACATTTAGTTGTGGGTGTTTTTTTCAGCAAAATAACGTTGCAAGGATATACCCCTTTTGCACTAAACTGTTTGTACACCATCCCAGATTGCTGACACATTCACACACATTTCAGAACATACCCTGTATCACTACAAATATGTGTGGTTCAGTTTTCCCATGGGTTTATTTGGGGCTGCAAGGTGATGGTGTAGATATTAGGGCCCACATGTGAATTTTACTTTTTTTGTCGTTAACTCATGGCCACATTACGAATCCTCCGGAAAAGATAGCGTATTAATGCTGTATTAAATCAAACTAAAGAGGGCCATATTTTAAGTGCAACAGCCTTTTATGTCCAAGGTCCTTTAGGAAACCCGAGGTTTGTCCTTGCTGTTCCCGTTTTTTTGTTCGGCCCCGTTGGAATAACTAAAACTGTCCATCTGTGCATACCACCTTGTTTGGCACCAACAATGTGTGACCTGCTGCTCAAAGACAACCCCATACTCTATGTCCATTACAGTCGTTTCAAATCCCAAGCCATCTGTTTGGTGTGTTTTATTTACCAAGACATTCCTGATTAGCATACATGGCAGCAACAAGGAGTGTAGGCCACTAACGCCAAATGCTCATGTGTCACCTATGCTGCAGGACTCCATTTCCTGTCTTGCTCACCTGCCCTATAGATCTGGGTTATGTGCATTGAGACCAAGGCCGTCCACACTGTGTGTTTTTGTGTCCATCTGATGGCAAACAACCCTGAATAATGTGTTTGCCTCACAGTGTCAGGCTATAGCTTTGTCCACATAAAGTTTCCACAAAAAGTCAACACAATAGTTGTGGCCACTAATATGTCTTCAAGTGACTACATAGCTGTCCTGCCTAAGTCAGGGCACAGTGTAATAGTGCAGACTAATTTTAAAATTTGTAATGTAATGGCAAAAAATCGTGGAGCAACAGTACCCACACATACAATATAGTTTGAGGCATGAGCCAAAAATGTCATTAATTTATTTGCTGCAATTCCATCTTAAGGGCAACAATGAAAAGACACAGAATACACAGATACACTGAGTCAAAAAAGCGTGCACATGTTATGTTTGGCCTATGGTTTTGTTTCCAAAGTCAACCCATTCACCAAATGTTTTTTATATTTACCCACAGAGCTGCTCACTTTCGGAGGCGGCGTTGGAACCCGCCACCACAGCTGCCTGAGGAGGGGAGGGAGGCCCCTCAACCCCCACCAGATGAGGAGGAGGGAGTAGCACCACCACCACCACCGCCACCACCGCCACCACCACCACCACCGCCACCGCCGCCACCACCACCACCACCTTTGGGGCCGCAGAGACAAGAAGAGGAGGATGAAGGGCCACACCAGCGCCCTCCAGTGCCGACTGCCAGCAGCAGTGTGGGGAGTCACTGGAACCCCAGCAGCCCTGCTCTGATCCCGGGGGCACCACAAGACCGCAGAGGACAGTGTAGTGCTGACTTTGCCCGCAGTCTCATACCGTTCTTGGATGACATTCCATTCGAGAGACGACTGCGGGCATGGTCAGCAATACACATTGTCCTCGATGCGTGTAGGCCCCCAAACCATCCTGGGCAGGTGTTTGATTTTTTGGAGGAGTGGCGGCTCAGCAGATCAAACATCCTGGACAGGGCCACACCCCGGGACAGGTATGTTGCGACCCAGAGGTGGTGTCCAAGAATCAGGGGCCTACCAAGCCAAGGCCAACCGGCCCAGATGCCCCAGCCTACAGGCTTCCAACCACTGGGTGAGGTACTGCATGGGGCCCTGGACCTACTCAACGAGCAGGGTGATGGTGCCACGTTACAGCCAAGGCCGGAGGATGCGGCAACCTACCACCAGCTGTAGACCCCTTTTTTTTTTTTTGTTTATTTTTTGTTCCTGTGCATTGCACAATTTCTTTGTTATGTTATTATTTGTTTTTACAAAGTTTAAACCCAAAAAAAAAAAAAAAAAATTCTGACATCTTTGCCATTATGGCGAAATAATACCCAGTTGACAAAAACTGCTTTGTGTCTGTCTTTTTTCAGGGAATGGATGTGTAGGTTTTTTTTGTGGGTGGGCTTAAAGTCATCATCATTAGCAAGTACTTTACGGCCCGCATGGCGCATGAAGGCACCTTGGTTATTATGTGGAAAATCATGACTGCACATACAAATGTTGCTGACAAATAAATAGTGCCTGTGTTTGTGGGGGGGTTACTTAATGACTCGGTATGGCAACAACACTGGGAACATAGATGCGATAGGCTGGGACGTCTACTTGCAACAGAGCGCGTCTACGCGTTATCTCCGTAGCGTACAGTGGGACCCTTCGCCATGCTCCAGCAGGATCTTAGTAAAAGCCACGTTTTCGATGCAGGCATAGGCCTGTTGCCACAAAAAATTAGCCCAAGGGGCGAGATCAACTCTATTTTGAAGTTGAGGAGGGCGCGTGGCCCATACTATTTCCTTGTCCTGAGAGCATAGTACAAGCAACGTATTCGATGCAGGTATAGGCTTGTTGCCTCTAAAAATTAGCCCAAGGGGCGAGATCAACTCTTTTTTGAAGTTGAGGAGGGCGCGTGGCCCATACTATTTGCTTGTCCTGAGAGCATAGTACAAGCAACGTATTCGATGCAGGTATAGGCTTGTAGCCTCAAAAAATTAGCCCAAGGGGCGAGATCAACTTTATTTTGAAGTTGAGGAGGGCGCGTGGCCCATACTATTTGCTTGTCCTGAGAGCATAGTACAAGCAACGTATTCGATGCAGGTATAGGCTTGTAGCCTCAAAAAATTAGCCCAAGGGGCGAGATCAACTCTATTTTGAAGTTGAGGAGGGCGCGTGGCCCATACTATTTGCTTGTCCTGAGAGCATAGTACAAGCAACGTATTCGATGCAGGTATAGGCTTGTTGCCTCAAAAAATTAGCCCAAGGGCGAGATCAACTCTATTTTGAAGTTGAGGAGGGCGCGTGGCCCATACTATTTGCTTGTCCTGAGAGCATAGTACAAGCAACGTATTCGATGCAGGTATAGGCTTGTAGCCTCAAAAAATTAGCCCGAGGGGCGAGATCAACTCTATTTTGAAGTTGAGGATGGCGCGTGGCACATACTATTTGCTTGTCCTGAGAGCATAGTACAAGCAACGTATTCGATGCAGGTATAGGCTTGTTGCCTCAAAAAATTAGCCCAAGGGGCGAGATCAACTCTTTTTTGAAGTTGAGGAGGGCGCGTGGCCCATACTATTTGCTTGTCCTGAGCGCATGGTACAAGCAACGTATTCGATGCAGGTATAGGCTTGTTGCCTCAAAAAATTAGCCCAAGGGGCGGGATCAACATTTTTAAAATTTATGCAAGGCACTTGAGCCAAACTATATGTTTTATTTCAGTTTGAGAAATGCCCACAATGCAGGCATAGGCTTGTTGCCTTAAAAAATTCAGCCAAGAGACTGTTTTGGATTGTCTGACATAATTCAACGGTCAAAAAACATCACAAGTGCATGCATTATTAAAGTAACATTACTGACACTGATTGTGTAGTTTTGTTGTCATGCAGCAAGTGTAGCAGGAACATTATTTATCCAATCTTCTTAGCAGAGGGACATTGTTTATCCTTTGTGTCAGAAGAGGACATAATGTTTAAACCGCACTGAGCCAAACGTAACAAATTTGAAAATGTCCCTCTAGGTTTGGGTACTGTCGTCTGAAGGGGTTAAGAACTTTGATGATATCCAGTCCTTGTTAAACTTAATGAGAGTGAGTCTGTCGGCATTTTCTGTTGTCAGCCGTGACCTTCTATCAGTGACAATTCCCCCAGCGGCACTAAAAACACGCTCTGATGTCACACTAGCAGCTGGGCAGGCCAGCAACTCCAAGGCATACAAAGACAGCTCAGTCCAAGCGTGAAGCTTGGAAACCCAGTAATTAAAGGGTACAGAGGGGTCGGTTAAGAAGCTGGTAGTGTCACACACATACTCGTTCAACATGTTTGACAATGTTTGTCTCCTAGACAAGGGGACCGTAGGCACAATCCGTTGCAGATTGGAAGGTCTGTTAAACATCGCCCAGTTGGTGGACATCTTACCACCACCTCTTCTTGACAATGTGGCAGTTTGTGTTCGAACCAAAGGCTGCTGTGGCAAAGAGCTGCTTGTTCGTGGTATAGCGGAGTCAGATGGTGAAATTGACATTAAATTGTCAACCACCACACTTTTGAAACAATCCATCGTTAAGCCCCTTGGTGACTGCAACAGCAGCGATGGAAACTTGTCTTTGTAGCGTGGGTCAAGGAATGTTGACAACCAGTAGAGGTCGCTGTCATAGATGTTAATGACGCGTGGATCCTGGGACAGACATTGAGACATGAAGTCAGACATGTGTGCTAGGCTACAAAGACTCATGTCTTCTGTGTCACCTGACTGATGAACAATAGGCATCATGGTCTCAAAATCGGTCTCCGCCTCCTGCTCTTCAGCCCACCCATGCTGTACCGACATAAAACTGGGGTTGGGAGTTCCATCAGGGTGCACCTCAGTACCATGGAGAAATAAATCGTCTTCATCTTCCTCATCACTGTTTTGTTCTGCAGCCAATGTTGCCGGCTGAAATTGGCTTTGCTGGCTCTGATCCTGGATGTTAAAATGTGGATCCATAGCCCTCTGCTGTGCCCTCAATGATTCTGTTTTAAGATTCAGGAGAGAATCTTTAAGCAAACACAGCATGGGGATGGTGAGACTAATAATGGACTCATCACCGCTGACCAGTTTTGTGCAGTAATCGAAGTTCTCTAGAACCTCGCAAAGGTCAGCGATCCAGACCCACTCCATCGTACCAATGTGTCTTGTATTACTTCCTGGGTGACGGGCATGTTGCAGCTGATATTCCGCTATAGCCCTCTGCTGCTCATTGAACCTAGCCAACATATGGAATGTAGAATTCCATCGTGTGGGCATGTCGCAAATTAATCTGTGTTTGGGCAAATTAAATTGCTGTTGAAGGGCAGATAGACTTGCAAGTGCCGTTGATGAATGTCGGAAATGTCCGCAATTTCTACGCACCTTCTCTAGTAGATCAGATAACTCTGGGTAATTTTTCAAGAATTTCTGAACTACAAGATTCAGTACGTGAGCCATGCAAGGCACGTGTTGAAGTTTACCGAGCTTTATTGCTGCAACAAGGTTTCGTCCGTTATCACTGACAACAAGACCTGCTTGTAGCTGCAGTGGGGCCAGCCACTCATCTGTCTGTTGTTTAACACCTTTCCACAGCTCGTTTGCAGTGTGAGGTGTGTCACCTAGACAGATGAGCTTAAGAAGAGCCTGTTGTCGCCTGGCTGATGCAGTACTGCAAAGCTCCCAACTTTGACGTGATGTGGCGGACAAATCAGCAGTGGTCAAGGAAGTTGAAGACGCACATTGTGTTGTAGAAGTATATGAGGCCGCGGACACCCGGAATGATGCTGTGCCCGCTATTCGTGGAGTTGGTAGGATCGCAGATATTCCACTATTACACTTTGGGACACTCTCGACAAGGTTGATCCAGTGAGCTGTCAGGGATATGTATCTGCCCTGTCCACAAGTACTTGTCCAGGTATCAGTTGTCAGGTGAACTTTTCCGCTCACAGCATTTGTCAGTGCACGCTTCAAGTTGTTAACCACGTGCAGATGTAGCGCGGGTATGGCAGTACGTGAAAAAAAATTGCGACTGGGGACAGTGTATCGTGGTGCTGCCACAGCCAACAACTCCCTAAAAGCCTCAGTATCAACAAGCCTAAATGGCAGCATTTCTACAGCTAACAGCTTAGAAATTTGCGCTGTCATTTGTCGAGAAAAAGGGTGTGTGGATGGGTGTTTCCGCTGCCTCTCATACAGCTGTGGAACAGACAACTGGACAATTGGCGCAGACTCACAAGTCACTTGACTACTGTCATATCTCTGGTCTAATGCAGCTTGTGGTGAGATCGTATGAGTAGGAGCTGCTGCATGAACAGTAGATGGTGAAGGACGATTCTGAAGTGGCATAACGGTGTTGAGGTCAGAAGGCCCTGCTGTCGAACCCTGATGGGCCAACCACTGACTAGGGTGCTTAAGAGTCATGTGTTTTCGCATACTGCTGGTGCTCAAGTTTACTTTGCCCTGGCCTCTGCTCAGCCTGGCATAGCAGATGTTACATATAACCACATTTGGTACTGATGGGCTATCTTTGAAAAATTTCCAGACAATGGATGTTCGTCCTTTAGGTTGTGGTGTAGGAACTGAAGGATGAGTCTGGCCAACACAAACTGTAGACACATTTTGGCCAACTGTTCTTAAAGTTGGGGCAACAGTTGGTACAGTTTGTGCAACAGTTGACACAATTTGGGCTACTGTTGTCACAGCTTGGATTCGGGATAAAGGAGTAAGCCTGGGTGCTTTAGGCGGTGGTACATAACCACTTTCCTCCTCCTGGCTGCTCTGTTGGCTCTGCATGTCAAGTGTCCAGGTTGGATCAGTGGTCTCATCATCCACCCCCTCCTCCTCAAAGTCATCTGGATAACGTGACTGGTCAGGCTGGCCAGATGAGATGTGTGTCTCATCATCATCATCATCCTCCACCTCCTGAGACGGCCTATGGCTTTGTTGAAAGGGACGTTCTTCAGGACGAGGTGAATCCAAACTTTGTCCATAGATGGAATGTACGTCTGGTTCAAGTATCTGTTCAGGCAGTGACAAAGAAAGGTCCGGTTGTCTGAATGGCTGATAAGAACCAAATAAATCTTCCGAATGCCCAAGTTCGCGGTCTAAATTTTCCTCCGTCTGGCGATGGCTTGAGGAAATAGGAAGATTTTGTGGATTAGATGACCCCGCGTTGTCAGTAGCGGCACTTGAATATGGTGTCAAGGATGATTGTGTGCTGCCAGAACCCGTGGTTGATGTCTTGTCAGCCATCCAAGATGTTATTTGGTCTTGATCTTCCGGCCTCAAGACACGTTTCGGTTGAGTACTGGGAAATTTAGACAGCAGGAAGGTGGATCGATCAATCCTTGTCTGTCTACTTCTACCAGTGCCTTGTTGTTCACGACTGCTAGGGCCCCGACCTCGTCCCTGTCCCTTAGCAGACTGGTTTTTGGGAATTTGGTGTTTTTGGGACATTGTTGACAAATGCACAGCCACCGAGATGGAGTTTGGTGTTGCTGCAGGCGTCACTTACTGGCGGGTTAAGTGTGTGCTAACACTTGACAGTGAAGCACTACACTATTCCCTGAAAAAATTAGAAAGTGCGCACAGCCACCGAGATGGAGTTTGGTGTTGCTGCAGGCGTCACTTACTGGCGGGTTAAGTGTGTGCTAACACTTGACAGTGAAGCACTACACTATTCCCTGAAAAAATTAGAAAGTGCGCACAGCCACCGAGATGGAGTTTGGTGTTGCTGTAGGCGTCACTTACTGGCGGGTTAAGTGTGTGCTAACACTTGACAGTGAAGCACTACACTATTCCCTGAAAAAATTAGAAAGTGCGCACAGCCACCGAGATGGAGTTTGGTGTTGCTGTAGGCGTCACTTACTGGCGGGTTAAGTGTGTGCTAACACTTGACAGTGAAGCACTACACTATTCCCTGAAAAAATTAGAAAGTGCGCACAGCCACCGAGATGGAGTTTGGTGTTGCTGCAGGCGTCACTTACTGGCGGGTTAAGTGTGTGCTAACACTTGACAGTGAAGCACTACACTATTCCCTGAAAAAATTAGAAAGTGCGCACAGCCACCGAGATGGAGTTTGGTGTTGCTGCAGGCGTCACTTACTGGCGGGTTAAGTGTGTGCTAACACTTGACAGTGAAGCACTACACTATTCCCTGAAAAAATTAGAAAGTGCGCACAGCCACCGAGATGGAGTTTGGTGTTGCTGCAGGCGTCACTTACTGGCGGGTTAAGTGTGTGCTAACACTTGACAGTGAAGCACTACACTATTCCCTGAAAAAATTAGAAAGTGCGCACAGCCACCGAGATGGAGTTTGGTGTTGCTGCAGGCGTCACTTACTGGCGGGTTAAGTGTGTGCTAACACTTGACAGTGAAGCACTACACTATTCCCTGAAAAAATTAGAAAGTGCGCACAGCCACCGAGATGGAGTTTGGTGTTGCTGCAGGCGTCACTTACTGGCGGGTTAAGTGTGTGCTAACACTTGACAGTGAAGCACTACACTATTCCCTGAAAAAATTAGAAAGTGCGCACAGCCACCGAGATGGAGTTTGGTGTTGCTGTAGGCGTCACTTACTGGCGGGTTAAGTGTGTGCTAACACTTGACAGTGAAGCACTACACTATTCCCTGAAAAAATTAGAAAGTGCGCACAGCCACCGAGATGGAGTTTGGTGTTGCTGCAGGCGTCACTTACTGGCGGGTTAAGTGTGTGCTAACACTTGACAGTGAAGCACTACACTATTCCCTGAAAAAATTAGAAAGTGCGCACAGCCACCGAGATGGAGTTTGGTGTTGCTGCAGGCGTCACTTACTGGCGGGTTAAGTGTGTGCTAACACTTGACAGTGAAGCACTACACTATTCCCTGAAAAAATTAGAAAGTGCGCACAGCCACCGAGATGGAGTTTGGTGTTGCTGCAGGCGTCACTTACTGGCGGGTTAAGTGTGTGCTAACACTTGACAGTGAAGCAATACACTATTCCCTGAAAAAATTAGAAAGTGCGCACAGCCACCGAGATGGAGTTTGGTGTTGCTGCAGGCGTCACTTACTGGCGGGTTAAGTGTGTGCTAACACTTGACAGTGAAGCACTACACTATTCCCTGAAAAAATTAGAAAGTGCGCACAGCCACCGAGATGGAGTTTGGTGTTGCTGCAGGCGTCACTTACTGGCGGGTTAAGTGTGTGCTAACACTTGACAGTGAAGCACTACACTATTCCCTGAAAAAATTAGAAAGTGCGCACAGCCACCGAGATGGAGTTTGGTGTTGCTGCAGGCGTCACTTACTGGCGGGTTAAGTGTGTGCTAACACTTGACAGTGAAGCACTACACTATTCCCTGAAAAAATTAGAAAGTGCGCACAGCCACCGAGATGGAGTTTGGTGTTGCTGTAGGCGTCACTTACTGGCGGGTTAAGTGTGTGCTAACACTTGGCAGTGAAGCAGCACACTATTCCCTGAAAAAAATTATTCAGTGCGCACAATTAGTCGCAGAAGTAGGTGGCGTACGTGCTATTTGCAGCTAGGAGAGCAGCAACGCACTGTTCTGCCACAGACAAAATAACGCTGAAGGGGTTTTTAGGACCCAAAATCTATCAGCTGGCAAAAAATTGTAAATAGTACCTCAGCTAAGCCTCTCACTTCAGCTATTAGAACAGCTGAGTGAGTAAGCGAAGCTATGAGGTCGCTCCTGTGAACACTGTAAAGGCTGCAGCTCCCTGATTCCCTGCCTGCCTACAGTGTCACAGTACACAGTACTCCTCTGTCCTCCTGCTAGCTCTCACAAGAGCTGTTTGGGGTTAATATAAGGAATCTTGAAGTTCCCTACACTCACTGACAATCCCTATGATCTGCTCCAGAATCTACCTCACCCTGTTCTAGCTCAGATCTTCAGAGAAATGTGCTCAAAATGGCGGTGGCAAGGCTTATATACAGCCTTGCCTGTCATCGATGACATAGCCATCACGATGGACAGAAGCCAATCATAGTAATGCCACAAGAAGAGGGCTGTGGCATTACTGAATAAGATTGGCTAACATCCTTGTCCATCTTCACAAGTTTGTCTGACCTAACACACTAGGCTGTCTCGGAAGATTTGTCGGAACATAACAGATTCTGTATTCGCGAGTCCCGAATACAGAATACAGGACTCGGATTCGTAGACTCGCTAGGATTCGCTAGGAGTCGCTACGACTCGCTCGGAATCGCTACTTACAGCGGGTATCCGTGAAGCGGTGCCATTCTCTAAACGATTTGGGGGAGATTCAACCTACATAGCGATGTGATATAGCGAGTCTCGCTAGTAAAACTAGGATTCCCATTTACTTGCATTGGACTCGCTACTTTGCGAGTCCTCGCTGGGAAACTCGCCGAGTAGCGAGTCCTGCGAGTCCCTTACTACTCGCCGAGTAACGAGTCCTAGCGAGTAGATTCGCCCATCACTAGTGCAGAAGCCTCTGTTGTCCAGTTCCGGCAGTCTCGGCGATTTGCTGCAAAACATTTAACACTTCGGAAAAACATTTCATTCCTATCAGCATCACGGGTTCACGTTCTCGCCGGTTAACATCTATGATTATAATACCTTAGTTCTACAATTCTGCCTTCCCAACCTGAATATTCATCTCTCTAAATCCAACCTTTGGTATTACCTGTCCATTACTAGCCCATACATCAAAATTAAAGTCATCTGGCGCACTAGTAATGTGTGAATCAGCCCAGTACCTTTTATATAGAACATGTGGGATGGATGTTATTTGGGATCCGGTATCCAGCAAGGCACTAAAGGGGATGCCATCCAACACAATAGGGATCACCGGCTTTCCTCCCACGAATTTGTCATACCGGGCTGAGGGGCCTTGAGCGTTCATTCCTGGGGAGCGGCCCACCTGCCCAGGGAATCGTCGTTTAAAGGACACTCACGAGCAAGATGGCCTGATTTCTGGCAACGGCGGCAAATGGGCTCCATCTGGTTGGTAGCGATCACTGGGTCATCCTCTTGCTGCTGGGTATCTTCTGGGCCTCGTCCTCTGGACATCCTCTCTGCTGGTCGTCCTCTGGATCTTGGGTGCAGGTTTTGACTCTCGCAGTTCCTTGATGACCTTGGCCATGGAGATCACGGTGTCTATCAGGGCATCTAACTTTTGGTTGAGGGCTGCATTTGAGATATATTCCCCAGCCTCAGCAGCAGTCGCTGACATTGCAGATGTCGCTGGCGCTGCCAGCTGCTGAGGTGCTGCTGCAGTGTCAGGTACAGATGTTAATTCCCATGGCTCTTCCAGCTGCTGCAGACGAATAGCTCTATCTTTCAGCTCAGTAAATGTCATATCAGGGTTCTGCAGCAGTATCATGCTTAACTGTCCTCGGTGGGAAGGGGAATGGAGGCCCTCTATAAATTGATCAAGTAGCATTTTATCAGCTCCCGGGGCTAAAGCAGGTTCTGCCAGCTTAAGGGCTTTGAGTGCTTCCTGCAGGTTCAAGGCAAAGTCTCTGGCACTCTGTTTAGGTTTCTGGTGGCATGCAAAGAACCTCATCTTAGCCGTGTATCAACAGCAGATTCAAACGTTGCTTTCGGTCTAGCTACTAGATGCTCTACAGTGTCCTTATCTGTGTCCAGCCAGGACGCAACCTCACGCCGTGCATTGCCCGTTAACTGTCCCATTATCATTCCTACACGCTGGGCTTCAGTGAGGGGATACATCACATAATACTCTTTAATCTATTGCATGAAGTCAGTTAGTGTATTAGGCTCACCGGAGTACTGGGGCAGCCACATTGCCCCTGGAGTATACGGCATCAGGAATGGCATTATGGATGCTGTTCATTGTGCCGCTGCACCGCCGGGTACTATCGCTGGGTCCGGCGCTGCAGCTCCACCGGCTGCTCCGTCGCCGCCTTGCGCATCGGCCTGCGACATCTTGGTGTCACGCTGGGAGTGGGGAAGACACCCAGCGTAGGATAACGACGGGGGGGGGGGAATCAGGAGTCCCTAATGCTAAGGGCACAAGAAGGAGACGGTGACCCCTAGACTTCCTAGAGCTGACCCTGTCTGCCCTGACGTCCCTATACAGTCTCCTCAACTGTCGCCGACCACGAACCTCGTCCCTCTCTGATCCTAGATCTATCTTATCTAAGGATCAGATGGAGAGGTTCACTAGACCCCTCCACTATCAACTAAAGACAAACACCAGGGAAGACAGACATTTGGGAAAAGGAAACACTTATCTGACAGCAGAACACCGCAACCACCACAATCTCAGCTTCTGCTGGAGCAAGGATAAAGTGTGCACAAGGAACTATCACCTGCACCGAGGAAAGGCAATGAACCTCCTTATAAAGGTGGAAGGAGTCTGCTGGGTCCTAGTGACCTACAACATTGGTGAATAAAACCAGACCGAGCGCAAGACCTCCACAGCCGTCTCCCCATAATAGAGAGATCTCATTACACCTTCTTTCCATCAACACAGAAGGTAAATGCTCCTGAAAGAGACGGACCATCCTCCACCATTATGGCTGGTGGGCCAAACGCGGGGATCGTCTGCGCGTGGCCTCCACCCTGTCATCCGTGCCACCCGTGACAGTACCCCCCCTCCTACGAGTGGCCCCCGGACACTCAGGACCAGGCTTATCCGGATGGGAACGGTGAAAAGCGCGGACCAGCCTTGCGGCGGACACCTCCGACGCCGGCACCCACATCCGCTCCTCAGGACCGTACCCCCTCCAGTGCACCAAATACTGAAGAGAACGGCGCGACATGCGAGAATCAACCACCCTCGAGATCTCGAATTCCAGATTCCCCGCCATGCAGATGGGCTCAGGAGGCAAAGGAGACGGGTTAGACGACGGCACATACGGCTTGAGGAGCGACCTGTGAAACACATCGTGAATCTTAAGAGCAGGAGGCAACGCAAGACGAAACGCCACGGGATTGATAACGGCGGTTATCCTATAGGGGCCAATAAACCTGGGCCCCAACTTCCAAGAGGGCACCTTCAACTTCACATTCTTGGTAGACAACCACACGTAGTCATTCACACATAGGTCCGGACCTGGCGCACGCTTCCTGTCAGCCATACGTTTGTACCTGTCACCTAAGAGCTTCAAGCTACGCTGTACACCCCGCCAAACCGAGGAGAGGGACGAGGTAAAACGGTCCTCCTCCGGAACTCCGGAAGGACTCGTACCGCTAAAAGTACCAAACTGAGGATGAAACCCATATGCACCGAAGAACGGTGACTTGCCAGTGGACTCCTGAAGACGATTATTAAGGGCGAATTCGGCCAAGGGCAAATAATTTGCCCAAGTCTCCTGATGGTCAGAGACAAAACACCTCAGGTAAGTCTCCAAATTCTGATTCACACGTTCGGTTTGACCATTCGACTGAGGATGAAAAGCAGAAGAAAAGGACAACGTTATCCCCAAACGTGTACAAAAAGCCTTCCAAAATTTGGAGACGAACTGAGTACCGCGATCAGAAACCACATCGGAGGGAACCCCATGAAGCTTCACAATCTCACTTACGAACACCTGTGCCAGAGTCCGAGCATTAGGAAGTGCGGGCAGTGCCACAAAGCGAACCATCTTACTGAATCTATCTACTACTACCAGTACCACCGTCTTGCCCGCAGACGCCGGAAGATCGGTGATAAAATCCATTGACAAATGTGTCCATGGCCTCTCAGGAATAGACAATGGCACGAGAGACCCAGACGGACGGGTATGCGGAACCTTAGCACGTGCACACGCACCACAGGCGGATACGAATTCCGCTACGTCCTTCCTCAACCCCGGCCACCAAAAGCGACGAGACAAGAGATCGAAAGTGGCCCTACCGCCCGGATGCCCCGCCAGTACAGAGTCGTGATGCTCCGACAGCACCCTGAGGCGCAAAGAGAACGGCACAAAAAGCCTCCCAGAAGGGCAGGAGGCAGGGGCGCCCCCCTGAACCTTCAACACCTCCCCCTCTAGATCAGGGCAAAGAGCAGAAACAACCACCCCCTCCTGCAAGATGGGGACGGGACTCTCATGAGTACTACCACCCGGAAAACTGCGCGATAATGCATCCGCCTTCACATTCTGAACCCCCGGACGGTAGGTGACGGTAAAATTAAATCTCGTGAAAAACAAAGACCACCTGGCCTGCCGGGGATTGAGACGCCTGGCGGACTCAAGGTAAGACAGGTTCTTATGGTCGGTAATAACCGTGACGGGATGGACAGCCCCCTCCAGCCAGTGCCGCCATTCCTCAAAAGCCAACTTAATAGCCAACAGCTCCCTATTACCCACATCATAATTCCTCTCGGCCGAAGACAACTTCTTGGAGAAGAACGCACAGGGCACCCATCTCCCAGGCGAAGGGCCCTGCGACAACACAGCCCCCACCCCCACCTCAGACGCATCCACTTCCACAATGAAGGGCTGAGAAAGATCGGGCTGACAAAGAACAGGCGCGGAAGCAAAACAACGCTTCAGGGAGGAAAAAGCCTGGCGAGCAGAATCAGACCACTCAGAAAAATCCGTCCCCTTCCTAGTCATGTCCGTAAGAGGCGTCACCAGTACCGAATAGTTCTTAATAAATTTACGGTAAAAATTGGTAAACCCCAAAAACCGTTGCAGTGCCCGTAGATTGTCCGGCTGTTCCCAATCTAGCACCGCCCGGACCTTTTCCGGATCCATCCGGAAACCCAACGGCGACAAGAGGTACCCCAAAAAACGAACCTCCTGAACGGCGAAAACACATTTCTCGAGTTTAGCATACAGTTTGTTGTCCCGTAAGACCTGCAACACCTGTTTGACATGGGACTGATGCGTCTCCATATCGGGAGAATAGATCAAGATATCGTCCAAGTACACAACTACAAATCTACCCACCAAATGATGGAAAATATCATTGACAAAATGTTGGAAAACCGCCGGGGCGTTAGTGAGCCCGAACGGCATTACGAGACTTTCAAAATGGCCGTCCGGGGTATTAAACGCAGTTTTCCATTCATCCCCCTCTCTGACCCTAATCAGGTTGTAGGCCCCCCTCAAATCCAACTTGGAGAACCATTTGGCACCCACAACCTGACTAAATAAATCAGGGATCAGAGGGAGGGGGTATGGATCACGGACAGTAATCCGATTCAATTCCCGAAAATCCAAACAAGGACGGAGGCCCCCATCTTTTTTTTTCACAAAAAAGAAACCAGCCGCAACCGGCGACGTGGAGGGCCTAATGTGTCCCGTCTCCAGACTTTCAGAAATGAAATCCTTCATTGCTTGTCTTTCGGGACCAGATATAGTAAACATCCTAGCTTTGGGCAGTTTAGCTCCGGGAACGAGGTTGATAGGGCAATCATATGCCCGATGAGGGGGCAAGTCTCGGCACCCCTTCTCTGAGAACACATCCTCATACTCCGATAGGAATGGGGGCAGAGATTCAGCAGATACCACCGAAAGGGATGTAGCCAAACAATTCTCCGAACAAAAATCACTCCATTCCACAATGTCCCTGGACTGCCAATCCACTACGGGATTATGTTTAATCAACCATGGCAAGCCCAGGACAATGGGAGCGGGGAGACCGTCTAATACATAGCAAGATAACGTCTCCTGATGTTGGGATCCAACCGTTAACTTAATGTTATGTACGATATGTGTGAGACTACCCTGAGCAAGAGGGGCTGAGTCGATGGCATAGATACGGATGGGGCGAGACAATAAACAGCGGTTAAGCCCATGAGCGTGTACAAAACGAGCATCCACCATGCAGATCCCCGCACCACTATCCACAAACACAGAAATGCCTTCCGTTTTGCTCTCTAGCGCCACCTCTGCACTCAGGAGAAAATGGGAAGTACAAACGGAGGATACACACACCTCCCGCTCGACCACCTCCACACCCCCCATAGTCACCCGAGGTCCCGGCACCCCAGTCCGTTTAGGAGCGTAGGGACAGGCCCCGATAAAATGGTCTCCTTTCCCACAGAAAAAACAGACCCCCTTCCCCCTGCCCCGGGAGGCACCGGAGGAGAGCCTCGAGGCCGCCGCTCCTCCAAGCTGCATAGGTTCCTCCCCCCTCGGGAGAAATGACTCGCCCTCCGAGTGACCACCCGGCAACAAGGAACCACCATGAGAAGGGCCCCCAGTTGCAGGAGGTCTACCCCTCCGCTCCTGGAGGCGTCTATCCATGCGAATAGCCAACGACATAGCTGCCTCCAGGGACGGGGGGGTCTCATACACTGCCAGGGCATCCTTCAGTCTTTCTGAAAGACCCTGGCAAAAATGACTCCTGAGAGCCGGATCGTTCCACTGTGTGTCCATAGCCCACCTGCGGAACTCAGAACAATATGATTCCGCCGACCGAGTCCCCTGGTGGAGATGGCGCAATTTGGATTCAGCCAAAGAGACACGGTCAGGGTCATCATATATGAGGCCTAAGGCGTCAAAAAATCCATCCACAGACTGGAGACAAGCAGAGTCCTGTGGCAGAGAGAAAGCCCAGGATTGGGGATCCCCCTGCAGCAATGATATAATAATTCCTACCCGCTGCTGCTCATCACCAGTGGAATACGGCTTAAGCCTAAAGTATAATTTACAGGCCTCTTTGAACACAGTAAATTTGTCTCTGCCTCCTGAAAACCTGTCAGGGAGGGCAACCTTAGGTTCCGGTCTGGCCGGACCCACTGCTTGATTCCCCAAGACACCATTTTGCGGTTGTGGTCCCTGCAGAGCCGACCGAAGGTCCGCAACCTCCAAAGACAAGGTCTGCAGCTGCTGGGCCAAAGCAGACACAGGATCCATAAGGAAAGGAAAGAAAATCAAATCCTCCCCTTCCTTCACTTACAGTTATGGCAGGTGATAATGTCACGCTGGGAGTGGGGAAGACACCCAGCGTAGGATAACGACGGGGGGGGGGGGAATCAGGAGTCCCTAATGCTAAGGGCACAAGAAGGAGACGGTGACCCCTAGACTTCCTAGAGCTGACCCTGTCTGCCCTGACGTCCCTATACAGTCTCCTCAACTGTCGCCGACCACGAACCTCGTCCCTCTCTGATCCTAGATCTATCTTATCTAAGGATCAGATGGAGAGGTTCACTAGACCCCTCCACTATCAACTAAAGACAAACACCAGGGAAGACAGACATTTGGGAAAAGGAAACACTTATCTGACAGCAGAACACCGCAACCACCACAATCTCAGCTTCTGCTGGAGCAAGGATAAAGTGTGCACAAGGAACTATCACCTGCACCGAGGAAAGGCAATGAACCTCCTTATAAAGGTGGAAGGAGTCTGCTGGGTCCTAGTGACCTACAACATTGGTGAATAAAACCAGACCGAGCGCAAGACCTCCACAGCCGTCTCCCCATAATAGAGAGATCTCATTACACCTTCTTTCCATCAACACAGAAGGTAAATGCTCCTGAAAGAGACGGACCATCCTCCACCATTATGGCTGGTGGGCCAAACGCGGGGATCGTCTGCGCGTGGCCTCCACCCTGTCATCCGTGCCACCCATGACACTTGGGCCCCCTTAGTTAATATCCGCCCTCCGTCTTCCGTTTCCGTCCGGATGTCTGTAGGAGGTTCCGGGGTGCAGCAGGGATCTCCTTCCCCGCCGGATGTCGTCAGCACCAAGGGAGGAGGCTGGGTTCGCGCCAATGCAAGGTACCGCCCCCTTTCTTTCCCGCGTGCCGCGCGCTCCAAAATGGCAGATTTTCAAAAATACAGTTCAGATGGCGCACTGGGTCCAATTCTTTTGGACCGGGAAGATCCTGTTCGTGACGCCAAGTTGTCGGGCCCCTCAGGACAGGGGTACTCGGTACCGGACTGGATGGTGCCGGGGAACTCACGGGTGGCTTGGTCCGGACCGTGTCCTGGGCTCGGCAATAAAAAGGGGATTATTTACAGGGGAAATGTCAGTCGTGACGCCACCCACTACATGCGGCCAGTAAGGGGGCCGCCGCTGCTGCAGAACCTCCGGGGACGATGTAGTGGCAGCATAGATGGTATAGTTCCCGTGGGTAGAACTGTATTCCCCGGGGCAGTGATAGTATAGTCTATAAGGGGTATAGATGGTGGAGATGGGGTTAAAGGACACACACTCACATTTGGTAGACACTGGTGCAATTCTCCTTCTTTCCTGGTGATGCAGAGCTGACAGGCTTGTAGTAGGGGGAAGCTCTCTGTGCTGGATGTAAAGCAAAGGTCGCAATCAATACACAGACTCACAGTTTTGCTGTTTTCCAAAGCTTTACTGCTGATGTTATTGCAGACTATAGTCCACGGAGTCTGTAATGGGGCTGAGCTCTCTTCCCACCCTGTCCGGGGTCGTCAGCTTCCTTGTGCTGCACTGTGTGTGTGTCCTGGCCGCTGCTATTAGCTGAGCTGCTGGGACTTCTCACGTCTCTCTCTCTGTGTTCTGCTGGTACCACTTGGCTAGGCAACTTGAGTCCTCGGTGCTGTGCTGACCCCTCCGTGTTGCTTTGCACTGGTACTAGGGCCATCTAGAAATCCCACTGTTCCTGGATTCACTGTGCTGTGGGTGCCAGACACAGTAGCGGATCCGGTGTCCGTTCTGTGCGTTCTTCTGGGGCGAGTGAAGGTATCACTCCAGCTCCCAGATGTGTTCCTCAGTCTGTAGTTCTCCTGTTCCTCTGACCATCACTAGGTCTGCACTAAGTTCTGCACTAACTCGTGCTCTTCACAGCCCTGCTCTGAGCTGAACTGAGTTCTCCCTCATGGGCAAGAGTATATAAGGAAGCAGGTTGTGCTCCCCCTCTTGGCCCAGAGGTGCTAGTGTTTGTCAGTGTGTAGTGGGGAGAGAACCCATGTGATGTTATTGTGGCACATTAACCCATGGGGTGCCACAGAATCTTCCTCGCAATATTGTCTTGAGGAATGTTGGGCCCCATGTCTTTTGTATGTTTATTTTAAGTGATTTTATATTGCTTGTCTCACAGTTGTTTAATAAAACCTAGTTGCTCTTTTACATTCAATCATATTGTGGTGTGCTCCTTGCTTATGCCAATACCTTTTCTCCCCTTATATACCGTGTTATTGGCATGGTGAGCACCTCGTTGCTTTTTCTCTTATTATTAGTGGTGCTGCTCATTTTCTACTTTTGACTCGATTTCTGTATTGAGCATGCTCAAACTCCAAGACCTCCCACAGCCCTCCCCCATTTAAATCAGATCCGTAAAAAAATCGGATCGGATGCCATCGGTCCGATTTTTTATCGGATCCAATAAACGGTTCCGATAAAAAATCGGACAGGTGGCATCCGATTTTGAGCATCCGATCTGATCCGATTTACAACGAACAGCGTTGGATTGCGGGAAAACGTGATGTGAAACCTGCCTTACAGTTTGATGATAAATGTATATGGGGTCTGTATGGGGTCTTAAGGGGACATCACACACATAATGTCGCCAGCTGATCGCTGGTGAGCTGTCACACGGGCAGACTCACCAGCGATCAGTACCAGAGAGGTTGCTGGTAACCATGTAAACAAGCGGGTGACTAAGCGCCGTGGGGCGCTTAGTTACCCGCTGTTTACCATGGATACCAGCTCCCACGCTTGCTGAGAGGCGCTGGGAGCTGGCGATGCTGCGTGTCCACCGGGCGACCATCGCCAGGTTTTAGAGCAGGTTCTTAAACCTGGCGCTCATCAACCAGCGATTTATCGGTTATTATCAGTTATTTATCAATTGTCAATGCAATATTATTCATGCATGTAAGGCTGCTTTCACATTACGATTTTCGGTCATCCGATTGTATCTGTTTCAAAACGGATACAATCAGATCCGAAATCGGATCCCATGTTCCCCTATGTGAATCGGATGGGATCGGATGTGCCACAATTGGCATCCGATTTTGGCACCATCTGATCTGATCTGATTTAATTGCGGGCATAAAATCGCAGCCTGCTACGATTTTGTGTCCGTGACTCAAATCGGACAGCATCGGATCACTGCTGATCTGAGTGCCCACAACATGGAAGCCTATGGACATCGGATCAGAGTTCACCTCGGATCCGATGTCGGCTCCGTATTGCCTGCCTCTCCCTGCTGCTGCCTCCTCCACCTTCTTCCCTCTGCTATTCTATGCTGTCTCTCCCTGCTATTCTATGCTGTCTCCCCGCTATTCTATTCTGTCCCTCCCGCTATTCTATTCTGTCCCCCCGCTTCTCTATCCTCATCTACTCCCTATCCTGTCCCCTCTTGTCTTCCCCGTGTGTATAAAAAAAAAAAACTCCTGCAGGATACATCACCTGTCACCGACTCCCACGATGCAACACCATCAGGACTGAGGGACTTATGATGATGTCAGAGAGCCGGTCAGCTGACGGGTCATGTGACCCGATCTATGACATCATCACAGGTCCTTCAGTCCTCATGGTGTTGCTTCGTGGGAGTCGGTGCAAAGGTGATGTATCCTCCTGGAGGAGTTTTTTTTTTTTTTTTTACACACAGGGAAGACAAAAGGGGAAGGGATAGGGATTAGATGAGGATAGAGAAGCGGGGGGACAGAATAGAATAGCGGGGAGACAGAATAGAATAGCGGAAGGCACAGAATAGAATAGCGGGAGGGACAGAATAGAATAGCAGGGAGACAGCATAGAATAGCAGGAAGAGACTGCATAGAATAGCAGAGGGAACAAGATGGAGGAGGCAGCAGAAGGGAAAGACAGGGGCCCGCAGGTTCCACACGGATCCTGCATAGAATCGGATCGGATGGCTATTTGCCATCCAATTGCAGGGATCCGTGTGGATCCGTGCCTGTCCGTGGGATCCTCCTTCAAAGTCGGATCCCACGGACAGGCACAAAATCGTAATGTGAAAGTAGCCTAACCTGCAGACTACGTGTCACCACTCTTTAAATCCTGCACTTATCTGTGTTTAAATTGTCTGTTTTGAAATAAAATTGTTATAATCTTTGTAAGCAATATAGCTTCTCAATCTTTCCTTTGTTATATCCTCTCAGATGAGGTAGCAAACACCACTTGACAGACTCCTGTTAAATATTCTAATATTGTCCACATACAGTACTATTGTAAACTAATTGTGCTTGTCGTAAAGACTGACTGATCAATGAAGTAACTAAATAAACGTTTCTCCCTTAGGTAAGCAGCCCTATTGTTAATTATTCTACCAGTGGAGCACACAATTGGAGTTCATTGTGGAGTAATGAGGGAACTGATATAAAACTGTATGGCCCCAATTCATCATGCTGTTTAACAAAGTTTCACAAAAACCTAGCAACCTTTGGAATTTTCATGACAGATTTGGGCAGTTCTGCAAAATTTGGAAGAACTGGGGAAATGACGCGCACCCTGGGCTTTGGGGTACTCGGCTCTCGGGCTGTTTCAGTCAGGGAAATCGCGGGTGGCCATCCCAAAGCCGTGGCCCTGGGGTCAACTGAAAATGGGGAGATATTTACAGGGGATTATTTACAAGATGTATTCGTGACGCCATCTGCTGAGTCTGGTGATGTTCACCAGCGCCGCCACAGTCCTCTGGTGGTCGGTGTTATTGCGTCTTGGATGGAATAGTCCCCGCAGGCGGGACTGGACCACCGGGGCAGTGGTGCTGTAAAGCAAGCAGTTTATATTTGAAAGGATGCAGCAGAGTCAAAGCTTCACTTCACCAGGTAACTTTACTTGAACACTTTCTTTCAGCCTTACAGTTCAACAGTTCATTAGATGGTATACTGGTGAATGTTCCAGGCTGCAATTGGGATTTCTGGCTCAAGATGGAACCCTCCTTTATGTTCCTTTCCTTCTTTCCTGTTCCCAGTGTTATGAAGCCTGATCTCCTGTAGATAATCTGGCCTCCTGCTGCTTCTGCTTCTCTTCTCCTCCCTTGTACCCGTCGGGTCAACCTTCTGTCTGGACTGCAGCGCCCTGCCTGTCCTGGCTTCCCTCTAGTGGGATCTCTGGGAGTCAAGGCTGTATTTGCAATATCCCTGTTGTACGGATTTTCTGTGAGACTTAAAGAACTCACAGGTGCGGGCTCCGATACCCGGGTTTCCTTCCTATGGGGCAAACTCTATCTGTTACACGCTCCCAACTGAAGTTGGCTCTGTGCTTCTGAGTCTCCTTGCTTTCTTTTCTCTCTTTTTGTTTGGGATCTGTTCCTTCTTCGATCTCTCAGCCGAGATGGCCCTCTTTGTCTTTTCAGGCCTGCTGCCTAGTTCCCTCCGACTCCTCCAACTCTTCTCTGCTCACTCTCTGAGACTCACTCTCTCTGACTAACTAGTTCCCCCTAGAGGCCACTATATATCCTCCCAGGGTTCCCTCCCACCTACTGTTCTAGTGTGTGGGTGTCAGCTATAGGGCTCCATCTTGTGACCATAGTCCCAATTGCAGTGGAGTACTACACCGCTTTTCTGGGTGCAGTACCCCTTTTTTTGCACCTACATAGTGGGGCGCCACAGAAACACCAAGGTGGGGTGATCACTTGGCAATGTCTGTCAAGTGGGGACATTCCTTACGACAGCAATGTTACTGCTGTCTATGACTGGAGTAACATTCCTGTTGAAGTGCATGGAGGCATATGTCACCGATAAGGCTAGGGTCACATTAACGTCATGGAAGCACTAAAAGCTACCATTTTTTCCATGTTGAAATATGAAAAATTGCTTGTGTTAATGCTTCCATAGGCTCCCTTGCAAAAAACGCATTGTCAAAGTGCAATGCGTTTGACGCTAGCTGCTTTTGCAAAAGCATCCAAAAAGCGTGGTAAGCAGCATTTTGGGGGCGTATGCAAAAACACTCGCACTTCTTTATCTATGGGAAACGCATGCGTTAACACATGGTACATATATGTACCGTGCGTTAATGCAGGTGTTAACGCTAGCGCTAACAATGGAAAAAATGACATAAAAATGGCAAAGCAAAAAACAGCATTCATCCACGCATCCTTCCAAAGAATGCACCCTCGCAAATGTGACCCTAGCCTAAGAGATCACATAATTCATAATAGTTTCCTAATCAATGAGGAGCGTCTTAGGCCTCATTCAGACATCAGGTTTTTGAGAAGAAAATCTGAGTGTCATCAGCAATTTTCATCAGAGTTCAGTCAGACTTTCTTCAATTTTTTTCACTGATGAGAAAATAAAAGAAAGTTTTTCCACTTTCTCCTATCTGTCAGTGGAAAATGGACTCCACATAGAAGGTATCCTAATTCTGTCAGATTTTTTCACTGAGGCTGAAGGCACACTGTGCGAGGGACTCGCGCGAGTGCAATGTGAGGGAAACTCGCATTGCACTCGGACCAGTGTTGCCCTATCAGGCAGGGCACACTGGTGCAAGTCCCCCGCACTTAACTCGCATTGCGAGTAAGAAACAAGTGCAGTTGCAGCATGCTGCGACTGCATGCAATTCTAACGTGCGTGCGGGCAATGCAAGTCTATGGGTGCGAGAAAATCTCGCACCCAGACAGCACACAGTGCGAGTTTGTAGCACCATGTTGGTCAAAGTTATGATGGATTATGATTACTTCCGGGGCCGCCTATTAAGCTAATTACATATTCACTGCACTGTCAAACAAACAGCCAATCACAGGAGCTCACACTCTAGCGGAGCCTCTGTGATTGGCAGTTGTAATCAGACTGGATTTTCCCAATCTGGACAGTGATTCTGCTTGGTTGCCATACACATTAGTGTATTGCAATCAACCTGGCGTTATAGGGTGTTAAATAAATACTTATTTAAAAAAAAAAAAACGTGTGGGGCTTTGCAGCATTTTTAAGTCTAGCCCGATGAAAGCAGGCAAACTGCGAGCTGCCACCCTCAGCTGCCTAATTTACCCTTGGCTGGCAAAAAAAATGTGTGGGGGTCCGCCCTATTTTCAATGCCAGCCAAGGTAAAACTAGGCAGCTGAGGGCTGGTATTCTCAACAGGGTGAGGGCCCATTGTTATCGGGCCCCCCTCCACTAAAGAATAGCAGCTCGCAGCCGCCCCTGAAAATGGCGCATTAATAATAAGCGCCATTTCAAGGCGCCTTACCTGGCTCTTCCAGCGACCCTGGTGGTGGTGACACACTGGGTAATAAAGGAGTTAATACCAGCTTTGTTTTTCAGCTGGTATTAAGCGCGAGATTTTTAATGTCCAGCCAAGTTTGACCCAGCCATTAAGAATCTCCAATAAAGGGTTAAAAAAAGACACCACACAGAGAAAAAATTATTTATTAAAAATAAAGAGGCAGACACCATTAGGGACACCATCTTTATTACCACCACGCATGCCTCCAACGATCCAGCTTTTCTCTCTTCTTTCTTCTCTCTTCTTTCTCCTGTCTTCTTCTTGTTGAACTAATTCAGCACTGCTTCATCACACAGCAGGGGGCGGAAGTGCTCTGCCTGTGCAGTGTAATGAGTCAGTGAGGCTGTGGGCAATAAGCGGTGATGTCACCGCTGGCCCCATTGCTATAGTAACCAAATTATCGGTTACTATAGCAACGCTAAGCATTGCTGAAATCACAGCAGCGTATGAATGAGCTGACTCATTCACAAGCTGCAGGAGTTACCTCCCTGCTTACAGATTACAGCAGCGCAGGTAAGCAGGGAGTTAACTCTGCTGTGACCGCGGCTGCAATATGTGCTGCTCATACTGCAGCCGTGGTCACAGCACAGTTAACTCCCTGCTTACCGGCGCTGCTGTGATCGGTAAGCAGGGAGTTAAATCCTGCGGCATATGAATAAGTCGGCTCTTTCATAATTGATGATTTCGGCAATGCTTAGCGTTGCTATAGTAACCGATAATTTGGTTACCATAGCAATGGGGCCAGCGGTGATGCAAACAGCCTCACTGACTCATCACACAGTACAGGGAGCGCACTTCTGCCCCCTGCTGTATGATATAGCAGAGCTGAATCAGTTCAACAAGAAGAAGGAAGAAAGAAGAGAGAGGTGCTGGATCGTTGGAGGGATGCATGGTGGTAATAAAGATGGAGTCCCTAATTGTGTCTCTCTCTTTATTTTTAATAAATAATTTTTTCTCTGTGTGGTGTCTTTTTTTAACCCTTTATTGGAGATTCTTAATGGCTGTGTCAAACTTGGCCTGACATTGATGGCCACTTTACTTTACACGTCCCAACATCGGTCCGATGTTGGATACAAGGACACAGGAGCGCACTTTTTCTGGGCAGAATTCCAAGATCGCATAGGAGATGTTACACAGCGCAATATCGGCAGGCAATGCAACTGCGATGTGTACGCCCCCTTGTACGGCTGACCCAGGAACGACCATTTAACATGGGAGAGAATAGGGGAAGTTGTACTCCAAATCGTTGTTGGGCTTTCACAGAGCACGATCCGGCCACATCGTCCATCCAATATCGGCCCTTTGGAGAGCCTGCTCATTTCTTCCCCGATATTGTTTTGGCATCGTTCGTGCATCGAATTGGACTTTTACACCATACAACGCACGAACGATATCGGGGCCAACGCACGAACCTCGTGACTTTTTATCGGAGTTGGATGCCGATATCGGGACGTGTAAAGGGGCCATAAGAATCTCTGGTTTAATATCAGATGCAAAAACAAAGCTGGTATTAACCCCTTTATTACCCAGCGTGCTTCCGCCATCAGGGCCGCTGGTACAGCCCGGTAAGGCACCTGGAAATGCCGCTTATTATTAATGTGCCATTTTCAGGGGCAGCTGCGGGCTGCTATTCTTTAGTGGGGGGGGGCCCTACAACAATGGACCCTCACCCTGCTGAGAATACCAGCCCTGCCTAGTTTTACCTTGGCTGGCATTGAAAATAGGGCAGAACCCAGGCATTTTTTTTTTACCAGCCAAGGGTAAGTTAGGCAGCTGAGGGTGGCAGCTCTCAGTTTGCCTGCTTTCATCGGGCTAGACTTAAAATTGCTGCGAAGCCCCACTCGTTTTTTTTTTTCAATAATTATTTATTTAACACCCTATAACACCAGGTTGGCTGCCATTGTGGCACCCTGCTCACACAGGTAGGACTTCCCTCATGCACAGTTGGGTTTCCACAGCAGGTATCTACTACATGCAACCACCCCGGCACAGTAACATAATAACATAGTAGCATAGTTTTTAAGGCTGAAGGAAGTCTTTAAGTCCATCTAGTTCAACCCATAGCCTAGCATGTTGATCCAGAGACAGGCAAAAAAAAAACATGTGGCAACACTAAGCTCCACATTGGGGAAAAAAAAATTCCTTCCTGACACCAGATATGGCAATCAGAAATGGCAGCGTGTAAATTGGGAAGTTGATCGCGTTACCCGCTGTTAATTCGAATATGTATTGCTGAGTCGTGCTCAAAAATCCAAGGCAACACAAAGGCACAATTGCCATGGTAGTGGCGTCTAAACGGGGCACAGGCATGGATGTTGCGTCGCCTAGTGATCTCCCAGGGGTGTGACACAGCCTCATGGATACCACGCCCCATCAGTGATCATTGGTGGGGGCTACTGTGTTATGATTGGCGGTCCCTGCACAGGGCGCCATATTTAAAGAGCTGTCCATTCACACTCCACAATTGGAATGGCGCCATGTATTAGCCAGCCTTCCTGCGCAAGCTGGCCAATCATGACGCTATTGCGTTGTCTAATCAGCGTATTAGCGTCACGGAACACACAACTCTGTCACGCCTATGTACTTGCGGCGCGATAGATGTACGCCCATATTCCTATGTGGATAGCGGCGTGTGAAGCAGCGAAGGTATTCCACAAGAAGTTATCCGCAGGTATTGTTGGAACTTCCGGGAAACACAGATACCTTCAGTTGACAACGCAATGGAGGCGTGTACATGCGGTATCAGCGATTGTTAGCAACCGTTAAAAACGTGCGCGTGCACGTGCGGTTGATACCGGTTGCTAGGCACAGTGGTGGCGTGTAAAGGTACCTTTATAGACTGCTCCATCACTCCCCATCCCGACTTACAGATACACCCCAAGCTGCCCCTTTACACTACGCTGCCCCGGAGGAATCGCCCTACCTGTAGGGGACTTTGACAACTCAGCCACACCACCATCTACCTCCCACGGACTGTGGCGGCGCTGATGACCCATCACCAGATACTACAGGTGGCGTCACGTGACTTGTATATAGAATCCCCTGTAAATACAACCCCTTTTTGAAGTATCACCCAGGACACGGGATCAGGCGCGGCCACCATTCCCTGTGACACAGTAATGCTACCCTTGGAGCCTGATACCCAAGTACCCCAGGGCCTGGGGCTCGACATATCTTTCTGGTGCTGTGAACAGGATCTCGTGCCCGGTATTACCGGTACTGTGTGCTGTGAGTTCGACTGTATTAGTGACTGTAAAAACTACGCAGCCATTACTGCGCCGAAGAGCGGGAAGAAAGGGGGCGTGTCAGCCAGTAGAGCACAAAACCAAAACCCGCCCCTTGCTCAGCCGAGCATTCCTGAGCGCCGCAGCCTAGTCCGTAAAATCCCGAACTGTTTAACTCCTTAAGAACTGGCTGCAGTTCACTAGGGGAGCCTCCAACATGTCGGCCTCCTCCAGGGACAATGACAGCACGTTCGCTGACCCTAGGAATTGCCCAGAAGCAACTATGGAAGCCTCCAGTAGCACTAGTAGCCAGCGCCACCAGCGCACCGGGTGCAGTCGACCCAAAATGCCGATCTCTCTCCCTTACAACCCGGGGGCCAAGTGATTGCCCCAGTATGACGAACGCCCTGATACGCTGGATGCTTTCAAGAGAAAAATCACCAGCGTCCTAGACATGTATGCGATTACCGGTCAGCAGCGTGCTGCCATGGTACTCGGACAGTTAACTGACGCAGCAGAGATAGCGAGTACGTCCTGGTCTGCCGCTGAATGGAGATCAGCGGCCACAATATTTAATAAATTGAGAGCTACCTTCGAAGAATGCAAAGAGGCTGATATAAGCTTGCACTTCCATCACTGCTACCAGAGGCTGGGAGATGATATTAGTACAATAGAGAAAAGGATTGTGGTCAAATTTGTTGGAGCGCTCAGCAATGGGAATAAGGGACTAAAATGCTTGTTGAGAACAAACCTCCTTTATTCAATTATCACCAATACGCGTTTCTACAGCAGTCCGCTGTCTTCCTCAGTTGGATTTACAGGGGAGTGGTCTAATTCATAGATTAAATAGTAGCATTGACCAATTAACTTCAGAATCATTGTAACCCTTTCCTAAGCGCTGGTGTGATACTTATATTGGATAAAACAACTCATTATAACAATATACATACATATAAATATTTGATTTAAAATTAAAAATGATTACATCATTTAAAATATAATATGTAAAGGACCCATTGAAAAGTATAGGAATTAAATAATTAATAATGATTTGATGAAACCTGAAGAATATTCCAATACCTATGTGAAAAAATATATAAAATATATAAAATGTGAGATATGAATAATACCATATAAATATATGTGAGTGTATGTGAACTAAGGATATGAAGATAATATAATGGAAATGAGTGTGATCAAAATTAGTGTGATCAATTAGTATACTAAATTAAAATAGAGGGAGAGGTGGGGGGTGAGTTTGGGGGGAAAATGAGAAAGAGAGGACTGAAAAAAGATGTAGGAATATAATAACAATGTAATAACAATATAATGATATAATAAGCATAATTATCTGTTTTATATATATGATATATATAAAAAAATATTTTGAGGTCTATTCTTCTAACCATATTACTAAAAAAACAATAAAAAATTTATTACTAAAATTCTAAACTCGTATTAATGTTAAAATTACTCAGAATTACTCTGAGAAAGAAAAAATATATAGCTGCAATATCAAATATCCAGTTATGGCATGTAGTGGTTATACAGTGATATATTAAGATCCAATATACTTCTACCCTGGAGGAACATTAAAAGTTTAAAAATTAATAAAAAGTTCCAAAATCATAAACGCCCAACCTTGGAAAGAAGGATTACTATAGCCAAATGTCAACCTTCTAATATATTCCATATCCAAGGCAATATTGGTCCAATAAAAAACTCATCCTTTTATCACATTATCAATGGTCAAATTTAGACCCTCCGGACTAAGAGTACCCAATTTGAAAATCCAATAACTTTCTTTATTGACCAGCCTCCCATATCTATGATCTATACCTTTTGGTATCTGGTCAATAATTATAAGTTTGGGAGATGATATTAGAGCTTAAGCCTGGCGTCTAGAAGAAGCACTGCGCGCCCTTAAACATGTCAGCCCCGCCAATGTACCTGAAGAAAATAAGCTCTTACTTGAACAATTCAAACGGGGAGTGCTATCCCCCGAGGACAGCAAAACTGTACGTTGGTGGTCATTGAGCAATCCTGAAGCTGACTTTAACACCCTGAAGGATATGGCCATCAAGGGGTGAAGGCCAGTTAAGACCCATGAAGCTGCCATCAAACGGTGGTGCAGTGGTGAGGCGCAGGCTACTTCAAAATCATTACCCTTGTCTGCAGCCACGCACAATGTACTATCTGCTCAGCCTGACAAGTACGATTCCCTGCGAGCTGAGATACGTGCTGAGATGCGGCAGATGAACAAAAACATCACTAAGCTGATGGACGCTCTGCAGTTGCAGCAAAATCAGCAGCAAGCGTCAAGACCCTAGCTCCCAACCTCAACTGCTGATCCAACTTGCCGACAGTCTGGAGGATGTACCCTGGATGAGAGGAAAGCAAGCCACAGCATACCGGGGAAGAACCACCGACCACTTCAGCTCCACTGGGGAGCCCATCTGCCGCTGCTGTAACTGCACCGACACATCGCGAGGAGCTGTCCTTTAAACGGGCAGTCCCTGGGGGCCGGGGCCAAACTTCAGGAATAGATCAACAGGGCCCAGCCACCTGGTACAAAACCTTCATCGGACAGAGGCCGTTTCTGTTCATTGTACTGGATGGCATCCCGACACCTGCTCTGCTGGACACCGGGTCACAGGTGACCACCATCCCCTATATCCTTTATAAGAAGTATTGGGCTGATGCAGAACTGAAACAGCCTGACCTAGACTTCACCCTTAATGCATCTAACGGTGAACCAATCACTGTGATGGGGGTTAAGGAAGCACCAATAAAGGTGGGGAGGGTGGAATTGCAGAATCAAGGGGTCATAGTTGTAACAGAAGCCAGTAACACAAATGACCCCTATATAATACTAGGCACTAATGTTGTTAGCAATTGCATGGAGGAAGTTTTGTCTTTGCTTCAACAGATTGCAGACACTGCCAGACCTGGTCAGAGGAAGGTCCTCCAGTGTGAGATCAGAGCCATCCTGCACCATCAACAGGTGACAATTACAGGCGGCGAAATTGGTACTGCAAAGGTGACAGACCCGTTACCTATTGTGATTCCTCCAATGAGTGAAATGATGATTTGGTGTCGAGCAGCCATAGGTCTGAGAGGGCAGGACTATCAGGCATTAGTGGAGCCCATCAGCACAGAGCACAGACCTACACTGTTGACAGCCAGGGGGGTGGTGGACGTACACAATGGGAGAGTACCTGTTCGCATCTTAAATTGTGGCAGTGAGGAAGTTAAATTACCCAGGTATACAACCGTTGCTAAACTGTACACAGTCAGCAACAACGAGATCCAAACAGTGGGACCCATACCCTATTCCAAAGGGGCAAAACCTGATCCAACAACAGGGCCACTGGAGGACTGGTGTCAGCAGCTCCATATCGGAACTGACACCACTCCTGTGTACGAAAAGCAAGGTGTGTACCGGCTAGTCCAAGAATTCGAACAAGTCTTTAGTAAGCATCCACTTGACTTTGGTAGGATAAAAGGGTACAATATCACATCCCCACAGGTACACATCCACCAATCAAGGAGCGGTACAGGCCTATTCCACCTGCACATTATCAAAAAGCCAAAGAAATGTTACAGGACATGAAGGACGCAGAGGTTATACGAGATAGCTGTAGCCCCTGGGCAGCCTCATTAGTCCTTGTCAGGAAAAAGGATGGCAGTATGAGAATGTGTGTAGACTATAGGCAAATAAACCGCACAACACACAAGGATGCTTACCCATTACCTCGTAAAGAGGAATCCTTAGCTGCATGGAAGTCTGCCAATTACTTCTCTACCTTAGATCTCACTAGTGGGTATTGGCAGGTGTCTGTAGACGAGGAAGACCGCGAGAAGACGGCTTTCACAACACCTATGGGCCTATGTGAATTCAACAGCGTGCCCTTCGGACTATGTAACGCACCCGGAACCTTCCAGAGGTTAATGGAAAGTTGCCTGGGACACAAGAACTTTGAGACGGTACTGCTCTACCTGGATGTCGTGATCGGGTACTCTAAGACCTAAAGGGAACATGTCGCTCATCTAGCAGAGGTGTTTGAAGCTCTGGCCAAATACGGGATGAAGCTGAAACCATCAAAATGCCACCTGTTAAAGCCAAGAGTACAGTATCTGGGACACATAGTCAGTGCCGAAGGCGTGGCCCCTGATCCAAACAAGGTGACAGCAATCAAGGAGTGGCCAGAACCCAAGACGTTAAAGGAAGTACATCAATTCCTGTTTTTGGTGGGCTACTATACGAGGTTATAAAGGAGTACACCAAGAAGGCTGCTCCCATGCAAGACCTCCTAGTAAGCAAACCCACGAAGGACAAGTCTAAGGATTTTCCGTGGAGGTGGAGCAAGGAACAAGAGGAAGCTTTCCAAGTGATGAAAGAAGCCCTGACAGGAGAAGAAATCCTTGCTTACCCGGACTACAACCTGCCATTCTTGCTGTACACGGATGCCAGCAATGTGGGACTCGGAGCCGTCCTTTCCCGAAGGCAAGAAGGCAAAGAAAGGGTGATCGTCTATTCCAGTAGGAAGCTGCGCCCCACAGAAAAGAACCCAGAGAGCTACAGTTCCTTTAAGCTGGAATTCCTGGCCTTAGTCTGGGCCATCACCAAGAAGTTCAAACACTACCTGGCCTCTAGCAAATTTACAGCCTACACGGATAACAATCCGCAGACCCACCTGGAGACTGCGAAGTTGGGAGCCATGGAGCAAAGAAGGATGGTCCGATTGTCCAACTACCAGTTCACCATCAAGTACCAGGCTGGGCACCAGAACAGAAACGCGGATGCCTTATCCAGAATGCCTCACCTGTCAGATGAGGGTGTAGATGAAGATGAGATGGAAGAAGTGGAGTTACCTGCCCTCCATCAACTAAGAGTAACTCAGTGCCAGCAGACCCGTCAAGACCCTCCTGCAAGAATGGTGAACCTGTTGCCCCACTTCGGTTGGAAGGAAGTGCAAGACAATGACCCAGCTGTTAGTTTAATAAAACAACTGATAACCAGGACTCAGCGAAGCTGCCTGAAAATCCCCAACCGGAAGTCAAACAAAGATGGAGCGAGGGGAGGAAGCTGTCCATATACCAGGAGAAGCTTTGTCGGAGGTACATCAACCCAAGAACACATGAGATGGTCTGGCAAATCATCGTGCCAAAATCAGAAATCCATGTGGTCTTGAACGCTTATCACAACCAGACTGGTCACTTTGGGTGGAAGAAGCTAGAGATGCTACTGAGGGATAGGTTATTTTGGGTCGGCATGCGGACATCCATTGAAAGATGATGCAAGAATTGTAAACCCTGCAGCCTGAGAAGAAAGGACTTACAGAGCCAGAAAGCACAGCTCTATTCCATCGTGACAAAACAACCTCTGGAAATCGTAGCCTTGGACCACGTAAAACTGACTCCAAGTAGATCCGGCTACACATACGCATTGACCATGGTAGACCATTACTCGAGATTCTTAATGGTTGCCCCCGTAAAAGACCTGACAGCTGACAGCCACTGCTGCCAAAACATTCCAGAACATATTCTGCAGATTATTGGGATACCCTGAACAGGTCCTAACAGATCAAGGATCAGCCATCAAAGCGGAGATCTTTCTAGAGTTCTGCCACATATATGGGTGCAAAAAGATCAGAACAACCCCACATCATCCCCAAGCTAACGGGTTATGTGAGAAGATGAATGGCATCATCATTGACATGCTGAAGATTACCCTTGGAGGAAAGAAACCAATGGCCGGAGAAACTATCTGACTTGGTTGACATGTACAACCACATTCCAGTACGTTCTACTAACTGTACACCAGCTTACCTGATGACAGCCCGTACAGGAAAGTTACCCATAGACCTAGAACTCAGTGTAGTAGATCCCAAAGCAGATGACACAAATCCCAATTGGAATGTCCATCGTCTCGAACAATACAAAATGGTTCAAGCCTATGTAGAAGACAATCTGGAGAAAGCCTGTGAAAAGCAAGAAAGGGATTATAACAAGCATGCTCCAGCAGAACCTATAACACCTGGAAGTATTGTATTGAAGAGGAAAAGAACCAAACACAAGTTGGATGACCAGTGAGAACAAGAACCCTACGTTCTACTAGATTCCGGTTATGACAACGACAAAGTATGTCTCATCAGTAAAAACGGAGGAAAAACCACTCAAACTGTATCCAGAAACCACATCAAAAAGTGTCCAACAGATTGGGAAAACCAAAATCCCTCAACTCAACTAATTCAAGAGTCTGAACCAGTACAAGAAATAAGTCCAGATGAAGAACCAAAGGAGAAAGTAATCTCAACCACCTTAGGAGATTTTATAGAAGATGGGCCTCAACAAGATGGAGCCATCCTAGTGCCTTTAATGAATTTCTACCAGCCCCAAGAAGAGATGGTACAAAGGAAACAGGAAGAAATACCCGTTGCTAGAGAATCTGAGGATGGTGCAATCGGTACACCTGCTAGCCCTGTAGAGAGACTAAGGCCACGCAGACACTTACCTGACATACCTGCACCAAGCCCTTCACTAGAAACATCACCTGAGACAGTGACACCTGTAGTGCATAGGTCACAGAGAAGCACACAAGGTCAACCCCTGCCTAGGTATGGAGAGTGGGCACAGTAATATAAGGTAGAATAACACTAAAAGTAAACATGTAAATAGCAGCTGTAAAGTAATAATGTAAATAGTAGTGTTCAAAAGGTGCAGAGTAGGCCAAAAGCCAGGTACACAACACCAAAAAAGGGGTGAGTGGAGTTGGCGTAAGGAGCTGTCTAGGGAGAGCAAAAACTTGGCCAAAAGGTGACCCCAGGGCCAGGAGGCCTACAGCACTTATGACCGTAAGAGACCCCTATAGTACCTAGGACTCCTACGCCGAAAACACCAGTTGTTGTGTATTTTGAACTATTGAGCCTATAGAGACTTTACCTGTAAGGACTTGTTGAACTTTTTCCTGGATTACAATTTAAAAGGACCATGTTAGAGGACTGGTGTAACAATAAACTTCTTTCCCTTTTCCAAAGCCTGCGGTGAATGGACTAGCACCGTACGGACTTACCTGTTCTTCTATTTTTCCAATATTTTTCAGTGGTTTTTGTAAATTTTTATATTATTTTTATACGTTGTAAATATGTTACCTGTTATTATTAATAATCGTTATTCCTTTTGTTAAACAAGAATGCTCAGTCCAGGAGTACTGAAATTACCTAGGGGGAATGTGGCGCCCTGCTCAAGCAGGTAGCCACAGACTTCTCTAATGCACAGTTGGGTTTCCACAGCAGGTATCTACTACATGCAGCATCTTCCACCCCGGCACAGTAGGGGGAGCTACACTTGCTGACCTTAGGCAAGATCCCCTATAAATACTGCTGCTGGGGGAGGAGTTAGTCAGAGTGTGCAGACGCTAGGAGAGCTGCGAAGACGTGCTGGTGGTTGGTGCCACGGTTAGGCCCAAGCAAGTAACCCGGAGTGACACTTCTGACGTCCCGCAAGCCTGAGTGGGGACAGAAGGCAAGGAGCAGAGCCAGGGGGGAGTGAGGAACTAGTGGAAGCTTGCCCCAAAGACGTACCGGACATCGGGGATCCGCACCTGTAGGATACTTCAGGACTACAGAAAACCCCGTCGCACTCTGGAGACTTCAGTCACCTGGTCCCCCTGTGGGTCCAGGGAGAGGCAGCCAGACACCGCAGTGAGGCATCACAAGGCAGTGATCAGAGAGGGTAAACCGTGGACTGCACAGGAGGAGAGTGCAAGGACAGGAAGAGAGAGGAGACCAGTCTGGCTGCATGCAGACTGGGCTTCAGCAACCGCAGGGAGAATCAGAGGAGGCCTTATACCCGCTTGATGTGGGGACCAAATGTGAACCTGGTCACCTGTCAGTGCCCTGGACATCTTTACCTGCCGTACCAACAGTAAAAAGGTAAAAGAGACATCTACAGTGTGTGTGCGTCATTCCTCTCCACTCCCGGTGCCCTTATAGACTGCTCCATCACTCCTCATCCCGACCTACAGATCCACTCCAAGCTGCCCCTTTACAGTATGCTGCTCCGGAGGAATCGCCCTACCTGTAGGGGGCTTTGCCAACTCAGCCGCACTACCATCTACCTCCAGCAGACTGTGGCGGCACTGGTGACCCATCACCAGATACTACAGGTGGCGTCACGTGAACTGTATATAGAATCCCCTGTAAATACAACCCCTTTTTGAAGTGTCACCCCAAACACAGGATCAGGCGCGGCCACCATTCCCCGTGACACAGCAACGCTACCCTTGGAGCCTGTTACCTGAGTACCCCAGGGCCTGGGGCTCGACACCATTCACTGTTTGACAGTGCAGTGAATATGTTATTAGCTTAATTGGTGGCCCCGGAAGTAGCAGCGGGAGACTATTAAACCTGATCTATCTATCCTATCACGTTATACAGCATGAGAAAGACCATGTTAAAAACGCATTGCACATGGACCACACTTGCACCACAGTCACACCACATTCATCACTCTGGCACCATACTCGCACCACAATAGCACTACCACACGCACAGCACTCACATCACTGTCATACATCAAAAACGCTCTTTTTTTCGTCTCGAGCTGACGTTTCTAATTATACCATTTTTTGGGTGGATGAGCTGTTTTGATTGCCCGTTATTGCATTTTATAGCAATGTTGCAACGACCAAAAAAACCTTATTTTTGTCATTTTGACCTTTTTTTCCGATACGCAGTTTACTGCTCTCATTAATTGATTTAATATCTTGATAAATCAGGCATTTCTGAACGCGGCAATACCAAATATATGTATTTTTTTTATATATATAATTTTATTTTGAATGGGGTAAAAAGTGTGTGTTTTGAACTTTTATGTTTTTTTTCATGTTTGTAAAAACTTTATTTATTAATGATTTCTTTATTTTACACACCCCCATAGGTAGGCACACTGCTGCAGGGTCCGATCGCTTGTGACAGTTCCCGATGAGCTGCAGCACATCGGGACCTGTCATAAATGTGCACTGTGAGTGGTTGGCAGCGCTTGTCAACCTCACAGGAAGTGGTCCCTGATAGCTCGACAGGACCCCGGGCTATCACGTCAGTGCTGGAGATCTCGCGATAGTATCGCGTGATCTTCAGTGCAAGTGGGGAATAGCACATTCCCTGCCGCGACAGTTTTGGATCCCGCTGTCTGTGAATGACAGCGGGATCCAAGGGGTTAACAGCATCAATCAGATCCCGGATCCGATCGGTGCTGGAAGCTCGACATCTCAGCTGATGAGATCAGCTGAGATGTCGGGTGTTTGATGTAAGCGCCGCACCGGTGCTCACATCAAACACCGGGACCCGACCCTTTACGTTGTGTTACGTCAAAGGTCAGGAAGGGGTTAATGCCTCTATCTAATATGGAAACTCTAAAAATATATTTGGACAGGTAATTTGTAATGGAAGCTCTAATAACTACTGGAAGCATGGATTCAATAAACGTCTGAGCAAGTAATACTAGGGTAGTGGTTGAATGACAAGACTGCAAGTCATCAAGCACAGTATGCCGGTCACACTTTGCACTATTCATCCCTCTTAAGGGCTGGGATACTTTTTACCTGTGAGAGGAGTGGGAGGAACCTCCCACCCACTAGCTGAGACAGCAGATGCATCATTTTTTTTCCACTGGAAAAAACCTAACACTAGAGGACCCGGCATCTCGGGGCCCCTGAATAGTATAATCACTGAGAGTGATGGCATTCCAACTCCCAGCAATACCAGAAGTAAATCTCCCAGAGTACAGTACATGGCCAGAGTGAGAATCTGCAGTAGCTCTACCTTCCTGAGGTGGCCTCATGGCCAGTGAGGGCAGACAGATGACCTGACAAAGAGCTGGAGTAAATCCTGAAGTGACAGGGACCTGTTTGGGTACAGAACCACCAGAACTGACAGAACATACATCAATCCTGGAATCAACTCCAAACCTTAAAGAGAACCAGCCAATAGATTTTTGTCCTATAAAGTAGAGGCAGAGCCATAAAGGTGCTAGCTTGCTGATTAAAATTATACCTTTAGATTAAAAATGCAATCCAAATAATCATTGTTCAAACTTTATGTGTAGGGTTCCCTGTAATCAATCCTCCACCTGCCTTGCCTCCTTTTCTTCATTTAAATTTTGTGCCACCGCCACCAATACCACTGTTGGCAGCACTTGTGCATTTCTATTGTGACAATGTCTATAATAAAATGGTGCCAGAATCACCACGTGCACATACCATGATCTCCAGCACCATTTTATTGAAGACACTGTGGAAATGAATATGAGTGGCGGTGGTGCATGAACAGATAGAATTTTCTTTTAATCTGCGTATGCGCCGCTGCTGGTCATAGTCATCTCCCCAGTGTCCTCTATAAAATGGCACTGGAGATCCCAGTACACAAGGCAGGAGGAGGACTGATTAAGAGGAAACCCAACCCACAAAGTCACACCGTGATGCTCAAGCCACTGCATCTATTACATAATTTCTGAAGGTTTGAACAAAAATTATTCTTCAATCAAGCCTTGAATTTCTAAACTGAAGGTATCATTTTTATCAGCATCCTAGTGCCATTATGGTACAGCCTCTAGTTTATAGAAACTGCTGGTTTGTTCTCTTTAACTCTTTCAAGGTGATATTTTGTTCTTTTTAGTTTTATTTTTAGGATGAACACCACCACAGTTTGATGCCTTCCCCTTAAATATAGTGCAGCAGAAAATAATGCTATGAGGAATCAATAAAGTGCATACATATCATACAAAGAGATCAGGTGGCTGCTATGGTGCCCCGTAAAAGAGGGGTTCTGCTCAGCTGTTCTTGAATGAATAAAGAGAACCAATCTAAACAATGGTGTTATATTAAACAAGAATCACAAAAAGAAAATATAATCAAATCCTACTCTCTGGTGGTTGCCTTATAACAGTGATATTGTCAATCTGCCAGGCGCCCCATTTAATTATTTGTTATAGGGCCTAATACTTCCATGTAATAAGTTTACAGGACTGAGCAACACGATCATAAGCTACAGAGCCATCTATTTTTTGTTGTATACAGACATTGCAATATCAGACGTCCTTCACACACTTTTGTGTATTACATATTATCATACCTCTTTTGTAATCAGGCCTGTTATTAAATTATTTTCCCTTTCATTTACAACAGTTAAGGTACAGCCACACGCGGCAATCTTGCTTGGCAATTTCACTGGCAATTTGCTGGTTGCAGTGAAATCATGGACACATTGTTCTATTTTGTTGCTGTGAACAAATGGAACAATGTAACATAGTAACATGTAACATAGTTTTTAAGGTTGAAGGAAGACTTTAAGTCCATCTAGTTCAACCCATAGCCTAACATGTTGATCCAGAGGAAGGCAAAAAAAAACCATGTGGCAACACTAAGCTCCACATTGGGGGAAAAAATTCCTTCCTGACTCCAGATACGGCAATCAGACTAATTCCCTGGATAAACGCCCTATCAAAGAATCTAGTATGTATAACTGGTAATACTATAGTTTTCAAGAAAGGCATCCAGGCCCTTCTTAAATGTTAGTAGTGACTCACTCATTACAACAGCATGTGGCAGAGAGTTCCATAGTCTCACTGCTCTTACAGTAAAGAATCCGCGTCTGTGATTATGATTAAACCTTCTTTCCTCCAGACGTAGAGGATGCCCCCTTGTCCCAGTCTCAGGCCTAAGAGTAAAGATATATATATACATTATTATAAGATCACCCCTAAGCCTTCGTTTTTCCAAGCTAAATAACCCCAAGTTTAATAACCTGTCTTGGTATTGCAGACCCCTTAGTCCTCTAATGACTTTTGTCGCTCTTCTCTGCACCCGCTCTAGTTCAGCTATGTCTTTCTTATACACCGGAGACCAGAATTGTACATTGTAGTATTCTAAGTGTGGTCGCACTAGTGACTTGTATAGAGGTAAAATTATGTTCTCCTCATGAGCATCTATGCCTCTTTTAATGCATCCCATTATTTTATTTGCCTTTGCAGCACCTGCCTGACACTGGCCACTAAATGTGAGTTTGTCATCTACCCATACACCCAGGTCTTTTTCAGTGACAGTTTTGCCCAGTGTTTTACAATTAAGCACATAATTATACCTTTTGTTTCCTCTGCCAAAGTGCATGACTTTACATTTATCCCCATTAAAGCGCATTTGCCATTTAGCAGCCCAAGCTTCTAGGTTACATAAATCCTCCTGTAATATAAAATTGTCCTCCTCTGTATTGATTACCCTGCAGAGTTTAGTGTCATCTGCAAATATTGAGATTCTACTCTGTATGCCCCCTACAAGGTCATTAATAAATATATTAAATAGAAGCGGGCCCAACACTGACCCCTGTGGTACCCCACTGTTAACTGTGACCCATTCTGAGTGTGTTCCATTAATAACCACCCTTTGTTTCCTATCACTAAGCCAGTTCTTAACCCACTTACACATATTTTCCCCTATCCCCATTGCCCTCATTTTATGTATCAACCTTTTGTGTGGCACCGTATCAAAAGCTTTTGAAAAGTCCATATACACCACATCCACTGCATTTCCTTGTTCCAGTCCAGAACTTACTTCTTCATAGAAGCTTATTAGATTAGTTTGACAGGAACGGTCCCTCGTAAAACCATGTTGATGATAATGGGTCATGAGGTTATTTTTCTTCAGATACTCCAGTATAGCATCTCTTAGAAAACCCTCTAGGATTTTACCCACAGTAGAGGTTAAGCTTACTGGCCTATAATTTCCAAGTTCAGTTTTTGTCCCCTTTTTGAGTATTGGCACCAGATTTGCTACACGCCAGTCCAGTGGTACAGACCCTGTTATTATGGAATCTTTAAATATTAAAAATAATGGTCTATCTATGACAGTACTTAATTCCTGCAGCACTCTGGGGTGTATCCCATCCGGGCCCGGGGATTTGTCAATTTTAGTGATTTTTAGACGCAAACAGAGTTTGGGGTTCAGTGCACTCAGTCAAAATTAATTCTATATAAAACACTGATTTAAAATTTTCTGAGGATATTTATTTGTATCAAACAAGTCATGTAATAAAAACTAGATCAGTATGCAATCTAAAAACATCTGTATATGAGCCTCTCAGGATCCATTCAGGGTACTGTGCAATCTCTATGAATCCTCTGAAGTTCTTTTTTCATACCTCCACTTAAGCTGTCAACTTCGTGTTGAATGATGAATGGTATAGGCAGGGATTTATAGGACTAATCCATGTGCCTGCAAAGGTTAAAATTATATTAATGTAAAATTTCTTGAATTAATGGTAACTGATGTAACAGGGGGTTGAAATATCGCCTACCTTTCAGATAGAGAACCGCTGATTGATTGTCTAACTGTCTTGGCCACGTTACACGGCGCGATATCGTTGTCCAACTTCGATAAAAAGTCAATCGGTTCGTGTGTTGGCCCCGATATCGTTCGTGCATTGTGCAGTGTAAATGTACAATTCAATGCAAGAACGATGCCAAAACGATATCGGGGGAGAAATGAGCAGGCTCTCCAACTGCCCGATATTGGATGGACGATCTGGAAGGATCGTGCTGTGTGACAGCCCAACAACGATTTGGAGTACAACTTCCCCTATTTTCTCCCATGTTAAATGGTCGTTCCCGGGGTCCCCGTAAAAGGGGGGCTGACTCGCATTTGTTTTGCCTGCCGATATTGCGCTGTGTAACATTTCCTATGCAATCTTAGTTTTCTCCCCAAAAAAATGCGCCCCTCCCCGGCCTTGAACCAAAACATCGAAACGATTTTTGGGGAGTGTAAAGGGGCCATGTAGCTTTGCATGGCTTTTCCCCAACTTTAAAAGGGGTTTAAAGCTGTATCACTTCCTACCTAACAGAGTATAGGTTGATGTTGGGTGGGGGTTTTATAAAATTGAACTTTTTGTCTATGCTCTAGTCCAAGCAATTGAGCTTATTAGATTTCTGGGGAAGACAAGTGTGTAATTTCTTATTTAGGCCCGTGCTTCTATGAATTTAGAAACAGATTTTTTTTATAGAGGGGAGTTTTGTACCCGTTTGAAAGATTGGAAAACCCCATTTTTTAAAAATTTTTTAAAATATAACCTACCAAACCCAACATCAACCATATACTCTGTCCTAGGTAAGGGAAAGATACAGCTGAATCCATTTCAAAGTTTTGGGGGGCCATGCAAAACTCACCACAGTTATGGGTACTTTTCAACCCCCCAACTTATCTGTCCCCCAAATTTTGACCAACTTACTGGGTTTCAGTGAAATCATGGACACATTTTTCCTTTTTTACACAGCCACAAAATGGAACAATGTTCCAAGATTTCACTGCAACCAGTAAGTTTTTTCAAATTGGACAGATAATTTTGGGGTGTGTAAAGGGGCCCTGAAAGGTAGGCGATATTTCAACCCCCTGTTACATCAGTTATCATTAATACAAGAAAAAATTTTTGAATAATATTAAATTTTTAAACCTTTTCAGGGACATGGATTAGCCTATTTAAAACCCTGCCTATACCATTCATTATTCAAACAAAGAAGTTGACATCTTAAGTGGGGATATGAAAAAAGAACTTCCCGAGGATTCCCTAGAGATTTCCCAGTACCCTGAATGGTCCTGGAGGCCCAAAACAGATTTTTTAGATTGCATACTGATCTATTTTTTTTTAAGACTTTTTTGATACAAAAAAAATATCCTCAAAAAAATTTTTCTCTGAACCTCAAACCCTGTTTGCATTTCTAATTTTAAAAGGGCGAGGTCACTCAGCCATAGAAGGGAACACCACACAGGTTTTTAGGGGGCTACTAGCAGCACACGGGGGTTTAAATCAATATTTTGCCATTTTAATTAGATTTTTCCCTTAATAAAAAACGCCAGCTCCAGTGTTAA